>OZ012687.1:13209440-13501927 GCA_963942565.1 Maea johnstoni | reverse complement strand
TTATTCTAAAAATTTTTTTCAAAAATTCAAAAAAAAATTAGTGTTTTAAATTATCCTAAATCATGTGCCGGTAAAAAAAAATTCAATTAAAAAAAAATTGCAGTGTTTTAAATTATTCTAAAAATTTTTTTTTAAAAATTCAAAAATAAAAATTTGTGTTAAGGATGATTTAAAACACTGGAATTAAAAAAAAGATTTTTTTTTTATTAATTTTTTTTGGAATTTTTGAAAGTTTTTTAGAATTATTTAAAACACTGCAATTTTTTTTTGAATTTTTTTTTACCAGCACATGATTTAGGATAATTTAAAACACTATTTTTTTTTTGAATTTTTGAAAAAGGTTTTTTAGAATTATTTAAAACACTGCAATTTTTTTTTAATTGAATTTTTTTTTACCGGCACATGATTTAGGATAATTTAAAATGCTAATTTTTTTTTTGAATTTTTGAAAAAAAATTTTAGAATAATTTGAAATTTCTTCAATTTTTTTTTTAATTGAATTTTTTTTTACCGGTACATGATTTAGGATAATTTAAAACACAAATTTTTTTTTTGAATTTTTGAAAAAAAATTTAGAATAATTTTAAACACTGCAATTTTTTTTTTAATTGAATTTTTTTTACCGGCACACAATTTAGGATAATTTAAAACACTGGAATTTAAAAAAAAAATCCGGGGGGATATTGTCCGGGGGGATATTGGAACGGGGGGATATTGGAACGGGGGGATATTGTCCGGGGGGATTTTGTCCTGGGGGGATATTGTCCGGGGGGATATTGTCCGGGGGATATTGTCCGGGGGGATATTGTCCGGGGGGATATTGTCCTAGAACCGTTAGAAACATCTCACTACCAGTCCTAGTAAGCAGACTCTAAAAAAAATAAAATAAAATAAAATAAAAACATTTTAAAACTTTTTTTTTTATTCCAAAATGGCTCATTTCCTGCCTCCGGAGCTTGTTAGACAAGTAATTAAATTGGAGTGGCCTAAACAGGTGGCAAAGTAATGCTCACTGGTCTGATTGGTCTCCCCCCACTATTCCTATTCCCTTCTCTTCCAGACTAGATATATGATATCCCCTGGAACCGAAGTATCCTATCTGAAACCCTTCATGGTCTATCACCACAAACAATGTAGAAGCACCCGTCATGGCAGCAAGTACTTTGGATGATTCCTAACTGTGGAACGACTGTGATTGGCAGCTGGAAAGAGGTGTTGGCATATACATAATAGGTGCCAACACTGAATATATTTAATTCTTTGGGTCAACTTGCCATGATGTGCAAGTGGATTCCTGTCTTCACTTACCAGGCAAAATAGAATATCAGATAGTATGCATATGCACACACACACACATATATATACATATATATATATATATATATATATATATATATATATATATATATATATATATATATATATATATATATATCCACACAAACACACACACACACACACACACACACACACACAGAGTAGTGTTAAGTGCCCTCAGAAAAGAAAGGAAGTGCATGAAGTGACACATGACGTAACATTGTGCAAAAAATCCTATTATTAAGTCGTTCTTTTATTATGAACTGAGTTGGCCCTTTTACTTACAACAATCATGGGTGACAAGGCTTTCAAGCATCCCTAACAAGTATGGGTTCCCAGTGCTGGACTGCAGTTATACCAACTCTTAAGAGATGTTAGGTATTTATGTCTTATGAGATGTTAGGTATATATGTCTTAATCACAGCCAACTAGAAGTAGAAAGGCACATATTAAGTAATCGCCTACTGTTTGGCTTTTCATTTTCCGGAAGAGCCTTAGAAGCAGATAAGCGCTGTTTTCTTTGCCTGTAGGCCTGGGCCGGTGGTGCCCTGAGACTTGACTCTCAGAGGATACTCTATAGTTATGTAAACATGTTGCTTCAACACGAGTAGTCAGCATGGCACGTCCCGAAACCTACACTTACAAACATGTAGCATCTTCAGCTGCCAGGAATGTGTCCTCAAAGATGGGTGGCTCTAGAGGGGTGTTGTGATAGATAGAAAAAGGGTGCAGGAATGTTAACCCATTAATACTTAAAAGAGTTCCTCCAGAAAGTGTCGTCTGGATCGATGGTACTTTTGACAATAACTTTAAAATTGAGAATGATTTTACAAAATATTTGAAGGAGAGTGGTAGGTAATGTTCTAGTTGAGAAGTCTCCATCAAATATTTTCCTGGTTTAGCTTTTGCCTGCAAAATATCAATAAAATTGTGAGGCTGCTTTTGGCTGCTGCGAGCGTTAAAGGGTAAGGTGAATCTCCTCTAAGAACTAGGGTGTTCTAATTTTGGTATTGCAACCACACCGTCACGTGTATGGGTTGAACTAACACACTCAGGTATTATACTTATAGGGGCATTCCGCAGTAATTCGCCTATGTTACACAGGACAATATGAGATTTCAACACAAAATAACTTTATAACCAAAATACTTATATTCATACAAGTTCATGCAATACAAAAAACATATTCAGCAAATTCAGACTTTTCAACTCCTGTTAGAATTAATTTATAATTGTAGGAGGTAAGATCAAAAAACACTGCTATGTTACACATGACACAGTGCGACATGATTTTCTTATAGTGTTCTTAAACTTGAAATTTCTTCGCGCTTATAAACATCACATTTATTAAACTTAGTTTAACAGATTCTTTAAAAACTTGGCTTTCTCATGATACAGTTTGCTTTTTGGTTTACATGTGGACTTCAGGAGAAAAAGCGAGTTTTACTGAAAAGTCACATGTTACATAGGACAATGTTACATGGGACAATTTGTCCATTGATGCTCTACCATTGCTTTAGGAGTTATATCTAGCTCTGGACCACATAAAGCACACTCATGTATTCTTCAAAGATTATTGCTTCTCTGTACTATCTTTTTTACTGAAAAAAAATTCAATTAAATGCAAAAGTTGACTTACTAGCTGATCCTATACCACTAATCGTGTTTCTAACTGCATATTTCAACTAGTTAAAACATTAAAGTCATTAAAGCTGCTTGACATATTGCCTAAACCAATTGGTTTAGTCATGACATAGTTTTTTTCTTTTTTTACTTGTTGATATAAGTAAAGATTTAAGTTTTCTAAAAAAACATAAGTGTTACACGGGACATTGTCACATGGACTTACCGACCACTCTTACTCCCTCATAGTTTCTGGGTTCATTAAAACAAATTTAAAAGTTCAAAAAAAGTCATAAATTCCATTAGAACTACATGTTAATTGGACTGCCTCAAATATCAAAACAATATATAGAAAACATAACTTCATAGTTAAATTCTATCTACAATTTTTAAGGGCTATATATGCAGTTTTTGCACTGAAAACAGTGACCGATTCCAAATTTCTCTTGAAATCTTTAGAAGTAGAATGTTTGACTCAATTTTAACAGAGATTGGCTGCCTTAATGTCTTGTACTCAATGTTTTTATTTATGCACAGTTAGAGAGTTTTTGAACACATGGACGCCACGGTTGGAAATTGTGGGTGCCACAAGTTTCTCCATGATCTGGGTAGAGATTATGTCTGTGTCGGGCATAGTAGGAAACACAAAAGCCTTTTTCTCAGCATCCCTGGCACGTAGAAATTTCACCTCAAACTAATCGGCTTGCGCACCTATAAGCTTGCCCACGTATGACAGATCGCGTTTATTCTGAGTGGGATAAGTCACCAGCACAAAGTCTCCGACTTTTGGAGAAGTGGTAGGCACTACCTCAGCAAACTCTATTATTGGCATCAAGGTAGCAATGGAAAGAGCTTCGTCTGGATTGATGAAAGTGGAGTTTTTTTCATGTCCCAATTGATATTTGTTCACAGGCTTAATGTAGTGAATCTGTTGGGTTCCAGGAAGGGATTTTGCTAAATCCCAGCGAGCTTGCAGATGAGATGATTTGTAAGAGGCATGACCAAACTGTGTTCTGAACTGAGGGATTGGGTAGGAAATTTCCTTATATATCCTGAAGAAAGCATATCTATAAAAGGGATGGGTGGTGCTAATCCAAATCACAACCTATAAAAGGGATGGGTGGTGCTAATCCAAATCATAACCTCGCAATATATTTCTACTTACCTAGAGGCTAAGGTAATTAGATGAAGCCATGTATCAATCCAACATGCTCACTTACAATGGACACTGACGCTAATGCAATTAGTGGCCGAGTAAATTGCTATTTAAGGTCAGAAAGGTGCAAATTACTAGGTGCAGTCTAACAAACAGACAACTATTTATTCACAGGGCACATTCTAAGACAAAAATCTATGAAATTCATCAAGCTAATTGCCTATACTCGTGAGCATGTGTCCCGTGTAACATAACAATGTCCTGTGTAACTCAAAATATCAAGGTGGTTTTCTAACTAAATACTCATTAGTAATTCATTCTCAAAAGGCTACAAATGTAATGCCTAGGGTAAAGAATGTAAATCCTGAAAAATAGAAATGTGGCTATTCTGGTAGTGAAACTAACAAAACTTTTTGATGTCAAATATGTTGCATGGGACACCGAGTGTCACAAAATGCATATAAATCGCTTCTTTGAATGATCAGTTCAAAAATATCCGCCATGTTGGTGGATGTTCACATGTTTTAACTATCACTTGAAGTTGAAAGAGAAAACCTATTCTTAGTAAGTGAAATTTAGCTTTTGATAAATGTCCTGTGTAACATGGAAATCCTGAGTTGCATTACTTCAACAGCCATTTTTTTCCATATGTAGCAAACATAATCAAAAAATAAAAGTAGATCCATAAAATTTGAAATCTTATCTTTCTAACCAATCTGAAAGAAATAAAAGGATATCATCTTTATTTTTCCCCAATCATGTCGCAAATACCACGTAATGCCCCTATACTAGAAAAGTACCCGTCCTACGGACGGTAACCCCAAAATTTCTTTTTACTTCAAAAATATCAGGGCACCCAGATATCCTTGCAACCACACACTTAGGGCTACCTAACCTATGGATCAATAATTCAAGAGGCTTGGTAAACATTGATAGATAAGTTGTCAAACCGGTATTGAAAAGGTGGTAGTGGGGTGGTGTCCATTTATCATATCACTCATGACGAATTCTAATCATTTCTACTCAAAACAATTTTCGTTTAGTAAGATCAATATAAAATATGACATACACTATGTCATTTACACCCGTCCTAATTTGGTTCTTCCTGTTGAAAGATATCATTTATGAATTTTTGTCATTCGGTATGATTTACAGACATGTTTACAACTTTTTAAAGCTAAGATTATTAATGGGGTAGGTTAGAGGAGGAAACACAGATGTATAAACCTCTTACACTTGAATGGTAGACTCTGATGCATTCTACACGAACTGTGATATAACAATTCGTAGCTTTGCTTGCTTTCTCCTCTGCCACTTAGGGATACGTAGTGACGGGTGCCGTAGTAATCGGCGAACACCACCTACATACCCTTAGCCCCCATTGCCATTCTCATCACGCACCCCAACCTAATTGGAGTTGAAGAATGTCGCAATCGTTCACTGCGCTGGATTCTCTCTTGGCAATAATGCAATTTCAGTAAAAGTGCAACACAGTAATCTGCTTAGCATAATTGGCCAACTAAACATTTGCAAGTTATTTGATTGAATAAATGTGGTCAGTTCATATATAAATTTGTCAAAATCGTAAATAGTTTAAAACATTTATTGAAAGAAATATTCTTTATTTTACCAATTTGCGGAATTCAGTACTCTTTACACGTCTGTTGGTAACTTCCTATGTTGTTTTAAAGCTGCACATGAATATTAATTGACCTAAGTTCCGCAGGTTAGGTGCTAAATATAATCATATATATATATATATATATATATATGTATATATAACCGGGTATATATATATATGTATATGCTATCAATGAAATATTTTGGGAATAAAGTCCAGATACGAAAAGAAACGTGGAAAGAATGTGTATGAGTTGGCCAGTAAGCATTTTGGTATGATTCTACCCACAGATTATTTCCAAATGATACTTTTATGTGGATATCCTCCCCCTCCCCCCCCAAAAATGATAAATAGATAAAACAAATGGGCTTTTCTTTGAGCTGCTACGCTATGATTGTTAAGGAAATGTAAAAACAATACTATTTCAATAATTGTTGAAGGAAAACATATTCGAAAGGAGGCACAATCTTCGTTCAAACACGGATTAATTCCAAGCATACCCAAAGTGAGGTATGGGCATGAGGTGGTTCTATAAAATATACATAGACATTAAGTTCCATCACAATTTATTTTGATAAAGATAACTTTCAAATTGTATCTATTTAAAGCCGGGTAGCTTATATACAGGCTGTATGGAAAACATCTTTTGGAACTATAGAAAAGTCCGAATTTTTCGTAAGCTCAAATATGCATGTTACCCATGCACCACCGTAGTATGCTGAATTGTTTGGGTTTGTTCAAATGCTCTCTATCTCTAAGCGCACAACCTTTGATTGTGTTTTTCCCAAGGGATTTGTCTGTACGCTCTTAGCGCCGATGCAGGCTTCGTCCATTGTGTCCATGCCGCCTTAACCCTTTTGGTGCATGCCCAGGTTCCCTTTGATTACCCGGGTAAGCTACGCTACTACAGTGTGCGTGCTTCTGCCACCGGACAACCAACAAAGTCCGTGCAGTGCAACCCCATTGTGGAAGCAGAAGTTTGATATCGGTTGTACTATATATCGCCGGGTGGTCATACAACATCCGGCCGTGCTTGAGGATGAGAAATCAGCATCAAAAGCACCTTTTTGTTTAATTTTTCGAAATTAGTTTACGTTAAGAACCATCTAGATACACTCGTCCACCAAACTGCCAACTCAGAATTAGACAAACAGGCGCGGCAACGGAGATCATGCGTTGCAAAGGATTGGGCCTCCTCTCTTATAATATAGATATATCAATTGTCCAAAAACAGGGTTTTCTAAAAAAACTACCTGTCCGAAAGACAGATTGGCCAGGTACTGGCTTAGTCCCTGGAGTTCTGATTAATATTTCAAATATTCAGATAACTTAAAAACACTAAAAACATAGGTTGAGCTTTAATTTATATTACCTCGACAAATATTAAGATACCTTAAAAACTAAAATACTGTAGATTCACAAAAGATTGTGTAGAGTAAATTTTGCGAATTTACAGAAAATCGATTTTTGCGTTTTTTAACTTTACGAATTGGCCGCAACACGGAGTGCCAGCTATACACCTAAAGTGGCAGCACTAATCATCGCAAATTTTGATTTTGCTTATTAAACCAACGCAATCTTTTCCAAATTTACAGTAGACAGTACGTTTTTGTTGCTTATGAATGTGTGTAGCACTGCTCAGGGCTGTTAGCTGTAGAAAAACAAGACTGTGGAATCCCTCGTGCCGACCCACAGCACCCAGACCCGAGTTTGAGTCGAAGTCTACGTTAACTGTACACGACAGGAAGCCACGGCTCTGGAGTTCCAGCTCAGCTATTTTGGGCCCCGCTGATGCTCATCATTCGCACATGTTATGAGATGTGGGGTCCTGGGGTTCAAAATAGTTACTGCACCTTCAGTCTGGCTATGTTTAACCTTTTCATACCCGCAGTGACTGCCCACAGGAGACGGGTCCTCTGCTGGGATATTAACCCTCATGATGCTGGGGGCTAATTTGGCCAATACAAAATTATGCAAAAAGCTTTGAAAAATGACTGAAACCCTGGCATATGGGTACTCATCTGAGAGTACTCAGTAAGAGTTATCTAATGAATACCAACATGACATGGTTTAGATGGTTTTCAAATATCTTCGCATCATTGTGCTTTGGGAGAAGGTAGCCTTTTAAAGCATTGGAAGAGTTAACCTATCCATACCCGCAGTGACTGCCCACAGGAGACGGGTCCTCTGCTAGGATAATAAATGCTCTTAGAAATGGCAATCACAAAATTTCTGCCCTCCCAGATTTAGCTAATCATTTATTTTAGATCTTTATATCAATTATATTTAGTAACTTATAATGTAGAAAATGGCAGATTACACTTCATCTATGCCTTAGATGCTGGGGTTCTGATAATAAAAGATGTATATGGAAATTTATGTACATCTGAATGGTTTCATCAGACAGGCCAGATGAGTTATGGCTGAGTGCCTGCCAGGAGAATTGGAAGGATGCCTCCAAACATTTATTAGAAAGTCAATGCTCAAAATGTTTGAAGAAACTCGAATCTGTAGATTGAATTATCGTATATTCAGAAGATCAAATTATCAAATAAATCTCGAGATTCAATTATCTCTTCAAGGTGTTAGAAGAAATTTGCTGTGTGCTTATGATATATAGGGTTAACATCAGGTTTCCATACTTCAGTCTCAAGTTAGGAATATAGTAGGATTTATTGATTTCATAAGTTAAACATTACTTTGTTTATTTCTTTTGAACATTGATATATTTGATCAATTTGTGACCATTCAATGAAAGGCAATCTGGAATAAATGTTTTGCATTACAGCCTTAAAATATCATGGGTTATTCTTAGCTACTTACTTATTAGATAAAGCTTAACATAGTAAGTACTGCCATTATTTAGAATGTCCTACAACTACTGATGAATTAATGTGCTATCAAATAGTATATAACGATAGTAGTAGCTGAATCATTTCAACTTCATGTATGGCTATCTAACATCTTTTCCTCCCACATACATACACCCTCCTGTCTCTCTTTTGTTATAAATAGGAAACATTGTGATCACCATGAGAAGCTCTGAACTTCACAATCTTTTCTGTGTTCTCTTGCATTTTCAAAACAAATGTAGGAGGTGCTGCCATCTATTGCATAAAGGTGGTACTAAAATAGCACCACTGCTGGTAGTTGTGTCAGGCCGTCTCACAGGAGTGTGTCATCTATTATGGTTGGGTAGCCCTCTTCGCACAGTCCCTGAACAGTGAAAACAATAAACCCATACAACTACTGGCAGGAAGAGTGTGAGAAAGGGGAAAACAATGCATACTCCTTGTGTACTGAGCAAGAAATAAATCCCTGCTCCCTCTGGGTGGGTCGTAAAGTATATAAGTAAGGAGGAAGGATATTTCCTGTGATATAAATTATAGCGTGGAATGCCATGACTGTGGCCTGCATCCTCCTTCTCCTACAGGAACAGCAGCAACGCCATACAAGACAAAATGAGGCTAGCTTCTTACAGGTTGGGATTTGGGCGCAGGGTGAGTAAAGGAAAAAGTAAACTATATTCATGAGAATTGTGATTAGTTAAATAGCAACATCTGTACATGATAATAATAGATGAAAATTTATAGTATTATGAAATTTTCAATAGACATGTTTTGTCATTTGATGGCTTTTCTTAGAGGTTTGACTTTTTTTTGGGGGGGGGGGGGGGGGGGAGATCCACTTCTTCAAATAGATTTGTACCAGAAGACTATGAACAATGCAATTAAAAAGTATTTACTATTTACTTATTCAATCAGATGGACAGATTCAGCTTGATAAGCACTTAAAAAGGAAATATGAGCTCTATGTCTGTAGTGAATCTACAGGGGATAGAATGCTTCAAATGAGCCCCTGTGTATGTGCGAAACTAGTCAAAATGTTACTTCTAATTGGAAATGTGCCCTTCAAATGTAACTCACTATTACATCCTATATACCCCTGCTGTATCTCTATACAAAAAATACACGCGCAAAAATGCCAAACATTCTGACACTATAACAGTACACCATATTGCACTAATGTGTTAGCACGCCCACCTAGGCTGCTGCAGGTGTTCAATAGATTCCAATAGATGTGGCAGGTCTTCACAAAGAGATTCCACTGAACTACCAGCTGCTGTACATACACAAAAATTGTGCTATTCATACAAATAGGGAGAATGTTCGTGATATTTGCTGGATAGAAGCATATGTAGGGGATTTCCAAAACACTGAATGGATATGATTCAATTTTCCATATTCTATGTGCAGACTTACATACCGTATATAATCAAGTGTTATGTGAGATAGCAATTTTTCAACTGCCTGTAGAAGCCAATGGGTGCAATACATATATATATATTGATGTAATGCATAGAATATGGTAGGAATATAAAAATAATATTTCTCAACATTGTCCCTTATCATATGAAACAAAGGATCCTCCTGATTTTTCTGAATTTTCGATTTTTACAGAAATAGTAGTTTATTTGACCCTATCAACTGTCAACCTCAAACAATTGTGCACCTCAGGGAGTGATTACCAATATGTGAGTGTTGGCTATGTTTACATACATGGCATATTATCAAGTACCACATTGCCGGCCTTGTCTATTTATTTCTGATCAATCAATTAACTTGTCATCCTAATTGCTCCTTAATAGCTGGCCTATTGATGGGTGGATTCCTACACGTCATCATTACTCTCTGGGACAGGCTGCACTAACCCTTTCTTGCCTGTGTGCCAGTGTCTGACACTAAGATTTCAGGCTAGGGGCGCGAAAAGGTCTTTTGCTAAATTTAGTGGTCAAAAACAGGATTTCTGTATTATTATATACACTATTTAGGGCCCTTATAAATCTGAAAAATCTAGGGGCCCACAGCAAAACGTAGGGGCATATGCCCCTGGGAACATCGAACCCTGTGTGCAGCATTTTGATTATAATAATGATGATAATAATAATGATAATAATCTTTTTAAAGAGAGTAACTCAGTCCAATGGTAAGGATCTTCCCTCTGCCATGTAGTTTATGGGCCCTAGGGTTACAAAGTAAGTAGAGTTCATTGCTTTTAGGTATCGAGACTTGAAGGAACTTGAAAGTATCATCCAGACCTATGATGCATTTAAAATAACTTAGGAAATAAGCACAAATACATGTACTTTTTGAAGGAGAGTTGTGAGTTAGAATGCGATCAACCTTTGTCCTTCAAATGTTTTCAAAAAAATCATCTGATATAGATATTGCCGAAATAGTATATGCTATTGGGCGCCACAGGCACCAAGGGTTAACACATAGCAATTAGAGACACAAACACAATATAACTGCTTATAACTTTTTTAATAGCAGGGCGGTTAACTACGGAATTTGGCCAAATTGTGCACTTTAAAAGAAAAAGCATGAAAATTGGCAAAAATATAATTTGAGTGATGCAAAATGGTGTTAATTATGAAATACATGAAGGGAGAATTTCTGGTCAAGAAGATACTACCAAAAAAGTGAGGTCATTTTTGGGCGCTACAGGCATGAATGGGTTAGTATGTGCACTGTGTGGCATGTGATAATAGGATACTATAGGTGGAGGTTTTTATGAGATGAAAGTCGCACATTGCCAGAGGCAGGGCCTGCTGTCATGTTGCAGGAGAGATGATGTACAATGGCCTTATTAACAAACACAGCGGCAATGGTGGCAGATGGAGGTGCTACATGTATATACAGGGGGGCAGTAGCTAGAACAGGGGTGAAAGCTGGATTTCAGAGTACAGGGTGTCCCAAAAAAAATGCAACGAGCTACATTTTCCTAGATTTCAGGGAAAATAGGAAGCCAGTATTTATCATTTATACACTGTTGGAAAGCTACATATCTCAGCTAAGCACCATGAAAAAATCACAATGAAATGATATTCCTGTGGGGAGGTATGCCCCCAAACATGACACCCCCTCTGATGTGCAATCGCGCGCGACCGGTACTGGCCTGTTAATACACAAGCTAGCACTGATTTACCTGCTTTCACCTGTTTAACCTGCTTCAACCATGTGTGAAACAAAGCCCTGGCTTACCTGTCAAAATGCAAAGGGGTGACCAGTCAATCATGAGCAAAATTACTTGGTCCGAATTCCCATTTTGAATAATCTGAGTGGAGCGATTGCCTGATCACTGGACAGTCCCTTCCTAAGGGTCCTTTACAACTGTTATGAGCACATGGTGGGCCAGCAAGTTACACCTCAGGAAGACTTCTTTTGAATTTAATTGAGCCCAAAAAGATGTTTTAATATAATTTGCCCTAAACTTATGGCAATATGCCTTTAGGTTCATTGTTTTAGGGGTGTTCAAGCCATCTGTATGGTAATATTACATGCAAACACACAAGAACCTCTCGTGTGCAATTTCACTTTGGAGGAGGCGTGACCTTTTGGGGGATATCTCCCCTCAGGAGTATTGTTTGATTTTGATTTTTCTATGTTAGTTAGCTGACATATGTAGCTTTTCAAGGATGTAAGGACAATACATATCCGTCCAATAGTTTTCCAGCAATTAGGGAAAATGTACCTCATTGCTAGCTTGTGTATTAAGAGGCCAGTACCGGTCATGCGCGATTGCACCTCAGAGGGGGTGACATGTTTGGGGGGATATCTACCCACAGGAATATCATTTTATTGTGATTTTTTCATGGTGCTTAGCTGGAATATGTAGCTTTCCAACAGTATATTAATAATAAATACTGGCTTCCTATTTCCCCTGTAATCTAGGAAAATGTAGCTCGTTGCATTTTTTTTGGGACACCCTGTAGATACTCTACCTACACCATTCATTCATACTGGTGTCATAATATAGCAAACTAGAAAATATATTTTCTAATATTCGTAATATCTTATATACATAGCGTTGAACAGGGGTGAAAGCTGGATTTCAGAGTAGATCCTGTACCTACACCATTCATTTCTGCTGATGCCAAAATACAGCAAACTAGAAAATATATTATCTAATATTTCTAATATCTAATATACATAGCGTTGAACAGGGGTGAAAGCTGGATTTCAGAGTAGATCCTGTACCTACACCATTCATTCCTGCTGGTGCCAAAATACAGCAAACTAGAAAATATATTTTCTTATATTTCTAATATCTAATATACATAGCGTTGAACAGAGTTGAAAGCTGGATTTCAGAGTAGACACTGTACCTACACCATTCATTCCTGCTGGTGCCAAAAAATCGCAAACTAGAAAACATATTTTCTAATATTTTGGTTGCTAAATTTTATTTTTTATTTTTGCATTTTTCAAATATTTTCCAAAAAAGGATGACCTCAAAGATCTCAGCAAAAAAATCCAGGCATTTCTAGTTGCTACAGGCGTGCATTGTTTTAATTTTATACTGACTCCTGAGACTTAATATACGTAGCTTGAACCAGGCATGGGGTCAATTACTTGTGAAAATAATATATTACAATTACAATTGATTTGTATTGGCCCTATTACAATTACAATTACAATTACTTTTGAAGATCACCATCACAATTACAATTACAATTACTTTTGAAATATAATATATTACAATCACTTATTACTTTTCCAACCGCTGGTGAATGTGACCCTTTGTCAAATTATAATAATCTATCTTTTATTCATTCTAAATATATTTTATAACAGCTGTTCCATACTACTTAATAGGTGTAATGGTTCAAATTGCCTTGAACAGGGGTAAAAGCTGTATTTTAGAGTAGACACTGTACCTACACCATTCATTTCTGCTGATGCCAAAATACAGCAAACTAGAAAACATATTTGTTAATATTTCTAATATATAATATACATAGCTTGAACAGGGGTGAACGCTGGGTTTCAGAGTAGACACTGTACCTACACCATTCATTCCTGCTGATGCCAAAATATAGCAGACTAGAAAATATATTTTCTAATATTTAGGTGGTTTTAATCATGCATTGTTATATATTAGTGTGAGAGTCCTGAATACTGGGAAGTAATTACAAACCCTCCCTCAGGCCTCAAATGTGAAGCTTTCACAGTTAAAATGTTGCTTTTCTTTTAAAGTGACTGACACTGAATCTTCCCCTGTAAAAATGGACCTTACTCTTAACTTTGTGCCTTTGCAAGTTTTATCTGCACATATGATACTTTTCAGAATAACTTTGGAATTAAGTGTAAATTCACAAAATGTTTGATGGATATTTATGGTAGGGGTTCTTTTTGCATTTTCTTTCAAATATTTTCCAAAAAAGGATGACCTCAAAGATATCAGCAAAAATATCCAGGCATTTCTAGGTGCTACAGGAGCGCATTGTTATAATTTTATATTGACTCAGGACTGAGACTTAACCCTCCCAATGCTGAGGGTACTTTCTTCCAAAGCACAAGGATGCAAAGATTTTTGAAAAACATCTAAACCCTGTCATGTTGGTATTCATTTGAAAGCTCTCGCTGAGTACTCTCATATGAGTACCCATGTGCCAGGGTTTCAATCATTTTTCATAATTTTGCATAATTTTGTATTAGCCAAAGTAGCCACCAGCAGCAATTGTCTTAATACTTGGTAACCTTGGAGAGAAAGGGTTAACTGCTGCTCGTTGTCATGACGAAACTTTCCCAGGTATCCATGGATACTTGTTGACATGATGCAAGTATCGATGATGGCGAAGATGTTGCTTGGTTACATACCTTACCTAATTGACTATGAACAAGTGGATGTATAGATAGAATTGTACTCTCTGACCCTTTAACACCCATCATTCTTTTGTTGAAACTTATCTCAGTGAAGGATTTAACCTATAAATATCAGACATACCGCTCAGCAGTATGTCAGGTATTCATATTTGAAAACAGTTTGTATTTTTATCACTCTATTATAAAATACTTATTGTCAGAGATCCTGTTCACCACAGTATTTATAGTACTTTCTAAATGATATTTGATAATCGTTTTGGTTTTCAATATCTGTTTCATACCATAGAGATATATTTCATTTTTCTTTTGCTCCCTCTTTTTCTGAAAATTCTATTTGCATACAAACTATGCGCAATACTCCCTTGTGGGAATATGAAAAATATTTTAAATTGACTGAATGAAAGAAGTTTTCTGCATTCTTGTGGTCAAAGTTTCCTTAAATATTTCCTTTCAAATATATTTGTAGACAAAGTGTTTACATATTGAAAGGGCGCTATATCAGATATCTATTATTGTTATTGTTATTATTATCATTATTATTATTATTATTATTATTATTATTATTATTATTATTATTATTATTATTATTATTATTATTATTGTATTTATAATTATTATTATTATTATTATTATTATTATTATATTTGCCTATGATTTATAGAATTCTGGGCTTGCATGGGTTAATGATATTTCTGCATTGCACACTTCCCCAACACAGACCACTCCCCCATAAAACTGCGCCCAGACCTAACACAGTGTGTGTTGTGCAGAGTCAGAGCCAGCCACCACGGTGATGCCATCACGGCTAGGCTAGCTACCAGCTGAGAGCATGGCAACAGGTTGCCGGCATGTCACTGGATTTACCTGGATTCTCGTTAAGACATGTAGGATTTGTTACTACACCTGGATGTACTAATTAACCCGGAGGAACAGGTGTCTGGAGTCTTAAGATGTTGGCTGCCATCCAGATGTTTGGATTTGTGAGTCTGGAAGTTGTATTATTACCATGATCAGTGTTCTACTTTTGATTGGTTAACCTTTTCATGCTCAGAGTTCCACTTGATATACAGGTGAACTTGGATATGACGGACTCAATGGGACCAGGAAAATTGGTCCGTCATATGCAAAATCTGTCGTATTCATATGACGAATACTTGATATGCATCGGACTGGGACCAAGCATATCGTCCGACATATGCAAAAATCCGTTGTACAGTGGTCCGTCATATCCAAGTTTACCTGTAGTATTGACTTGGTACTCAGACAAGGAGTGTTTGATTTGTGAATTACTTTAGAATTTGCAAATGTTCTGAAGAACTGCATGTTTATGTTTTAATCAGTTTTTTCTCTCCAAATATCATCCAGATGATGGTTTTATTTGGAAAATATCACTAATCACAAATAATGTTTTCATTAGGAAAATATTGTCAGCCAGGCATTTTTGGGGTCTTCTAGGTGATAGAAAGATGTTCTATAAAAACAGAGCATAGCATGTGTTGATAGTATTTATATGTGTTTACAAACCTCACTGATCAAATACACAGACACTTATAATACTTAACCCATTCATACCCTGGATGAGGTTAGGTTTTTTCATCCCCATGGATTGACCGTTTAAAGAAACAGCTTTTTTTTTCTCCCCCCCCCCCCCCCCCCCTTTTTAATATTGGCTTTTGCTTTCTACACTTAGTTCCCACATTGAGACCTTGAAAGAATCACATTTATCTGTCTGACCTGTCTGTTGTATTTTCTTTTTGACTGAGTACCCTGTATATGCCTGGAAGCATCTTCCCTGTTTCATCTTCATAGCCGTAAGGTTGTCAGGGAGAAAAAGGTGTGTGGGTGTGTAAACCACTTTGTTTCTATCATAGAAATTATAGTACCAGGGATCAGAACGACCAACTTAAACTTGTTGGTTGATGTATAAAAGTTACTGATAATTGGGATGATAAAGGGCCCACTTTGGTCACTTTTAGATCATTACTCTATTTGATGTTCAAAGTGCATCCATGCAGTGGTTGAGAGGGAAAATGCACGACAACTGGTTTTAGCACTGCTAGAGTACCAAATGTATTATGTTGCTGGTCTTACTGCTAACTTTTCAAAGCTAGCTTTGTATTTATTCATAGGTGGCAATGTGTACATGAAGTATGTATGCAAACCATCAATGGTACCCTACACCACAATTTTGGTACATGACCTCATGCTTTGCTGGTACCATAATCATGATGGTCCTATATACTTACAGTATGCATATGGACCGTTTAGTGGTCCCAAACACCACATGGTGCAGCCAGGGGCCTTCGGGCTTCACTGGTACCATAACCATGATGTTGCTGGTCTAACTGCTAAGTATTGCAGGTGGGCTTCTTATCCTATAATTGGTGATCCTATATACATATAGTATGTATATGGACCGTTTAGTGGTCCCAAACACCACATGGTGCAGCCAGGGGCCTTCGGGCCTCACTGGTACTTTGATGTCTTTATCAAAGCTGTTTATAGTGGCATCACTTGTCTACTTCACTTCCACTCCTACGTCATGCCCTGTGAAAGCTGGTTAAGAAGTTCAGCTGAACGAGCCAGGGGTCCTGTTGACAGTACTAAGCAGCTTGGGCGCTACTACCCAGAAAATTGGGTCCACCCAGTACTATCAGTTATACTTGTTACTGTATGTATGGTTGCATCGGAGAACCTTCGCATTTTCTTTTACATAATGATCATTTTGCAACCGAACGTATAGTGATCATACCTCAGAGATAACAGCAAATAAAGCAAAGAATCTGATGTAGATAAAATTCAAATTATTTTATTGCTACCTTAAACACATTTCAAAAACAGAATAATAGCATTCATACTATTTGATGTACATTAACTCCTGTATGTATCCGTTTGCCTGGAAAAGATTTGTTTTATTTGTGAAAGAGCTTTTGCTGTACCCAAATTCTCCTTTTCTGCTGAGAGTTGATAGAAATGCAAATATTGAAGAGTAAAAATTGATTGGCCTTTCAGCAATGTCCTTTAATAATTGATATTCGAAAAGTTGTTGGCTATGAAATTGTATGTTCAATTACACTACAAACAGACTAATTAGCTGCTGATTAATATTTCTTATTAATTGCATAATTATGCCTAATCATGGCTCAACATGGTTTGTAAATGGTTGTTTAAGTTGTTCATTGTAATTTTGTTGCTCTGATTTTTGCCTTATTTGGTCACCAACAATGCTACTGAACCGAGTCATTTCAGGGTCATTTTGCAGATGTTGTTGGGGCGATGCAAAGGATCTTATTTATGTCCTAATTGAAAGACTTAAGATTTATTAGAGCTTACCTCTCACTACTAGCTCAATCAACTAGTCATATCCCCCACCTGATTGTGTAATGAACATTGTTGTATATATTCCATATTTGGAAATGCCAATGTTGTTGTTCAACAGCACTGACATTTCCAAATATGTATCTCTTTATTTCGGTACACAAGATATTCACTTTAAGAGTTCTAGATGCTGTACCCCTCTACCTGTCCAGAGAAAATGCAGTCATCCTCACCTGAGTCTACCTGAGGGAGGATGGCTTCAGGCACCCAACACACACACACATACACACCAGCAGCTAACTTTATGGCCATTCATGTAATACCTGTAGGTGATCCTCAGGGTCAAAGGTCATGGTTTATGAGCCCAATCCACATGGCACCAAGGAAACAGGTTGCCATGGTGATTTAGGGGACATGATTTATTAATTTTTGTTTTGTCATTCTTTGAATTGAAAAATAAGACGAAAAGCAAGATTTTTTAAAATTCTTGCGTGAATCGTTTTTCTTTTGCATTTATTGATAGACCTCCATACTCATCATGATGATGGTTTGTTAATATGAATGATAATATCATATGTGAAGGGATGAAATGACATAGATCAAGAGTAGATGAGGGTTGTTAGAAACCTATTTTGTATTAAAGATGTAGAGAAATAGTGGCTGCATTAGATAAACAAAAAAGTTGATTTGATATGCAAGTTGGTATAAGCAATATCCAAGACTGTTCTGAATTTAACTTAATTTCTCATAAGGCACCCATTTGAAGGACCCATCAGTACCTTGGTTGAATAGTTATGACTTATACAGCACATACACACATGCATTTATTGTCAATACCGAATGAAAATATATCTGTGTGACAAGCACATGTTTTTTCTAGCATTCCCTCCCTAGTTGACTTAAGCCACATATAGCCCACTAGGGTCAAGTGCCATAGCTATAGAGAGTCAGCCTCTTATCCTACAAGTGGACTATCTCTGTGTCAACACTCCACCTTGTTTGACATCCACAACTCAAATGAAACAATTTGATAATGCAAATTCCACACCTAATCAGGTGTGTTTGATTTAGTTGTGTACCACCTGCTAATCAAGAATGCAAATATCTGCTTGTGTAGTAGTGCACATTTTGAGTGCCCCACCTCAACCTAGGTCACTGTGTCTACGAGATGTGTAGGAGTGTCTATAGTGAACATAATATAAGAGTGCTTGCACTCACAAGTACATGATAAAATATACATGTGATTTCAGGTTCTGAATTCATTCATTTATTCATTCATTTGTTTGTTTGTTTGTTCATTCATTTATTCATGCATCCATCCATTCATTCATGTATTCATGCATTAACATTGTGACATTCAATAATTATTTTGTCAATCTTTGCTTTCATCCCTCCGTCCATTCTTTCATTTTTTCACTGAAGATTAATTTTTCTTTCATTTGTCATTATTCTTTTCATTCATTTATTCAACTTTTTATATATTTATTTACCAATCTATTCATTATTAGAATAAATCCATAACCAATTCATGGATTCCATTCATCAATCCATCCCTTCACGTATTCATGAATATTTTTCTTATCTCGCTCATTATTTGTGAGTTATGGATAAAAAGGGCAGATATAGGTTAACATATGGTAATATTAACCCTTATGCTGCTTGTGGCTAATTTGGTCCGTACAAAATGATGCAAAAAGGCTGAAAAATGACAAGAACACTGGCACATTGGTACTCATCTGAGAGTACTCAGCAAGAGCTATTCAATGAATACCAACATTACAGGGTTTAGATGTTTTTCAAAAATCTTTGTGTCATTGTCCTTTTGATGAAAGTAGCCTCAGCACTGCAAGGGTTAAGATGATACACATTTTTGGATCAGCTTTGGACTGGCATAAGGCCTAAAAAAAAGTTTGTTTCCTGTAACCCTACCCTAACAAGTTTTTATTCAAAAAAATCCTTACCCAAAAGTTTTCTCCGCCCTCCCAACTCCCAATCAACGTAAAACATGCATAAAACACACATTTTTGACCAAAAAAATAATGAAAATATATTTTTTTTACCGACCTACCTACCCTATTTTTTCTCGGACGGTTACAGGAAACAAACAATTTCTTTTTTTAGGCCTAAATGAAAGACAGGTTTAGGTAATGTTATATAAAAATGAGGGAGATATTGAGATCTGAGATGAATAAAATAGCCAGGATAGGTTTATAGAGAATAAATGTTATGAGAATAAATGTTTTTTGATATTGCACCTTTCCACCTAGAATTAGATACTGCACTATATAAATGATGGACATATTGAGGTGTGTTTGGCCCAGGTGTAACCTTGACATAATTCTCCAGGTGAGCTCACCTTTATCTCACCTGTCTATGTGCTATTCCTGCTCATTGTACCAGCAGCAGGCACTACACCACAACTATTGGGATAGTACAGGTGAGCTCACCTTTATCTCACCTGTCTATGTGCTATTCCTGCTCATTGTACCAGCAGCAGGCACTACACCACAACTATTGGGATAGTACAGGTGAGCTCACCTTTATCTCACCTGTCTATGTGCTATTCCTGCTCATTGTACCAGCAGCAGGCACTACACCACAACTATTGGGATAGTACAGGTGAGCTCACCTTTATCTCACCTGTCTATGTGCTATTCCTGCTCATTGTACCAGCAGCAGGCACTACACCACAACTATTGGGATAGTACAGGTGAGCTCACCTTTATCTCACCTGTCAATGTGCTATTCCTGCTCATTGTACCAGCAGCAGGCACTACACCACAACTATTGGGATAGTACAGGTGAGCTCACCTTTATCTCACCTGTCAATGTGCTATTCCTGCTCATTGTACCAGCAGCAGGCACTACACCACAACTATTGGGATAGTACAGGTGAGCTCACCTTTATCTCACCTGTCAATGTGCTATTCCTGCTCATTGTACCAGCAGCAGGCACTACACCACAACTATTGGGATAGTACAGGTGAGCTCACCTTTATCTCACCTGTCAATGTGCTATTCCTGCTCATTGTACCAGCAGCAGGCACTACACCACAACTATTGGGATAGTACAGGTGAGCTCACCTTTATCTCACCTGTCTATGTGCTATTCCTGCTCATTGTACCAGCAGCAGGCACTACACCACAACTATTGGGATAGTACAGGTGAGCTCACCTTTATCTCACCTGTCTATGTGCTATTCCTGCTCATTGTACCAGCAGCAGGCACTACACCACAACTATTGGGATAGTACAGGTGAGCTCACCTTTATCTCACCTGTCAATGTGCTATTCCTGCTCATTGTACCAGCAGCAGGCACTACACCACAACTATTGGGATAGTACAGGTGAGCTCACCTTTATCTCACCTGTCAATGTGCTATTCCTGCTCATTGTACCAGCAGCAGGCACTACACCACAACTATTGGGATAGTACAGGTGAGCTCACCTTTATCTCACCTGTCTATGTGCTATTCCTGCTCATTGTACCAGCAGCAGGCACTACACCACAACTATTGGGATAGTACAGGTGAGCTCACCTTTATCTCACCTGTCAATGTGCTATTCCTGCTCATTGTACCAGCAGCAGGCACTACACCACAACTATTGGGATAGTACAGGTGAGCTCACCTTTATCTCACCTGTCAATGTGCTATTCCTGCTCATTGTACCAGCAGCAGGCACTACACCACAACTATTGGGATAGTACAGGGATAGGCCAGACAGAGATGAAAGCCTTTTGCCTATTGTGTGAGCCTCGCAAATAACTACACATTATTCCAGGTATTGTTGATTATTAATTAGGGTGTGTAATCAGCAGTCTGGAATCCATATTTATAGGGCAGGAAAATAAATAGGCCAGGCTTCTTATGCCAGTTTAGTTGACCCTCTACTGAATGTTTATTCAACAAAGTTGGAATGTACAAAGTGTAGTATCAGAAACTGTCTATAGATGGCGCCAGGTGATGTGGTTTATCTGCACTATCCCCTTATGACCTAGGGGGTGTTTTTGTGTATGCTACTAGGTTTTGGTAGGATAAGGGTCTTTTAGTTGGTAAATTATGGTGTACCATAACAATATCTGGTCTTATCTGCCAGTGGACTGAATTTTCCATCTATGATTAATAGCTGTACACTATTCTGCTGTTTTGCTTGTAAATAGTAAGATGCTGCAGATGTATCTTCAAAATCATTGGGAAATATTTGAGTTTATTGCGCAATAGAGAAGTGAACATTTTTCAATCAAAAAATCATTTATTTTCAAGAAATAATTTCACACACAAGTTGGACTGGTTGATATTCTGAGGTAGAAAGTGTTAATTCACATGGCGATGCTTCATATGGTGGTGAATTAATTGTGCTGTCATCATTCAGGATATGAAATAGATTTATTGGTTCTGCTGTTTCGCCTTCCACAGACCTCCCTATAAGTTGACTTAGCTCTCATACAGAATTTCAGTCGGGGGATATGTTTTCATTTGGTTTGGGGATGGGGGATTGTTTGCAATCAATTTACATCATTCATACCTGCAGCAGCCAAAAAAGATCTGACCGGCTTGATGAGAGCACACGTTTATTTATAATAAATAATTTGATGGAGAAATGTTGATATGAGAGCCCAACCAACAACTCTCCTCAGAATATTCTGCTCATTCAAGCTATAATTGTGTTATTATTTAATAACATATATCATATAATTGTGTTATTTGTTATTATTTAGTATTATTTAAGTTTTCTTTTTATGGTGATTTGATACTGGTTTCATTCAACTAGGCCATATATGAATCTGTTTCCATGCATTGTCTAGACGAATTATGTTCACATTGACCTGTTTTTCTCATCAAACTTATGATGTTTTTCCTTTCTTTTGTAGGTAAGTACCTTACTGAGAGGCTTGATGAACAGAGAACAAGTATTTTAAGTAGGGGACTGCGAGTAGTGAGTACGAAAAAGGGTCAACAATTTTTTTGTAGCCCAGTATGAGAGGTAGAACTTTAATTATTTATTTATTTATTTATTTTACTTAAATGCCTTGAAAGAGCATTTGAAATGTCTTCATAGCTCAATTGGTTAGGTGTTATATCAGTGTTCAGAGGGTCACTGCATCGACAAATTTTATGATATCTTAAAGAAATCCATTCTGGCCAGCTAATACTGGATGATGATATACACTTGTAATACATCAACAAACCTTGGAACCTGAAGGGAATAAGACAAATCATATATGTATTTATGAAATCAAGCCTTCATTTTCAAAATATTCTTTAGATTTGCTTTTGGGCTGAAGGGACAGTTTTTCTAGCAGGAGCTAACTTAAAAGATTGATTATCAGAAACTTTTTAGGTGAAGACTGTATTTTATGTTATAAAAAGTTCAGCCTGTTTTATGGTTTGGCAATTTTAGAGTTGATTGGTTTTTAGATTGTGTAAGCATTTTCAATTTTCTTATATGGTTACCTCATGTGTTTATTCATAGACGAGTGTGTATTTCAATCCTATAGATGACAATTTATGTGTGGGGTTGCATACACCTCCACAGGGGGGTACCATTTTCATAAGGTAATGGGAAAATGTAATACTGTGCACATTTATGTCTAGACGGGTATGAATTTCAATCTTGTATATTGCTGTTTACGCATCTGAGGTTGCAAACCTATAAACAGGGCTATATCAATCTCCGCAAATTATGAGAAAAGTTTATCTTATACCCATTGTTACCCAGACAGAGGTGTATTTTAATTCCTCATTTTTTTTTATCTATTGTAAGGTGACATACTTCCTGTCACAGCAGTGTCAATTCCATCTCATATATTTCTGATACATTAAAAAAGTAAATCTCATATACATTTTGTCTCGACAGGTTTGTATTTCAATTTTGTATATATGACATAGCCATTCTTAAGGTTGCATAACTCTAAAGATAGCATTGTCAATTTCCAGAAAATATGAGAAAAGATAATCTCTAACACATTGTTATCTAGACAGGTGTGTATTTCAATGTGTGTTTATTTTCATTCTTTTATAAGGTTGCGTGTCTCTAAACATAGCAGTATCAATTTCCAGAAATTATGAGGGAAGTTAATCCCATTATCATAGCTGCCTTGGCAGGTGTGGATTTCAATTATGTTTATTGCTGGTCTTACATATGGTTTCTCATCTCTTAAGTGGTCTGTATTAGTTTCAAGATAATGAGGATTTTTTTAATCTAATATGCTTACCTATTAAGTGGGCTATATTAGTTTCAAGATAATGAGGAAATTTTTTATCCAATATGCAAACCTATTAAGACAGGGAACGGTAGTCTGGCTCGGTCTGCTATCTATTGAATCCAGTTCATGTTTATATCTGTTCATTTCTAAGGTTGTAAACCCCTAAATAAAGCCATATCAATTTTCAGATATTGGAAAATTTTATCCCATGTACCATGTTATTTTGTGGTTTAGCCTTTAAGTCCAAGAGATTTTTTCCTGACGGTTATTTTGAAGGCAGGGTAATGCAGTCACATGATATAAACACACTATCAGGCTTCTGTTTATTTACACTCTATGGAACTCAATTCCATAGAAAAAAAATGCCATCAATAAAAATCTTGATAAATTCCCAGGCTTTCACTTATCGGCAGGCTCCTTGATATCAAATCTGTGTGGTTAACTCCCAAACCAATACTCCAGGATAAAGTCAATATACTGATTACCTGGCCTATATTCTTAATCACATGTTTTTAACTATGGATATTAGCTAAGAGTGTATCAGGAAATGAGTTTGCCAGTGATTTTGCTGTGTACACCCAAAGCCAATAGTGCTGATGTCTTATGATATACAGACTACCTGGCCAAGTTTGAAATCCTCCATTTTTGGATATGGATTATTGCTAGGAGTTACTATGTGGAAGTGGTTTGTAAATGAGGCGAAGTTTTTGAGGACAAGGAGACTTCAGGTTCAAACCGTTTTATCTTGAAATGCTGCACTGCACTCCCAGAGTTCATGTCTAGACCTTGACTTCTAAGACCATACTTAGTAATGAATAGTGCATTTGTTACATGTGTACAAGGCAAATGTAATTGCTCTATTTACAGTTTTGTTTTATCCAGAGCTAGTAAAACTGTAATTTCACTTTGCAAAAAAAAGTACTAGAAAATTGTTTTGCAAGAAAATATGGAGAGCATTTTGTGTATTTTACACACTTCACCCAACGCAAACAGTTTTCCTGATGATATCTTTCTTGCAAAAGTGTCTTCAATTCAATATTGAAGGAAGAAATATTAATGAAAAAGATCTTAACTTATGACCACCATCAAATATTTGGAGAATTAAGGTTAGCATTCATCAAGCTAGTTTATATAAAACAATTATAAAACAAACACAATTGCTGCCAGTGCTGCACAAGAACATTAATTTTAGTTACACATTTTCTCACTGGATGTCACTGTAGGCTAACTTCTAAATCAGGCATTGATAATTCAAATATGCTTGGGCAAAATTCTCTACAGGTCTAGCTTGCCATATTTGTTAGATCATGTATTCAATGATAAGTTATGACAAGGACATCGGCAGGCCTTATAGAATGGAAGTCAGAAAGGAAAATCACTTTCTCTAATTTCATTTTTGGCTTTTCTCTTGTGTGGGCCAATTTCAGAGAGCTGTTATGTTATTTGGATCTAATACATAGTGATGAGACATGTAGCTAGATTTTTCATTTGTGAGTGTATGGATTTGTTATAGTGAAAACACCACACTAAGGTAGTTTTATGTAGTGTATCTGCTCTTGCATTAAGATACAGCCAATCTGGATGTAAGTAAACCCAAAACAAGTACCCATAAAGACTGATCCTTTAGTAGCACACTTGAGGTACATGCAGTTAGTCCTATTGGCACTCCCACATGGCTCTGTAACTGAAGAGAGACAAGGAGGTACATGCATGTCTACTAAAAGATATCATTTGTGATTAACCCATTCATTTCCAACTGAAGTAAGAGATTCAAGTAAGAGATCCATTCCTTCCTGAATGTAGTGCCTAAAAAGGCCTCACCAAACTTCAATTTAAGTTTGAGCAATCTTTTTCTTATTCCTTCATATCTTCGATATGCTATACAGCTTAACAACCTCTTGAATATGTATTTTCTTATTCGTCAGAAAAGTACTCTGTGATAAAAGGTAAAGAAGAAATCCTTCCTCACATCCAGGGAAATGGTTGGAACACTGAAACCCTTGTAGCTTACGTGGATGTATGAACTATGTTCGTCATTGCACTCTTCATTCAATGGTCACATCTGCCAACCCCTATTATCACATTGTTTGAGTTACATATTAGAGGTTGTAATTGCTAAGCAACAGTACTAGCCTATGTTTATGTCAAGGAAGTTAATTCTTATGTCTCAGGTCAGTGATTGTTGAAAAAGTAATTTTAGGCATGGCAAGGTGTGCTCTATAAGAAAAAGAGAACAACTATTATAGAATGAATATGATATACATTCTTTCTCAGAGCTTTAAGCCAATTGGTTAAATACTAATTCCAATATCCAGTATATCATGGTAAAAGCTCTAATTTCATATGGGAAAGCATGAGAAATATTTCATAATATTGGCAGACCTGCAGACAATAACTGAGCACTGCGAGCAAATGCATCTTGAAACAATGCTTTCCTAGATCTTAGAGCATTGACTTGGAGGTCTCCCAGTCTGCGCTGAGGGGCAATCCTCCAGCAGCAGCGGCCACCGGCAAACTGGAGTTGGGCTCATAAACCTGCTATAGTTACGGAAACTCATCACCGGGTAACGAGAAAACGACCAAAAATGTCAGGTCGATACATGAGCCGCCGCCCGCCCGCCACCAGGAAACCTGCTGGAGTTGTCAGGAGGATGCTGGAGATGTGGGAGAAGTGATTGGGGAACCAGTGAGAGGAGTTGAGACAAGGCTAGACTAGCCACAAGTCTGTGTTTACCTTTTCATGCTTAATCCTTATGCTGCTGGTGGCTAATTTTGCCAATACAAATTGATGCAAAAAACCTTGAAAAAATGACTGAAACCCTGGCACATGGCTGCTCATCTGAGAGTACTCGGCGAGAGCTATCAGGGTTTAGATGATTTTCAATAATCTTTGTGTCCTTGTGCTTTGGACGAAAGTAGCCTTAGCATTGAAAGTGTTAAAGAGGATCTTCACAAGCCTCATCTGGACCAATGATTCGGAATAAAGCAGACATGTCAAATAATCTGAACGACAACTGCAGCATTGATTCTATTAATATTTTGCGTTAAAACATTCTCTGCAAAATGCTCTTTTTCACAAATATATAAGCAAAATTCTAAAAGATAATCAAATTAAGCTGTGGTGGGTCTAAGAAAAAGTACCAGTGATAGAAGTCTCAGTCCTATGACTGCTTTTTAAAACTGGGCAGAATTTTACCTGAGATTTTATGATGATGATGTTATGGTGGTTCAAGGAGCTACCAGTATGGGAAGTCCTTAGACATTTAGAATAGGTAATAGTCCTAGAATGACTTTGCAAAACTGGACTCAGACTTGCAGAGGTTTACAGAAAATGTGTCTGACATCTTGCGATAATGGTATTGTGGTGGGTCTGGGATGAAGTACACTATCAGTGCTGCAAGATGTATATTTGTGAAACTGGGCTCAGGTTTACAGAAAGTTTGCCTGAGATCTTGCGATAATGATATTCTGGTGGGTCCAAGAGGAAGTACTGGTACTAGCGGCTGGTGGTCCTTCTAGTAAGAGTTTAAGCCATTGGAGGGAGTGTAGGGAGAGGGAAGGAAGGAGGGGCAGGCTCTTCCACGTGATGTCAGAAGAGTGCGGGTTGATTCTCTACACGGGGAGGGGTGTGAGGCTACTGCCACCAACCGGCCGGGACAGAGGCAGACGCATCGACAGCGTTCAGTGATCAACGTCTATACTCTCTCTGCTGCCCGCCTGTCGCGGCTACCGCTCGCTCGCTGCTCCGTATCATGGTATCATGACATCCGACGTGGATGATCAGTATCATAACAAACCTGGAGGAATGGTGGATGGTTTTACCCTCGGGATGCTAGACAGTCCTAGAGATATGGCAAAGTGTGCATCCTGATCAACATCAGAGAGGAATGAAAGATTGCTGACAGAACTAACCTGCTGGAACAGGAGGCTACTTCTTGCTGTAATATCTCCAGATGAAGAGAGGACATTTATAAAATAACCCTGGTCAATAACTTTTTCTAGTCTTCCTTTAACAGTGGGCAGAGTTTATTATTACATCTAAATATACCTTGAGGAGCAGCAGGCTACTTCATGGAGTAGTTTCGTCCTCAGTGGTCTACAGACATCTTTGGAATTGCAGTGATTAGTCATGGTGTTTCCTGGTCACTTGGCACTAATTTGTGTCAACATGATTCACAAGGGACTGGAGCATAAATATGTGACTTCTTGGATGTTCTACAGTTATGGATTGTGGTGATCATTTATGGTTTATACCCATAGGAAATGGGACTTCTCTATGGAAAATAATTAGTTAATATATACAGATGCTGATGCCTTTCCCCATGTACCTGGAGCCAAGGTAGATTAATACCAAAAATACCTAGAGAACAAGGTGATCTACTGAACAATAGTGTAGGTATCTACACACAATATTTAGAGAGATTTATCTATAGATTTTTGGATCCTTCTTGTATTCTTGAATTTTAAAATTCTTGAATGGATGGTTAGTATCACCGGATCAAAGGAACAGGACAAAGCATGGATACTTACTTTGCTTCATTTGAGATGTAAACATCTCTTGAGTTTATTAACAGGTATCGCAAGCTTGGAAAGCAATACATGCTTCATTTAACAAACCATCAATGGATGTGCTATTTAGGAACAGCTATTTCACTACTCTATTATTGTGGCTGAGTTCTTAGTCATATATATAGTAAATTCTATTTGTACTCAACAACAGCCATCGCAACAGCCATACGCCTGTTGTATCTAGTACCAGCAAGCAGCCAACAAATGGGATATTTTACAAAAGAAAGTCATGCAAACGAAATGTTAGCTGAACAGTTTGCTTTTTGAAGAATTGAGCTGCAACAACTTGGTTGATTTCAATTAAGACCCTGTATCATTTAAACTTGCAGGACTGTAATACATACATTTTCTATTAGTATCAATTGAACCTTTCTGCGGTCGCATGCAAATCCATTGAACTATGTAGTAACTTGGACACCAATGGGAATGGAACTTTATTCAGGTATCAGTTAGCCCTTTCGACAGCCACAAACAAATCAATTAGACTTCTGTTGTAACTCTGACCACCAATTGGAATAGAGCCTGCATCACAGGGGCCATTTGCAAGATTCAATTTTCCTGAGGGAAATGTGATTTTCTGTGCTGCGAGTCTCAGAGAATGAATGATGATGCTGAGGATGATGCTATGTCGATGGTTCAGCCCCATGGGACAGGACACCAAAGTAAGTGTATTTTTCATGAAATTAATTCCTTCTAATCTAAACAGTAGATTGATTTCATTTTTCAATTTAAGAGGTGTTTTCCATGGTTTAACATGTATGCTGTTGGTGGCTATTTTGGCCATTGCAAAATGAATGAAATGACCTGAAAAATTACTGAAACCCTGACACATGGGTACTTCTCTGCGAGTACTCTGCCAGTAAGAGCTATCCAATGAATACCAACATGATAGGGTTTTGATGGTTTTCAAAAATTGTTGTGTCCATGTGCTTTGGACTAAAGTAGCCTTAGCATTGGAAGGGTTTAGTGCTTTGGGGGCAAGTTGAAATTTTGTACAGCCAAGTGAAATCTTTTATCAACTTACCCAACATGGCAAGAAAGCTTGCTTAAACCTTATGCTGCTGTTGGTTAAATTTGGCCAATACATAATGATGAAAAAAACCTGAAAAATAACCGAAACCCTGGCAAATGGGTACTCATCTGAGAGTACTCAGCAAGAACTTTCCAATGAATACCAACATGGCAGGGTTCGGATGGTTTTCAAAAAACTTTGCGTTGTTGTGCTTTGGACGAAGGTAGCCTCAGCATTGTTAGGGATTAATGCTAAATTGGTCCCTATTATTACAATGCCAAGGGACACTGAGTGCTCCTGATAGGAACAGGAAGTGTAAAAGGGTACAGCTTGCTTTGATCTTATTTATATTTGCCTTGAGAGGCTGCCAGAATAATATGCGTGGGAAGAGGAGGTTTATGATCCCAAAACAAATGACTTCTAATAATATGCACTCTGCAGGAAGTTAAGGAACTTACTTTTCCCAGGATTGGATAAAATAACACTCAGTAATCAACAGTGTGACTTGTTGTCTTATCTCATTGTTGTACAGTCAATAAACTACATATAACATACAATGGACGGGCACTGACTCTGGTCCCCTTTGGACTACTGGCTTGAATAGGGCAGTTTGATCAGACCCCCTGGTTAACACGAAGTCAATAAACATAGAAGACATGGACTTCAAAATCCCTGCAAGAATTTTCTATTGCGTATAGAAGTGAGATCGATTCTTACTGATATACAGTACGAGTACTGTTAGTTGCTTAACAGTTCCTGTAGACATCAGCTCTATAATACTTTTGATAATGACTTTGGAGTGAAGAATTCTTTTACAAAAAATATTTCAAGGAGAGTTGTTCATATTGATAATGTTCTTAATTACATTTCTCCTTCAACTATTTTCCCTACTTAACTTTTGCATGCAAGATTTCATCGACATTTTCAGACTGCTTTTGGCCACTGGAAACATGTATGGGTTAGGTCAGGTCAACCTGAGCTTTACCATTGTAGATGTTTTGGACTAGCTGTATTTCAAGGGAACGAATAACCTGGCATGGGGTGCCGTGTATGTCTAAGTTATTTAGTTCCATGTTGCTCACACATGTAGTTTTCCATGTGTTAACTGTGTGTAGGCCTGTTTGCATGTTTTGCCTGGTTTCACCTCTGCCATTCTTGCCGCTAGACAGGTACACACAAGTGTTTTCCATCACCATCATTCACGAGCCTCCTGCTATACTAGTCACTCAGCTGGAGATGGGGTAGTGGGGGGGGGGGGGGGGGGGGGCAGGATGAATGTTACCTCCAGGAGCTGAGACAAAACTTGTGTGTGCCTCTAACATAAATATGTAGGTGATTTCGGTTATGCGTATAGATTAGTTGCCATGTTTATGTCAACTTCTATTCCTGTCAACAGCTTTTTTATCTGTGGTAAGTAAATGCAATTTATATAAGAAAAAAAATAAGTTGAAAGACTTATACATGTATATACCACTCCTGTGTGGTACTTAAGTAATCTGAAAATATTTCTGTGGTCAGCTTTGTGAAAGTAGTTTATTTCAACTGTGAATGATTCAGTTGTAGGCTTTCTTTTTAGCCTTATTGACATTACAGGGTAGACAAGGTCAAAGCTCAACATTTCAGGGTACTCCGGGTCCAAGTTCAACAGCATAGGGTGTTGAAGGTCAGAGATTAACATTTCAGGGTGCTCAGGATCAAAACTCAACATTACAGGGTACTCTGGGTCCAAGTTCAACATCATTGGGTGTTGAAGGTCAGAGATTAACATTTCAGGGTGCTCAGGGTCAAAGCTCAACATTACAGGGTACTCTGGGTCCAAGTTCAACAGCATTGGGTGTTGAAGGTCAGAGATTAGCATTACAGGGTACTCCGGGTCCAAGTTCAACAGCATAGGGTGTTGAAGGTCAGAGATTAACAGTTCAGGGTACTCAGGATCAAAACTCAACATTACAGGGTGTTGAGGGTCAGAGATTAGTGTGTTTCCTGATGCCAAGGCATGTAAGTCATGGCCGAAATTTATCATTAGGGCGAGTAGAAGTAGTACCCTACTTGTCCCAGAGGTCAGAGGTCAACAAGAAGTTTTGAATTGAATTATAAATTAAAAGTTCACTTAGATATAGTGAGCCCCTATTTTTGTTGCCAAAATATTTGAAGGAACATAGTCTTGGGTATCTGTAAATAAAGTGATATGCTCTATGTATATTGTGAGTGAACACATATTCCTTGTGTGGAAAAAGGTTAAAGTCTTTATCATAGGAAGATCGACCATGCGGATCACAGTCCATCAACCTTCTTTTCCTGGAAAAAAAAATGCTTGAAATCAGAGAGTTTTTTTTACTTGAAATTGATGTGTTTTAGTGGTAGTGATTAACCATGTGTTGTGGACTTCATTGGAACAATGTGTGCCTTTGGGTATTGTTTTCCTTCAAGCTGTCCCATGGGACACTTTGGAGAACCAGGCAGATTTGTATCAGTCAAACAATATATGTATACGTTCCAGCCAAGTTAGTTCAACCCTGTCGAGTTTCATTCTGAGCAATTTATCCTTATTAACCTTTAAACCTTGGGTGTTTTTTACTAACCCCAGATGAATGGCACGGTTAAAGGTCGCTTTGGTAAGCATTGCAAAAGAAATGTATTATATTTAAGTGTAGTTCTAGATTTCATTTTACGAAAATATTTTCACATTTTGGTAGAATTATTTGATATTTTGAAATCAAGCCTAGCTCTAATTAATAGCTAAAAACATTTTTTTATCAAGAAAATATTACTAGTATACAAAATAATCTCCCATGATGCAATGCAAGGCAGCCATTTTGTTTGCATAAGGCAGGATGCTCATCATCCCCAGGTGTGTTTTTTTTCCATCTCCGGTGATTGATAGCAACCTAGTAGCTTATGACGAGAATCAATTATTTATGCCACATCAAAGAATCTCCCCAAAACTGGAGGTAAAAAGGTCAGCGCATATCTTCCAAAACTATTGAAGGAAACAAGAATTTACGAGAGAATCTGAGTGGTAGGCCAGAGAAATCCATTCAGAATCATCCGTAATGGCGAAAGGATTAATTAGAACTATAAATCAGTTGTTTTATAGGTGCAGGTTATTTTGTGTGCTGTGTAGTGATAAGGAGCAAGCCATTAACAAGAACCAAGGAGAGATGTGTGTAAAGATTTAATACCCTCCGAAGCTGGGCTCAACATTCATCAAAACCTACCTCTCCCTCCTGTAGGGCATGTGAGTTCTAATTATTCCTGCCCTACTCAATTTTTACCTGCCCTAGACAGACATTTATACTAGTTGGATAAAAGATATTTCTTCAGTCACTACAAAATCCCTTAATAAATGTTTCGCCATTTTCCCTTGAATTGTTTCTTTACATTAAATGAAATACCTTTGTGCAGCACAGAAAAAGTTCAGTGCAGCAAGTAAAAATATACTTACAAGACTAATAAGGTTATGAATAATGTTTAACACTGAGACTCAAAATTTTTCTTTCATTTGGAAAAGCTCCTTTCCTACCACCAGGAGGATATGATCCAGCCATGCTGGTGTTATTTTGGAGTTGATCGATACCCCTCAGTTTCGGCCAAAACAGGAAAGTCTTGAGGAAGTGCTACACAGGCTTGCCAATGAAATCCTGGCACAGTACCACAGGCCTTAGCTCCCCTCTTCCCCATGGTATCTATTATCACAGTTAAGGCTGCTTTGAGGTTAGCAAATCACATTAGGTAGGGAGCCAAATGCTGACTAGGGGATTGCATTATAGCAGATCATTTCATGTGCTTGGCTGGGCAATCATGCCTGCACGCTGGAGAGGGTGATGTTAACGGCTGGTAGGGGACTAATGGGTTTGATCTTTGCCTTCGCAGCATTGTGGACTTATTGGAGGACTTATGAAATAACAATATGTTCAGCTAGGATACGTGTTAGGGTGACGTGTGGGGCGAGTATCAACCATACTTTATAGAGATAACCCTCCTCTGTAAATAACTGGATATGCTTCTGAATAGCATAATACTTCACCTTTCCAATGCTGAAATATTCAAGTTACTTTCGTCCAAAGCACAAGAACGCAAATTATTTAGAAAACCATCTGAACCCTGTCATGTTGGTATTCATCGGATAGCTCTCGCTGAGAACTCTCAGATGAATACCCATGTGCCAGGGTTTCAGTCATTTTTTTTTGAGTTTTTTTGCATCATTTTGTATTTGCCAAATTAGCCACCACCAGGGTAAGGGTTAAAGCAATGTCTGCATGTGTATGTTCACAGTTTATATGAACTGTATGAAGTAAACACAATTTCTATCAAATGCCAGTGCTGGAATGACTACATACAAAATGCACATGTTTTTGATATATTTCCTAGTCACAAAAAACAGGAACACCTTGACAAACATCATGTTGGTATTATTCTGACTTGAAGGTCAGGCGGTTGGTATATACCATTAGCAGAATATCACATCTAGGGAAATGTTATACATTTGTATGCAGTAGTCACTAAATAAACATCATAACTTTTTTAAAGCTTCCATATAGAGTGGTTTGGTGTGGCTTTGCCTCATAGCAGTGAGAGATTGGCAGTGCTGCCATCTATTGGGTGTTGCACGAACTAATTTACATGCTAGTGTTGTTTTTACATGCAGTCTCCTGTACCTAACATAACAAAGATTTGCTTATCAGTGAGGGGAGAAGTGCATTTCATCAGCCTACCAATATTGGTTTAAAATACAGGTTTCATGATTTGGAACAAGTTTTTTGAAGAATGATCTTATTTTGTGGATGAGCTCAGGCTAGATCAGCATTCAAATGTTGTTGATAGGTTTTTATAAAGGAGTTTTTGAATTTTCGATTTTTTCAAAAATGCCATTGACGAAGTCATTTATTATGATCAATCAATCTGTTTCTTAGTTTGGCTTATTGGTAAAGAGGAAACTCATTAATGAAATGTTTACGAACACCAGTCAGAATAGACATTAAGTGATATAAACATATTTTGCTAAATTTGATCATTTTAATTTCTCTTTCCCAGTATTAGCACCTCTCAACAGTAAAGCTGCAGAAAGGTTGAAAAATAACCCACTCACCTCGACCCTACTTACGGATATGTGAAGATATCTAGGTAATAAATCAATATTTTGAGAAATATTTGAAAATTTATGTTCTGTTTAGTTCAACAGATTACTCTGTTTGATGAAATATATTCAATCTATCAGATGCAAGTATAGAATGAACTAATGCTAATGAGTTGATGTAATTTAGTAAAATCACCAAAGGAGGATTTGACTGTGTGGCAGTTGAAAGAGCCTTTGATACTGTAACTCGCTATGGTGTCTTACATTTTGATATAACGAGCTTCTTTTTCAATAACTGTGACATAAAGCATTGTCTGTTATGGAGAAATCTTATTCTAATGTGTGTTTCCTAGGGAACTTTCCTGTTTGTCAAATTAAGCACTTTTTTGCGATACTTAAGAAATATTGCCATCATCAATGGATTTTCCCACAGTCATCAGGTCACATAAGTGGAATATTGTGAAAAGGCTCAGAATAACTCAGATGGTAGAGAGATAGAGATAGAGCCACTGCACACACAAAGAGCCCTGTAATATACAGAAACCCTTTAATGTAGCCAGAGAGATGTATGTACTATTAGATGTAGCGCACCATGTAATTGGAGCTACAAATCAAAATCATGCACACAACCCTAGGCAGGAAATCATGAATGGGAGTGGAGGCTGCTGTTTTTGCTTGGCCAGTTTTCTAAAGGTTTAGCAAGATAGTCTCTCACTCCTTTTACCCTTTCTTGTCTGTGCCTGCTTAAAACTGCTTGAATATTTTGGAGATATCTCCCTGAAAATATCCCACAGTTTTATGGAAATATTCCAAGAATAAGTGTTCATCAGACACTAAGAAAAGTAAAAAAAAAAGTAAAGTAATCTTTATTTTTAGTTGGTATATCAATTACAAGAAACACGAGCTACTAAAGCTCTTGGACGACTGTACCTATGGCTTATAAGTGCCATTCGAAGCACTTGAAATACTCAATCCACGTATCTCCCCAATCCCCATTATTTCAAGATACTTGTATCCTTCCTAAAAAAATATGGTATCAGAGATCTTAAAGATACTTTTCCAAGAGCTTTCTAGTAGGGCTGTCATTGATAACGCCTGTATCGATGAATCGACAAAAAAGACTTATCGATTATCGATATCAAAGAAGGCAAAACATATCGATTCATATGCAAATTAGGTAAATAAACTATTTTTCAGGAAAACACAGCTTGAACAACACATGGACTCCCCACTACAACTGAGTGCGTCCATTCCATTTATCCTTGAATTCACACAGATGAATGTGTATGTGTTAGGGTTGTGATCAATAGGTCAAAAAATCACCCCACACGTGAACTTACTACCATTCCTTATGAGCACATTGCTGGTTTTCATTCATTTTGAATTTGATTCGCTGAATCGAATCGAAGTAGCGTATCGGTAAAAATTTTTGCGATTATTGAATTGATAAATATTTCTTATCAATGACAGCCCTACTTTCTAGGCATGAATGGGTCAAAGGAAGTGAGCACCAAGGGACGGATGAACCCTTAGGTAGAAAGATAGGTCCCAGCCATCAGAAGCTGACAGGCGTTAAACGGGCATGTCTTTCACACCGCTACAGGTTCCGGTTGACGGATTGGTCGGTTTCCGGTCTGATTGTGTCAGTTAGCATCACATCCTGTTTCTCAATTGATTAATATGATATTTTGATGCTCTATAACTTTTACTTGAATACATATTTTTTTCTTTGTATATTATAAAATCAGTTGTGGTGCAGTATTGCTTTTAGTTGCTACCTAGACAGAGAGTGAAATAGTGAGGGGCAATATCTAGGGATACTACAGGGTTACTACTCACACCATCATGCTGCGTATCTATATTATTATCTTAAATTCTGTAAGTATGCTCTCATTAGTCTTACTGGTTTTTACCATTTTTTTTCAACTTTTGTTGACATTGTTCTGTTGTTGTTTTTTTAGTGAAACTTACTTAAATAGTGTTCAATCTTTCGATATCAAGTGTGCAGAATTTAGAATAATGAAATGATCTGAATTTTGTTTTCATGATTCAAAAATTGAGTGCAAATATTAAAACTGTTTGAGAAGGCTTCATTTCTTAGACGAGGTGGGGTGTGATTTGTACACCCAAATACTTGGAAAGCACACGCCAGGAAAACAGTTTGTATGATATGTAATTCAAAGTTTTGGTTGCTTTCACTCTTGAATAGCCCATAAATGCAATGAAACTCCAGCGAATACTTTCTCTCATTTTATGGTCATGCCTGATTGCTTAAAACTTGATGCCAATCTTACGCTTTGTCTTGGTACATGGATTACTACTTATATTAGTAGAGGGAATTACAATTAATAAGAAATTGAAAAAAAGGGATTTGCTAGCTTTGATGATAACACAACAAAGATATTGATTTGTTTGTTTTTGCATTTTTCCATTATGGTCCAAGTAGCACTTATGGTATCATAACATTATGTTGATAAGTTTTGTTATTCTTTGCCTGGTAGATACTTCATGACCTAATATGTTGATTATCAGCCATGACCAGGGGCAATGCTTGGGGAACTCATGCACATCATCTATATAAACCCATTCATGCTCAGAGTACACACAGGAAATACCTACTGGGTCTGCTGATACGACGTAATAGAGATAATTTGGGAATGAAGAAGTAATTATGAAAACATTTGAACAAAAGTCAGATGCTTATCAAATTTGCCTCTTACAGGTCAGAAAGGAAACATTTTTGTCTTAATGACAAGTGGTGTGTCAGTCACTGTATAAACATGTGTGGCATTCTTGAATGAGTTAGGAGAATGAATACCATTGCAATCTTTCTTACATTTCCTACCTCACTTGAGACTAGAATAGAACGAAAAGCACAGAAAAATGGCATTTTTATCTTGGCATTCCATTGTCTTGACTTGGTAGTGGTCACCAGGGGTTATTTTTAGAGAAATTGAGGTATTTATGGAATTGTGAGTGTACCTGTGAAATGACCTGTTGGATGTTGAAGGGGATAAGATAGCATGTCTATGGTAAGTTACAACACTTTTTTCTAAACGGTTAGGCTTTACAAATGAAGAAATAATATATGAGCAAAGAATACAAAGTGTACAAAATGTTTCCATCTCCCTCCCTCTCCTTCTCCCTCCCTCTCTGTCTGTCTGTCTGTCTGTCTCTCTCTCTGTCTCTCTCTCTGTCTGTCTCTCTCTCTCTCTCTCTCTCTCTCTCTCTCTCTCTCTCTCTCTCTCTCTCTCTCTCTCTCTCTCTCTCTCTCTCTCTCTCTCTCTCTCTCTCTCTCTCTCTCTCTCTCTCTCTCTCTCTCTCTCACCTGTGATTATCCATCATAGTGTTGCTTGAACCATAACCTAGTGGTATCTTAAGAATCTACTTGAAATAAATCTTTTGTGTCAGCACACATGGTGACAGGGGAATGAAAGGGTTAACACTTGACTTGGTTTCTGTAATTTGTCATTCTTGCCGTCTCCATTTGGTAATTTGGATAACAACTTTGTGATATCATTGTAAAAGTATCCAAAATAAAACTTCTTTTAATGTCAAAAATGAGGTGAAAGGAGAATTCGAGGGTTCAAAATTTTCTTGGTTTTTGTAATTTGTCACCCTCACTTGTTCTTGTCAATCATTGGGTGGATTGAAATACATATGATATCATTTAAAAAGTTTCTTGGTGCCAGAATAATTAATCCTTCCAATGCTGAGGCTACTTATGTTCAAAGCACAAGGACGCTAAGTTTTTTGAAAACCATTTAAACCCTGTCATGTTGGTATTCTTGCTGAGTACTCTCAGATGAGTACCCATATGCCAGTGTTTCAATCAGCTTTCAGTTTTTTTGCACCATTGCGTATAGGCCAAATTGGCTACCAGCACCATAAGTGTTAAGGGTTAAAACTTTCCTTAGTCTCTGTGTAATTTGTCACTCTCACCTGTTGCAGTCTGTCTGGGAGTTGTTTTTTCCTGGTGATGAGCAATGCTTAGAGTATCTCCCTCTTATCTTCCCAACAGTTTATCAGGACCAAGGACTGCTGGAAGTACTTCCACTGCCAACTTATCCCCTCTATGTTTCAGGGCTTGAAATATAGTTTTCTTCTGAAAAACCTTTGGGTTCACATTAGCATGAAGCATTTGTGTGTGAACTATATGGACAACAGTAGGCTACAAGCCTGTGTGTAGTATAGGTGCAGGTATAGATTTATCTATAATATGGCACTGCAGTGTTCAAGAGTGGTGAGTTACTGCATATACAACCCCCTCTTGTGGCATTAGTATGAACTAAATAACCAGATTTCCAGCCACATATCCTATATATTAACAGTAAGGGATATAATAGTTGGTGTCACTACATGAATAAATTCCATATTTTGGCCTTCACGTATAGCGACATGATAATTACATATTTTGCATGTTTTTGTCCCAGGGATGCAGTGTCATCCTTTTTTCACACCTTTGGTTAGCCATATATTATTCTCATGTTTTGTTTACACTTAAAGTCAGTCACTGCATTTACTAGATTTAGGTGGGCACATGCTGGTTTAAGTCCAGGAAGTGATATGACTGCCCACAGGGTTAGGACAGAGTAAAACCATTAACCCAGTAGTTTATCCCCCTCAAATATCAAAATGATAGCCTCCCATCCCAACCTCACCCATACTATCACGGGTCAGTCCATTCCTCCCAAGGGGTGTGTGCCTGGAGGGGTTGTCCCATGTGTCTGGACACTATAACATACAACAGGGCCAGTCAGTCAGCGACCATGTGTTTGCCCCCAGAGTGATTCTCTGCGGCGGTGAAACAGGAGACACTTGCACACGATGTTTTATCCCTGCTAGATCATCACCAGCAGCTCTGCACTATCCAACAAATATGTGTGACAAGATTTAGGCACTCAGTACTAGTAGGAACCTAATGAACTGATCGAGTGCTCTGTGTGCAGTAACTTGAACAGAGATGGAGACAAGTTACAGCTTATAATTAATACCATTGGGCTACAGTAATGGTAAGAACAACTTACTTAATTTTCATCATCGTTGAGCTGGTCTCTACTAATCCACAAAATCCTAACAGGCATTAGGTACATATTGGAATGTTTGTCAGTGGACTCTCTCTTTGTTTTATACTGCTAAATGGAGAGAATCAGTAACGTCTAAGACAAAAACAGAATTATTTACCACTATGTTAAGAACAATTACCTATAACTTTATCATCAGCAGGCGTGTGTCTACAGACGAATAAACAATAAGTAGTTCCTACAAAGGCTGTGCATAGTCTTCACATGTCTGAGATGTTGAACAGAATCAGGAAGGACATAGGTTACTATATCACAAACTTTGAATTATCAGAAATCAAGATTTCAGCTTTCACTGATAAACACTGGAAAGTAAACCATTCTCCAGACATGGTTCTTGTAGTCTATGCTTGTCATAAGCTATGCACAGAATCAGGAAGGAATGATTTAATCAAACATGATAGTTTATCACCAACAAAGATTTCATCTCTCCCTGATTGTAGTTAGAAATGAACCCCCCTAAAGAAAGCTCCATGTAGTCTACACATGTCTAAGATGTTGAACTGAATCACGTAGGACATAGTTTTATCTAACATGATAGTTAGTTTATCACGAACAAAGATTTCATCTCTCCCTGATTATGGCTAGAAATGAACCCCCCTAAAGAAAGCTCCATGTAGTCTACACATGTCTAAGATGTTGAACTGAATCACGTAGGACATAGTTTTATCTAACATGATAGTTAGATCACCATTGCTGGTAGACAGCCTCAGAGCCTGGAGCCCACTCCCTGGGAGTCGTGATAAGTAGTGATCGGTCCTCTGATCTGTGTATGTAATGAGACACGCTGCTGGCACCAGGCTGGCTTCAACCCTCTCATGCCTCAAGATTTCATATAAATTTCCTAGAACAATTATACAAAAGACAATAACTTTGGAATTAATCATAAAGCCATATCATATTTGAAACAGAGCCACTTCTTGGGTTCTGATCAACATTTATTGTCAAATATTTTCAGAAGGTCTTTACCCTTTGGGAATAGCTAGTTTATTCTTGACATCCACAAGTGCCCAGACAGGCTGACAGCTATCCTATTGTTGTAATGACCCTCAAGGCGCATATGTCAGACATGTAAATATCCAGGCAGCAATATTACATAACTAATGTACATACCAAGTAAATATAAATGGAGGTTTATTTTGTAACCAGGCATCAACCAGACATCTTAATATGGAATGCAGATTCTTATATGACATATGAAGCATAGTTCAGTATAGTGCAACAAGTACATGTATTCCATCAATTTGAAAAACAACAACTTATCATTCGCAACTGGTTAGTAACAATTTTATCTGAATTGGGCAAAAAAGCTGATAGGAAATAAAAACCAAAATCAAAAATAATTACATGTTGTTAATATCTTGTTTTAATTTGAAACCTGCACATTCTTAAGATCAAAGCATATTAAACATTTGATAAGACATTTGTAATGGACCATAGACAGGTCCACTAATTGTACCAAGGATGCATAATTCCCAAGGAAGTGCATTTACAAGATCTCTGCATACTGATACTCCCCACAGCAGTTCTCTGTGGGTTGCGTAATTATGTGGGGTGGGCCTTTCCCAGGGAGGAAGTGGGGGAAGGGATGGCCCACTGATGTGAAATGATCTGATAGGACAAGATACTGGGGTCCCTGATACCCAGCTGTGGTACAGGGGTAGGGGACAGGGGCTAACAGCAGGCTCAGTAGTAGGCTAGATTCTAGGATGTGATATGTACATTTATTTTGTATATATTTCTGCCATGGTCAAGACAGACTGTATTTGGGAGACCAACATTATTTTGAGCAATAGCTCTATAGTATTAATTTGAGGGATGGATTAAATATCTGAAGCTGTATCCTGTATTTGACTGTGCTACCCTTTATGAAATAATGATTATTATTATTATTATTATTATTATTATTATTATTATTATTATTATTATTATTACTGAGATTATTATTGATATTATTATTGTTATTATTATTATTATTATTATTATTATTATTATTATTATTATTATTATTATTATTATTGCTATCATTATTGTTATTACAGTGCTGTAATTATCAACATTAGATCTCTGAGATATTGTATTGTTAAGGAAATATCTTCACTTTACATGTATAGTAGCCAAAAAAATTAAAGTTATCTACTCATAATTTTAAGCAATGGTGGTAGAGTATTATTTGACACAATAGCTTTAGAGTATTGTTTAGAGGGATGGCACCAGAGTATTATTTTTAGGGATGGCTCCAGAGTATTATTTTGAGGGTTGGCTCCTAAAATAGCCACTTATTTGACCCCTGCCAGGTAATGAAGGTCTGTTTTGCATGAGAGAGGAGGAAGCTGGAGAGGTTGATTGATGCAGATGATGTGATGGTCTGAGGAGATAAGACAATGAATGCTGCAGCTGTGAGGAGGAGGGGGAGAGGGTGGGTGGGCGGGAGGCGCTCTGATAACAACAGCAGCAGCAGCATCCTCCGTACCAGTACCCATCAGAACCAGGTCAGCCTCATTGTGAACACAGGCTGCCAACTGGGTCACACACATCCCAGCACTGAGCACTCCAGGAGTGTGTGTGGACATCACTGTGTGTACTACCAAAACTCAACACCACTCAATCTTACTACACAAGAACTGCAGCTTTGACTGGTAGGGAAATGTCTTCAAGCACTGCTTCATTTACCTGAACCAAACTTGCTGATGCCAGGTACCTCTAGCTGCTAAGTTGTGAGAGTTCTCACTGTTCTGCTTTAGAAGTTATCATTCATTGGCTATGATGCTACTATGAGGACTCACCTCTCTGCTGTGATTTAGGATCTTCTTATAGAGCACCAAGCCTTGAGGAACAGAATGCTTCTTCTGGAATAGTGACTACTCACTGGATTATGCTTCTACAGGGCCCAACTTTCTGTAACTTAGAAAGTTTTTGCTGCTAAGTTTTAAGGGTATGATATGATAGTGATCTCTTGCTGTACTATGAGGAGCATAAGGACCTTATGGATATGAGAACTACCCTGCATCTAGGGAACCTGAACCTGGTCTCTTCTTGTGTGTAGTGAGTACCCAACTGCCTGGAGTCAGTCCGGAGATAGAGCCATTACAATCAACACTGCATCAGCCCTGTCTTGATTCCCAGTGTGTGTATGTGGTGATGCATGCATACTTGCTGTTTGAATCACAGGGCATGTGGTAGGTGAGATAAGTGTGACATAACCAGAAAAACACTGCCACAGGATTTATCTTCAGAGTGCTGCCTGAGGCTTAAAACAGGCATATGAGAACCTAGCCGGAAAGCTGTTGGAACTAGCAGAGAACAGCAGTTCCTCCCAGGTTACATTGGCATCAAGAAAACACAGAGAATTTCCTCATAGTCTACCAAAAAAGCTCTTGGAACTAGTGGAGAACAAGAAAGCACCTTGCAGGTCTTCTTTATTTCAATAACACTGCTCTCTATTTCTATCCAAGAAGCTGATGGAACTAAACTAGATATAAACATGTCTACATGCACAACTACACATGGACATTTTGGGGTTATTCAGTGCATTGTATAAGTGTTTCAAGGAGTATAAGTTTGGATCTGAAGTCTTTTTGGTCAAAATACTCAGCATAAATGTTGAAATGCTAGGACTCTGTATGGGATGATAGTGGTGAATATCACAGGAAGTCTGTTTTACATCTTTATTGGAAACATCTTCACAACACAATGGGCTCAGGCTCTGAAGAGGACTTCCACAAACCCAGGCGCAGGTTTTCCTTCCATGGACAAGTAAGTAGTTTTAATATCTGGAGAGAAAATAGGGTTGGAGTATCAGGGTATGTAATTATACTTCACTGAGTACCACAAACCAAGGTAGGAAAATAGAAAAACAAAGTGACACCAAGGGTAGTGAGCCAGGGTTTTGAAATTGGAGGTCAGTAAGTAAATAGTCTCAACATCTGAAAGGAGAGTACTTAGGGGTTTGGGTTAAACAAGCTAAGATTTCTGCCATATATTCATACTTCACTAAGTGCCATGGACTACTAATGAAAATAGGAAAAATATAAATGAACCAAGGCTGTAGCCATGCTTTTGAAACTGGGTGTACATAATGTAAAAGGGGCAATCATTGAATCGGTAGTGTCCTATTGTCAAGGGGTCCACAATGTATTAAGATAACAACTATAAACATGTGTATTACTCGTATAAACATGATGTATCTTCAATGTACCAATAAATCTCCTGTAAAAATAATCTCCTTACACTAACTGATAACCTGAATTTTTATGCAACTATTTTTGTCTTTCCACATGGGTTGCTAAAAAGTTCAAGTGGGTTTACAGTGAATTTGAAGTGGATGCAGGTGGCAAGGGCTTGATATGTTCTTAGTGTAGAAGAAATCATGCTAGTTCTAAAGTACTATAGGTCCAGACATCCTTGCCGCAAGATCTTCAGGCATGAATGGGTTAACCCACCCTGAGGTAGGGTGCAGTAGTGGTGCTGATAGCACTTAGTGAGTTGGGGGCATGCCAACAGCAGACTAAGCATACAGATAGCAGCACCTCCAATCTAATATGCTAATAAACCGTAATTAGAATTGCCCCAGGAACAGGTGATTAACACTATCAGTGGGCTGATGGCATGTCATGCAAAGTCAACAGCAAAATAAGGGAAGGAGTTTGGAAAGAGTTTCTTATTTCATTTTTGAGATATGAAATGTGTAAAGCACATACTTACATGTATGTGTATTAGATAATCTGTTGAAAGTACAGGTTATGCAGGTTTATGAAGGAAATGACTGAACATTATCCAATGGTTGAATTCTTTTCAGTCTTCTTCTAAGCTAGTCTCCCACAAATAAAAATAGAAAAAATATCCCATATTGGGTGATGGAATTACAGTATGTTAGAGCATATACTGCTTACTCATATATGGCAAATGTACTAACTACAAAACCAAATTGTAGGCCACATATCTAAATTTACATGTGAGTGTTGATTTATTGTAAAACTCTGTAACGCCTAGTGGATAGGCTATCTCTAGAGTCTTCTGTCTGTGTGTTCTGTCTGGGAGAGTTTTGTCACCAAACACTGTCTCTGTGTGAAGTGTCAGGGTGAGAGGTCAGAGTTCGGAGGTCACAGCCTGCTCTCCAGATGCCCAACCCCAGCATATATAAATCAAACCCTTAGGCAGGCATAAAACAGGGTGTTTATAGACAGAAATGTTTTGACATGGGTACCCTGACATAGGCTGCCCCTGGATTCTGAAACGTGCACCCTCAACCCTGAGGCATACCTTAAACAGGGTGTTTATGGACTGAAGTGCTTAGATATGGGAACCCTGAATATGTGCTCTAGAAAGGATTATGTTGGAAGTAGACATAGAGGTTCTGAAGTCAGTGTGTACTGTAATGTAGACTCCCTAGTTTCTGAAAAATGCACCCAAGTCTTTGACATTCCTTAAATGGGGGTGTTCACAAACTAAATTAGATGGGTATCTCTGGGTAAAGTTTGGAACCCATGGAAAATGTCCCAACCCAAACCCTGTGATATGTTCATAACTGAATGTACAAATTACAGAGGTAGAGATATTTTAAGTAAGGGGACTCAAACAGGGGCAATGTTGGAGTGGCGAAAAATATAAAAAGCAAAATCTGGTGACATGCCTAAAACAGGGTGTATTATGATAGAACTGTTGTGAGTCACAATCTGTGACACGGTCGTGTACAGTATGCTACAAGGTCTCTGAATATTGAAATATGCTTTCCAACCCTATGGAATGCCTAAGACAAGGTGTTTATAGACAGGACTATTTAGATAGGGCTTAAGCTCTTAGTAAGCAACCCCCAAATACTGAAATATGCAACCTCAGCCCATGGCATTCTAAAACAGGGTGTTTGTATTGACAGAATTGTTATGACATGAGTGGTACTGTCAAGTACAGTGGTGCCCTTGACTGATGCCTCCAGCAATACCAGGTTGATAGATGTGTGACCTGCTCTGAATATAATACCTACACCATCTTAGCTGGGAGTAGCCTGCCTCCCAGGCCTTATGCAAATGTCATCCCTTGTGGATAGATGGCACCGCAGTTTACTAGGAGGTCAGTTGGAAATCTCCCTCGTGTGGCAATTGTGTGAACTAAATGGCCTACAGTAGGCCACAATGCCCCATCTATTAAAGGTGCAGGCATTTATATATAAATAAAGTAAAATCAGAATAGAGCCATGTAGCTAGGCTAAGCTGGGAGGAGAGAGGACCTAAATTCACAACTCAATCCCTGTGACCTGCTGGCAATATGATACCTACACCATTTTGGCAAATTCACAATTCAGTCAATCCCTGGTGCATGTGATGACTGGCTCCTAGTGCATGAACTGATTAAATTCAGCTTTTGGAAAAAAATGATCGCCACCTAGTGGTAGGGGAGGAAACTGAGGATCAAATTTCATAGCTGAAATGCTGAATTTTTGATGCGACCAAAATGGCTCCTAGTCTCTGGAATAGTTGAATCTTGCTTGAATTTGTAGAGACCCCATGGCGGCCATCTAGTGAGTAATTATAGAACTAAATAAATATAGGCTAATCTTTACAGTTGGTATCAAATTCCATGAAACATGTTTTATCAAAAGCATTCCTAATTTCTTATGCTAGCAAGATAATCTAGAACTAAATGTGGGTAGGCTTATCATTTGAGTAAGCATACAAATTCATGGTTAGCTAGCATGAAACAAATATCTTTTATCAAAAGAAATCCTTATTTCTCGTGATATCATGATAATCTAGGTTGAATTAAATGAGGGTAACTAGTAGGCTTATCATTTGAGTTGGTATACTATTCATGGTTAGGCACCATGGTTCCAATTTCCAACACACTTGTTATGTGAAGTATTTCTAATTTTGCTTGGTATCATATTGATATATATAGTGTTATTTGTAACCACACACATATTACAGTGTTTCTTCTGTGGATCACTTGTAGTAACTCTGTCTTCGTATATAAAGATATGTTAACTAGTGTCAAGTATCCAGTCTATTTCCACTGTTGTAATGTCAAAGATAAATTGTGTGAATCTGTCAGTTCCGCTGATTCTTGGTTGACCACACACTGTAAGCACTTGTCATCCTCTGACCAGCATTAGGATAAGGCTGACCACAGGATTCGTGGCTGCTGCTGTCAGGCACACACTGTTAGCACTGGCCATCCTTAGACTTGCTTCAAGCCTGTGATATCTGGCTCTTTCACTGATCTGACCCGAGTTGATTTCACTCCAGGTTTAGTTCTGAAAAAATCCTCAGTCATCATAGTATACCGCAGAGCCATCTATCCACAAGGGAGGACATTAAAATAAGGCCTGGGAGGCAGGCTATGGTCATCCTCTGACCAGCATTAGGATAAGGCTGACCACATGATTCCTGCTGCTGCTGTCAGGCATGAGTGCTTATTACACCATCACTCATACAAGTGTCCGCCCCTCCTCCATACCCCTCTCTCCTTCTCTACACAGGGTCAAAAGTAGCCTAGATTTCTAGGCTGTTATATATGTATTTCCTGTTTGCATCAAATATTCTAGACAAGGTGGCCATAGTGGTCCATTTAGTTTACACTTATCTCACCAGGAAAGAATAAGCCAGCCCTAGTAAGCTAGGCTAGGTCAGAAGCTGAAGGCTCAAAATTAGCATTTTAAATAGTTTGAGGTTTCTTATTTTCTAAGGGAGACAGCAATATATGCAGATAACAAACATAGACATGTATTAATTATTGAGAAAAGATTTTGATATCATCAAGCAATATCCTTGGAATGACATTGAGGTGAAAATATTTGAAGTTGAGGTCCTAAGAAATTCCTCTCAAAAATAGCGTGCTGACATGTGGTTTTTGAGGGTATGTGCCCAAATGACACCCAGATACGGTCACACCATGCTACTTCTGCACCTCCTCCCCCTCCTCTTACTCCCTGGATCTGCCCCTGTCCAATATGACAGAAATGTTCTTGCCATCATTGCCTGGAACCAACACCACAGCATCTGGAGTCACTTGACCCTCCTGCAGGCCCAGTGAAACACATCTGAAATAAACCAAACAGCCCTAGTACCAGAACTGACACACCTTAACCCCTTCACAACCAAAATAGGACTACAAGTATCAAAATATCAAAAAATATTTTCTATTCAACAGTAAAATCTTTCAAGTATTTGAAATAAGCCTTGTCGGAGGAATGTCAGAAATTTGAAATGATATTTATAAAGATTTATATTTTGCAAAATTAAAGCATATATGTGAGATTGTGAATAGGATCACCAGAACATCCTTATGGGTATGCGTGGGTTAAAGTTAAGAATGAGATCTGCCTTCACGTTGTATTGGAGTCCTGTGCTTCTGTTGTCAGTAGCCCAGGACCAGTCTGGGGGAACATAATACCATGTAGCACCAATTATATCCACTGGCTGATTTATGAAAGGTTGAAGAGAATAAAGATGTGTGTCAACTTGCAGCTTCTGTATTCTATCGGAAAAACGTCCATCTTTGACCTCCCAGGCACTGATGTACATAGGTTTTTGGCTTCTTGGCATGGCAAGTAAAATATCACACAGGGCAAGCAGGAATCCCAACTTACTTCAGGCCTCAACGCTAACTCAAAATGATACTGGCCCTGTAGGACCAGTAACACCTAGCATCTACTGGTCCTGCAAATTGTTTACTGGCCCTACATTTTTTCTTTAACATAAGAAGAAAGAACATTGCATAAGATTCACCAAAACACTTATCTTTATAAATTTTATCTTCATTTATTTCAAAAACAATTGGGGACATTCTCAGGGGGAAACTTTTTAACAAGAATGTCTCCAAATGTTTACTGGGCCTGTAGGACCAGTTGAGGTCTTTTTTTACTGGCCCGAAGCTGTTTTGGGGAATTTTTACTGGCCTGGGGCCATAGGTTCACCCTTAGCGTCGAGGCCTGTACTTACCCGACCAGGCAAGTGGAAATTTCAAAACCTTTCTATGATTGAATGATCAAGAAAAAATGTATAAATGACACCTTACTTAACATGATCTGTTTTGGGCTTTGTTCTGTGTATGAGGAGGTTCATTTGAACTGAAGTCATTCTACTCTAATGATCTTGGAGAAAAACTAGAGGTAACTCCAATTTCCTAGCACGAAAATCAACATTTTGAGAAGTAAAGGGGAGGTCATGGAACCCCCTCTAATCCCCTAGTCTGTGGTAATATCATCCCCTGTCACACATGTGTCAGCAGGAAGAGTAGGTGGTGGGAGTCATGTAGGAAACACATTATGATGCCATTGACTCACCAAAGAATGCAAGCACTAACCTTAGTGCTTGCAATCTAGTATAAGTTGCTACCAGGCAAGTTGAAATTAACCTTGACTTGCCTACGGTACTATGGCTTGTTGCAATTTTGAACCTTGGATTTTATATGGTTAGATAATTAGACATAAGATGTGAGTACTCAGAACTAATTTACCAGGGTATGAGGATGCTGATTTTAAAACATTGCAGCTGTATAGTAATACAATTTATTTACAATTCTATGGGGGTTGATAATAGGTTCATAAATTGCATATAATCTGTTAGTAGAAATATCACTTATTTCTAATTTGGACTTGAAAGGATAATGCTGTCATGCTGTCCAGAGAGGTATATATTCCTGAAGAAAAAAATGTCTACAAAACTTGGACTCAGTTGTCCAACTTTGTTTGGACTTGGGTAGAAAAGCATTAATTAATTGTAGCACACCTTTGACAGTAGAAGTACTTTTTGTACCTTTGGCTCCTTTTCTTTTGAAGTAAATCGAGGCCTAGCATGGAGTTGCATGCTTGTGTGCCGCTATGTGCACTCCAGGGAGGAGAGTGTTAATTAATTGAGGCACACCTGTTCTATTGTATTCCTAGGCTGTGTGTATGGAACACAGGTAATCCTACCATATTAATCCAATCAGCTGTTCCTGCATGGCTTCCTGCTGCACTCAGCATACATAATGCAGTGCCAGACGGCTAGCCCTTCTTCAAGTATTAAATACCAAGGGGCCCCTGAACTTTTTGCTCCTTTGGGGCACAGGGGCTCTGTCCAGACAGCTAGCCTTCCTTTAAATATCAAATACCAGGGTACCCCTTGTTGCTCCTTTTGGGGACAGGGGCTCTGTCCAGTCAGAGATGAAACATTTGAAGGAGCCAGGGATCAGACAATGTGTTTTTGGTAGTTAAATTGGTGTGTGAAGATGATGAATCTTGTTCTGTTTTGTTACCTTTGTGGCTTGGAATTGCATGTTTTCAGCTCTTTCTCTGACATGTAGAGGCTTAGTCATGACGAGAAAATTGTGGAGGAAACCAGAGTACCCAAGGAAAACCCTGCCTAACCCCTAGTCACTGGCAACTATCTCACATGCCCTGAGCCTGATTTGAGCCAACAAACCAATGTGTGATGAGAGAAGTGGAGGGCTGGGATAGTTTACCCTGTGAATGCATCTCTATCTACACACATAAAACTCTTCTATATACTGCCTTAATAGGTTACATGTTGAGCCCTACAAGAACCATTCGAGTGTCAGTCGCATCCCCTTATATTCCAAGACATCCCTAAAGGGCTGATATGTTGAACTCCTCCCTATCCATTAGAACCTTTCCCTTTCCCCATTGGTTTTTCAGGCATGACCCTATCCTTCTTTAAGAGTTAATTGTGAAACCCCTTGGAACCACTCTCTGTCCTCATGGCATGCATGTCAGTCACACCCCTATGTATCATGAACCATCCTAAAAGGGTGATGTGTTGAACCCCTCCCTATCCATAAGGACCACTCTCTGTACGGACTAGCATTTCAGGTACCTTACCCCCACCCTACTAAAAGAGTTGAGCCCTTTGAGACCTCATGGAACCATTCTACACTTATGGCATGTCAGTCACGCCTATAATAGGACCACTCCCCATCCCCACTGGCATTTCAGACATGACCCAGCTACCCCCACCCTACTAAAAGATTTCAGCGGTGAACCCTATAAGACCCCTTGGAACCACTCTACACTTACGGCATGTCAGTCACGCCCCTTTCCCCCACCCATAGGTCACATGATCACTTACTCGCAGAGCTGGCAGTGGTCTCCCATCTCGTATTGGTTACCTACCCCCACCCTACTAAAAGAGTTAAGCTGTGAACCCTATGAGACCCCTTGGAACCACTCTACACTTACGGCATGTCAGTCACACCCTTTTTCCCCCACCCATAGGTCACCTGATCACTAACTCACAGAGCTAGCGTGGTCTCCCATCTCGTATTGGTTACCTACCCCCACCCTACTAAAAGAGTTAAGCTGTGAACCCTATGAGACCCCTTGGAACCACTCTACACTTACGGCATGTCAGTCACGCCCCTTTCCCCCCACCCATAGGTCACCTGATCACTAACTCGCAGCAGAGCTAGCAGTGGTCTCCTAGCTTGTTTTGGTTACCTACCCCCAGTCCCCACCCTACTAAAAGAGTTAAGCGGTGAACCCTATGAGACCCCTTCTTGGAACCACTCTACACTTACGGCATGTCAGTCACGCCCCTTTCCACCACCCATAGGTCACCTGATCACTACCTCGCAGAGCTAGCTCTCGTATTGGTTTTCTGCATTGATCCCCCCCTCCATGAATGAATAGGAAACTTACGTGAAGTCAATACGGGACCCGCAGTGAGGAGAACGAGGGAGAGCTGGCTACAAGGTTATTAATTACTGAAAGCGCGCTCCTCAGACTCGAGAGAGAGAGCTCTTTTCTTTTATGGGAACTCTTCATGTGTTTGGCCTGTAGCGAGGAATAAAGGGGCCTGGCTCCGCCGCACTGGGGATAGATAGAAGATAAACATCATCCAGTGGTAATTCCACTAAGCTGCAGGGATTACCAACATGTCTGGCATAGAGGAAGCCAGGGATGAAATGCTCCGCTCATTTGGAGACGGATAATCGGCATAATAGCTGTGTCCTGAGAAATGATTGGATTATGGATTTTGCTGTAATATACAGATAGGTTGGCAAACATGTTCCACAAGTCTATCATTCCAGCATATTGCTAGAGAGGACAAGGTTGGGATGATCTTTATGTTTGACAAGACAAAGTTATACAGAATATACACCAACGGAATTGGTACCACAAGGATTTCATACAAACGTGATAGGAACTATGATGATGAAAATTATACATAATATCAAGTTAGACATTGGCGACAACATACAGGATTTTACATATATCTATCAGTACATATGGACTTAGTGGATTGCTTGCATAAGTTTCCAGTGTTGTATTCTGGAGAATAACATTTTCCACGAAGCCATGTTGGTCTGTTATATTGGCATTCTGGTGAATGTCTAGGATTGTAAACAAAAAGGAAACTCGAGTCTTGTGTTCAGGATAGACTCTTTCCTTGGACACATTTTGCTACATATATTCAAGCACTTTCATAGCACCTACAGGATTTACAACATGAGCGTAGATGATATTTTATACTCTTCTCAAGTATAAAACATTAAGTCATGTTAGTCATGCATGTACAAAGACGTATTGTAACAGGTTTTCACACAGTAGAATCATCTGTGTCTTTCCCTTTTGTGAAGGATAATATTTCATCTGGCCATGTTTGCCATGTACAAGGCCTTCTCTAGAAGGATTATAAGCAGCATATTTTTCACAGGATCAAACACTTTTATGGAGGATAATATTTCTTCTGGCCGTGTCGCAGGAGCTAGGCCTTCATAACTCAGCAGGATTATAAGCAGCAGTGCTGAGGACAATACAGTTTTTTGGAGGACAATATTTCCACTAGCTACATCGATCATAAACATCAGTTTGCTTATAAGCAAAAGTGTGACTTAATGGAAAATCATACATTTCTTTGGAGGATAAGACTTTCATCTAGCCATTTTCATCATGTACTTGGACTCAGTGTAACAAGACTTTAAGTAACAGTATCGATAGCACCATACACTTTCTTGGAGCATAACATTTCACGAGCCTTACTGGTTGTGTTTATAGGCCTTATATAACAGGACTACCAGCCAGTGTTTGATGGTATACACTTCAGTGAAGGATAGTATTTCACCGAGCCATTTTGCATGGTCATGTATATTGGCTTTCTTGCCACATGCCTAGTATGTATTTACCTGGCATGAAGTATGGATCCTGTATTCTCACCTGTGCAGGTGTAAGCAGGTGATTATCGGCAGGTGTGTGTGTGTAGTACATTGACCAGAAGCTGAGATCTCTAGAGGCAGAAAGGGGCCAGAGACAATATTTCTACTAGCTACATCATTCATATAAATCAGTCTGTTTATAAGCAATAGTGTCAAAGCAAGATCATGCATTTTCTTGGAGGATAGTACTTCATCTAGTAGCCATTTTCATCATGTACTTGGACTCTTGTGTAACAAGATTTTAAGTAACAGTATGGAATCTGTGGCCGAGGAAGAGGAGGAAGGAGAGGAGGAGGACTCTATGGATAGTGGATGTACAACAGGGTGTCTGGGTGTGTTCAGAAAACATGATGACGAGGTGAGATTATTTAACCCTTATGCTGCTGGTGGCTAATTTTGCCAATACAAAATGATGCAAAAAACCTGAAAAATGACTTAAACCCTGGCAAATGGGTACTCACCTGAGAGTACTCAGCGGGAGCTATCCAATGAATACCAACACAACAGGGTTTGTATGGTTATCAAAAATTTTTGCTTTCTTGCGCTTTGGTCGAGTAGTAGCCCCAGCATTGAAAGGGTTAATTAAAGGGAAAGAGGTATGAGTTAGAATGGGCGTTATTTCATAGGGGATGGATTAAGTTGTCCCAACATTATCCAAAAAATGTGATGACAAGGTGAGAACACTGATTATTTGAAGGGAGAGAGGAATGGGTAAGGTATGACTTCATAGGGGATGGATTTACAGGCTGTCTGAGCATTATCCAAAAAGCATGATGGTGAGGTTTGTTAAGATAGCATTCAACATCGAAACACTGTTTATATGGATGGTGAATGATGAGTATTAGGTAGAATGTATGTTGAGAACTGGGTGCTTTTGGGGGAAAAGAAGGAAAATATTGCGAGAATAAAGTGGTGGCAATACAGGTTGTCTGTGTATTTATACGGAACATATGAGTGGTGGTTATGTAGCTCATAAGATAAAAGTGTGTTTTCAAGGAAAAAGGTGAATACCTTGTGATTGGGTTTAAGATATTTGGTGTATTTCAGGAAACTGGAGTATGACTGACAGCCTCATTTCTTCTAACTAGCAATCTATATCAAAATTGAAGAAATGCCAAAGAAACCCCAAAATAGGCTAGTCAATTGTCAATTTTCATTGTTCATTCTGATGAACAAATCACACATCAAAAAGGGCTAACTAACTTGTACCCAAGCCTTATTGTTTAGTCCTGAGTAGGCTTCACTATCTTTCCACTTGGTGTTCCCACATCAAAGAAGATGAAGTGAACCTTGTAACACTGTGAGACATTTACTCAGGGCATACAATATTACGCAAACCTAATTCTGTTTGATTTATCTCAGGCAATTTTGCACCAAGTAACTTCATAGCTGGCTGTTGCCATGGATATCAGTATGTCTCCCCATAAGCTGGTCTCCTAGTAACATAAATGTTTAAGTTATTCTCATTGTCTGTAGCGTGGATCATTTCTAGTTTTGAGTACCCACAAATCTGGCTCCCTGAGAAATGCATTATCTTATTTGTTATATTGTATTCTCTAAGACTTGGGTAGTACATCATTCTCTATGCTATTTATGGCATGTTTGTAAATCTTCCCAGTGGTTAACTTATTTTCCCACTCTGGTACTAGTGACCAAAGCATAATATGAAAATATTTAAGAGTGATATAGAGAGTTATCAGATCTCACAATTTTTTGAAGGGGAATTATCAATCATGGCCTAACTCAGGCACCAACATAATGTTCAGAACTAACTTGCCATGCTGGGCAAGTAGTTAATGGTTTTGACTTGCCCGAAATTATTTTTGACTTGTCCGAAATAAGTTATGATATATGCTAGATAGGCATGTATTGTTTATCATGGATTTGAAGATATGAAAACCATTTACTTTTCAGTTGTGTTGAATTGCTTGAATATTCCTGGGTATTTGGGCCATTCACTATAAAAAATGTGTTTAGTGTTCAAAATATCAGCTTGCCCATTCAGGCAAGTGAAAACTAAAATGTACTTGCCCGAAAGCCCTTTTATCAAAAATTCACTTGCCGTGGCAAGCAGGCTAGTACTTATGTCGGTGCCTGTAACTGTCCTGAAGATATTTTAGGGATAAGCAAAAATCAATTTTGTAATAGAAGGAGTTTTGTGGGTTGAGTTCTAAATAACATTTCTTAGTAATTGTTTCAAGAGAAACGTAGGTCAGAGTCCAAAATATTTATGTGTTTTTGGTGCTAGAGGCATGATTGCGTTAAATATGTTAACGACTGTCTTTCATGTAAAAGCGCCATGTTGGTGATATTCTTTGCCCTGGCTCTGTGATGGGATGCTGTTGGGATGTGTTTTCTCGCTCTCCTGGTCAAGTATCCAGTCTGCGGCGGCCTGCTGGCTCAGACTCTGGGTGTTATCAGTGATACCTGAGGGGCTACAAGTGTGTCTGGGTGCCGCACCATGGTACCAGGGTAAAAATAGGTCCTACACCCTGATCCAGCTATGTTAACCCTTCCAATGCTACACACACATATATGTGTTTGTAGCAACACTACTCTAGACTAGAGAACTGTGCACGCATATATGCATGTGAGATGATCAAATACATAGAAAGAAGAGGCTGACTCTCCCAACATAAAAGACCCCTACATAGCTAGAAAATAAGGCAGTTGGCTGTCAGAATGTTGTGCTCTATTTTAAGGGTTATTTTGATATCAAAGACGATGCTTGTGAAGGGGAACTCTAGATAAATGAGGTTAACCTAGCTTTGTGGATAATCCTAGAAGCAGGATAAGCCGTCAAGGCATCAACCCAGATGAATTAGATACTTTCTCTACATAGACATACGTACTTGCCATGGCAAATAAAAATGACTCCCAGACAACCAAAAATCATTACGTATTAGTCCAATATGGCAAGCTGAAGTTACAGAACTGGTCTTATGATTAAATATATGAAATGCAACTAGTAAAATTGATCTGTTTTTTGACAGGGCAGACAGGCATGTGAAACTAAAACAACATATCCTTATCATTGACAGAGATGTATATTTCCTTTCCTTTCAATAAACGTTCCTGTCATTGATTAATATTTTCTTTTCCAAACGATGCTTTTATCAAGAGAATATTTCCATAATATTCCTGTCTTCGTTATGTGCTTCTACAGGCATGACTGGGTTAAAACTAAAAGAAGCTGACACTATCAGCTATGTAGGTTTTGACTGTGTACATCTACTCCTAGTCTCTCACCCTGTGTGCCAGCTATGCTGGAGCCCCTTATTATCTCCACCACTCTCTGGCTTCCCACACTTGACTCTGGGCTAGAGATAGGGGCCTGAATAGGCTATATTCACATAAGCGCTTGTACCACCAGAGTGGTACAAACAGCAGTTGGGGGCCCTATTACTGCTGTGCTAAGCATAGCAGAATAGCTTGTTTTCCAACGTTCAAGTTCAATTTATGCTATTCAAAAAACTGTTATTCTGTGGGAAATTGAAAAAGATATCCTCTAAATGTATATCAGCAAGCATAACTGTGTAAAGGAAGGAAAATAAATTTGAGTGTGGCATTTTATCTTCTATTTGAAAGGTCTGATCTATTTCAGTTGACATCTACCTCTCCAGAGCTCTTTCAACATAACCCACTATCATTGTTATCCGACCTCTTCATTTCCTTCTGCATTTCTAAATTAACATTTAATGGTCCCTTAAGAACATTATGTCACGCTTTAATAGGAAGCATACTTCTTCAAGGGTTTTACCATTTCCTGCCATCCACTTACCACATAGAGTTTGCATTAGTTTACTTCATTTTCTGTGTACAGATCTATGGTTGACTTCCAAACACAGATAGTGCCTCAACTCATAGACCACCATCACGGTGGTCTCTGCTCAACTACAGCAATTTCAGAAAATGATTGTGGCAGTACATGTATAACTAATGGTTTGTGGAAGCCAACCATGATCTCTGTGATAGGCGACAGTTGCCACTGGTACTGAGGTAAATCCCATTAAAAACATGTTCATTTCCTATTACATGCTAGAAAAAAATAGGGTAGGTAGGTAGGGAATTCATTTTATCTTATCATATTTTTGTCCCTCCTTGCTGCATTAGATGTAAATGTAAAGCAAAATAGCAACATCTAAAGTAGTGGGGTATTTAAATCTATATAAATCCACTAAAATATGATTATATGTTGATATTTGATGTTTTCTTCTTTCTTTTTTCAATTTCTTTTGTATGCCATACATGGAATATGAAGCATTTACAGACTTTTACCTTGCCTTTTAAATGAAATGACATACCATGGTCTGACACTTAAAGTGTTCAGGCTAGGGGCCCAAAAAGGTCTTTTGATTAAAAATAAGTGTTTAAAATATACTATTTTGGGCCCCTAACAATTTAGGGGCCCACAGCAAAACCTAGGGACATATGCCCCTGGGAAAGTCGAACCCTGTATATTTTGGGCAATAAAAAGATTAGGGTAGGGCAAAAAATTAGGGTCGGTAGGGTAATATGAAACAAGCATTTTTCTTTTTAAGCCTTAGTGCTCACAGCGACCAAAAGCAGCCCAACAATTTTGATGAAATCTTGTTGGCAAAAGCATAGTTAGGAAAATATTTGATGGAGGAATGTCAATCAGGACATAATATCAACAACTTTCCTTCAAACATTTTATAAGATCATTTTCAATTCCAAAGTTATTGTCAAAAGTATCTTAGATCCAGTCGACAATTTCTGTAGGAACTCTAAACAAAGCATAAATGGATTAAGAAAATTTTGAGAAAGTGGTAGCAGCCAGGGTAGAAACAGTTAATTCTCATCATGGCTATTGAGATTATGACCAAATATTTGGTAGAGAAAAGCAGTATGATGTGTAGAATACTTGGGTGCTAGAGAAATGCCCGCTCTCTCCAATACAACTAGCAGTGGGACAGCAGCCGTGACAACACAATAGGGGTTGTTTGTACCCCTTAGCCAGTGACCACATGGGCACCCTGCCTTATGTGAAGCATCCCTATTCTCACATGGAAGGAGTTGTCATACCAGAATCCTAACTGTGCATGAACCTATTGATGTGAACATCCAGGATATATTAATCATCTCATCATTTCTGAACTCCAATCCTTGACATCAGGGATGTTTTGGGCTTAAACATGGTGTTCTTGCAAACCCTTTCCCATTGAAAAGTAACAAAAGTTTATAATGCTCATTTTTTCACATCTTCGAAAATAAATTAACACAGGGATTGACAGAATTATAGAGTTATCTAACCATACTGGGCAAGGTGAGGTTGATTTCTACCTGTCCAGTAGCCTATTGTACTTTTCATGGCATGCATGTCAGCATTCAGGGTAGTGATGATCTGATGATCGATTATAATCGATCATCAGATCGAAAGCATTTCGATTTTGATTAATCGATGCCAAATTTTGATCGAAATAAACAGCAAAAAGAATGTGTTTTGACACATCTTCCTGGGCGTATTTTGACTAAGTTTTTTTGCCAAAAACAGTACCAGAAAATGTCCGAAATATTACTTACTTAGTGGCGGAAATAGCTAATAAGTGCTGCTGGTATGAAAGCGTGCACAACCGATTATGATCGATCATCTATCGTTTGTACCCAACCGACGATCCATCATGAAAATACAAGCCGATTCCTATCTCTAATTCAGGGCCATAGCTGTGCATTAATCAGGTCCAACCCACAATTGTACACAGAGTCACAATCAGATTTTGTGTATCCTAGCTTTGGCTTTATTCTTTTATTTTAGATTTAGATTTGAGAAACACTTGTTTTTCTTGGCCTTGTATATTTTCCCACCTCTTGGCCACAGTGATTTTCTGACAGTGATCATTTGGCCAACTTAGCTGGCTGTACAAGCCCCATGTGTTTGTCATACTATATGGGTGTTGTTTCCTCTAGGTCTGCAGTAACACCCTTATTCCTGACTGCAACTAATTTAACTTGGCGACTAAACGCATCCAAAAGAATTAACCCTTTCCTGACCCTTCATTATGGGAGCAGCGTGTAATCTACTTAGTTACTCTATCCCTACAGGGTTGCCTTTCATGGCTTAAGGTTATAATCATGTAATGCTCATAGGAGGAGACTGTGTCTGCCTTGGTTTTACCCGACTGATAAAATTCACAGCGAATAAACAAACTACTTTTACTATAACCAGTAGTGGTAGTTGTATAGCTTCTATTGCTGCTGCTGCTACTACTACTACTACTAATACTACTACTACTACTACTACTACTACTACTACTACTACTACTACTACTACTACTACTACTAAGTACTGCTACTGCCACTAATACTACTTCTTCTTCTACTACTACTACTACTATTACTACTACTACTACTACTACTACTACTACTACTACTACTACTACTACTTCCACTTATTGACCCCTTGTAAATTTCACCAAAGTTTAGGTTGCCAAGTTCCCTATAAAGAAACCTAGATACTTCTTTAAAAAAGGGTACTTATGGTTGAAATGTGTGTATTTATGTTATGGATGTCAAGTTTCAAGTAAACAGCTAGATGCCACTTCACAAAAGTACTCTGAGTATGAATGTTTGAGATGTGTGTATTAATGTTGTTTTATTGTTGTTTTTCCAGATGACGGAGGGGAGGAAGAGCCAGGTGGTTCTCCTGGATGACAGGCGGCTGGATATACTTATCCAGGTAAGTTACCATATTATCAGATCAGGGCTTGAAACTAGCTAGCCTGGTTCTCAGGCTGTGTTAGGTATAATGCCCCCACTACTATACATACTAGTTTAAGTAGTTATGATGTCTCTCTCAAACTGTAGATTCATACAAGAGCTCAAGTGTGTCCCCCTTGAGAATTTATTCAGAACTAATCCTGGAGTCAAATCAAGTCAGGTCAGATCAGTGTAAGAGCCAGATATCACAGACTTGTAGCAAGTCTAGAAACTAGCTGGAGTGGGGAGCCGGCAGGCCTCAATAGAATTCTCCTGCAGCTCCCTCAGATTTCTGCATGGAGCCCAAAGATGTACTGGTTTCTATACACAACCCCTTTAAGTAGCTTTTGAGGATGTAATTGGGCTCCCTGAAGAAAACCACACATAGTTTCAAGCCGTGTATCATATATAATTGAACCACTGAGATGTGAACACCTTGGTAGTAGGGCAAAAGTTTTCACATCAGGTGTTCACATCTCATTGGTCTTCTCTCGATATATTAGGAACAAATGGGACCTGGAATTTGTCTTCACAATAAGAGCTGCTAGTGTCTCAGAGGTCTTCTCAGACTTCTCTCAATCTATTAGAAAGAAATGGGACCTTGATATTGTGTTCATAACAAGAGGTTTTCACATCTAAGAGGAATTCACATAAATAGGTGTCACAGTTATTACCATTTCAAACCTAGACTTCTTACTGGATCAATGATTTCAGCAATTTTTAATCCTTCATTTTGACTCCTGAGGTCACAAGCTCATTGACACATTTTTTAACAGTTTTTCATTGATCATTTCTAGAGCCTGCATGTCCTTCTATATTGTACTAAAAAAAGCTGTAATACTGTGTAGATCATCTGATGTGCCTTAACTCCTCGCTTGACTGTAATTTGTGAATTTGTACTCAATTGCTTAGTTATTTTCAAAAGTGATATTGGTCCAGATGGCATTTGTCAAAAATGAATTGAATGGGTTAAATAATTTCAGAACATTACACTAGTTTGTATGGCTCACACTCTAGATGCTGCAGCCTTATCTTGGGCATGGTAGATAGTGCTGCCATCTATTTGACCTAGATGGAATGAAATCCCCTAGTGGGCTGCATGAGAACTAAATAAAGCTTGATGCAACTGAGATAAAAGACAATCAAATACTAGTATCTTGAAAATAAAGGTAAAATAAATTAGAATTTTTAGCAGTGGTGGTAGAAAATTACTCATGTGTTTGTTCTGAAAACAAAATATTTGGCCAGCAGTTTCTCCAATATTCGTCAAATTCAAGCTTCTTGTATGTAAATTTAAGGCTGCAGGCATTATATGTACCATGAGTATTTGTATGTGTTTGTGACTTCAAGAAAATCATTTGTTATGGTACTTATCCCATTCATGCCTGAGTGCCTAGTGCCAAAATCACTTGACTTTTTTGGCAATAACTAAAGCTATTTTCAGCAAAATATTTGGAAAAGAAATGATGATCAAAATCCAACTCACAACACTCTTTTAAACATTTTTTGAATTTAAGATTTATTTCTAAGTTTAATATTTTCAAATGTATCAGAGTTCCAGCCAGCATAAACGGGTCAAAAGAAGAAAAATAACAGTTCCTATATTCAGACCATGCTGCATGTGTGGAAGAAGTTTTTTTTAAGTTAAGAAACATTTTTATTGTCAAGCAGGTCCAATATGGACTCAGAAACAAATAACAGCATGTTGGCATATATCAATAGTACCTTCAAAGCAGACAGTATTGGTAAATATATATCTATTAAATTATTGATTTGCAATAATAAGCACTGTATATTTTATAGATGACCTGCATAGCTTTTGTCATTTTTATAACGGTAAATGCACATGGCCAGGAGAGACTATTTATAAGCTGGATCAATCTGCAAGCTCTGTCAGTTCTGTATAGACTGGGTGCCATGTTCCAAGGAAATGTGTGGGAGAAGTTGTCCGGATGCGTGACGCTTGTGTTTCTGTGTTTCAGCCAAGACTGTACACCAGAGAACTCCTGGACATAGTGGCCTCCCACTTCAAGCTCAAGGAAAAAGAATACTTTGGCATTACATTCCTAGATGACACGTAAGTACTTCTTATAGAATTTCCATTATTTCCAGCTACCATCACCTGAGATTCATGTTGTAGGTACATATTTTAGTTTCAAAAGCTGCCACAAAATGAAGGTAGTTGCCAATGTAGGATCAAAGCAGTATGATTTTTACAAAAAATCAAGCGCTGCGCTTGGTGAGGGTATACAGCTCATGAGTTCACAAGCAATTTGAATCCTTCACTTTGACCCCTAAGCTCACAAGCCCATTTACACATGTTTTAACTGTTTTAGCTACCATCTGAGATTCATGTTGGAGGTACATATTTTAGTTTCAAAAGCTGCCACAAGATGAACGCAGCTGTCAATTTAGGTGTGACAAAGGCTGACTTAGGTGTTTACAAGAAATAATGTATGTTCACAGTGCAGAAGGCATTGATGTGAATTGAATATGTTTGGTTAAGTTTTGTATCATGTATAGTTGAAATTAATTTGGCGTTCCCTTTAGATAGGAGAACATACATTCTGCCCTAAAAATGAATTTCTCAAATGATTATCAGTGTCAAAAACAGAATTTCTGTTAATTTATATACATACTATTTTGTGCCCCATGTCTGAAAAATCTAGGGGCCCACAGCAAAATCTGGAAAAGTCAAACCCTGATTATGAAGGCAGTTGCCATTGTAGGAGGTGCTGCCATCTGTGGTCAAAATGTTGAACTAAAATGATGTTGCCTGTGTGTAGAGACAGTCCATACAAGACAAAGAAGAGTCTCAAGGTGGATGTGCTGCAAAGATATTACATTTGACCATAGGAGTTTCAAGGCATTATTCAATTTGAAATGAAATGACAATGAGATTACAATTATTTTGCCTCAGGAAAACATGTGGGAAAAAATAGTATATGTGCCCTACAAAATTAGTTGTATAAATGGTCAATAGGTGGCAGTAGAGATGTTTGCCTAGGATTTGGCACAGTTTCGTGATGAGACTCGAGTGTTCATGTTGTGACAGTGGCTGTTTTGACATGTGTGATTTCTGTGTCACACAGCTGGATATCTAGAGGGTTGGCTTAGTTTATGCAGTTAACGACATATTTACAGGTAAGCACACCTTGAACTTTTGGGGGGATGTAAAATTGAATGTAAGCTTAGCTGAATAAGTAATTTTGAAATCAAGGATGTGAAAACCTGTACATAATTAATTGTGCATTCATTTCCTTGAAGGTTTTATTAGAACACTATACCTCTGCCACATATATGGAATTATGATAGTGTCTTTGATATTTCTTCCATAAAAAATTCAAAATTCAAACAATTCACTTTTGTCCAACTTAGTTTTTTTCTAGAGCCTAGGTATATATTCTAGGGAATTATCATTATTTTCATATACAACAGAACAATTGCTGATGATATTATATCGTTATTGTTTTGTTTAACTCTTTTCTTAGGATAAATTGCTAAAAAGAAAGAATGCTGTTATGAGTTTATACAACTTGCTAAGTAGTGTGCCCAATAACCAGATATATCTGCACATGAATGATGAGAGATGCCTTTTGTCTTGATTGAATAGGATCTGATTGTGATCATTATCAGTGGACATTAGTTTTTCCTGCCCTGATTAATTAGGCGAAATAAGGAGCAGCTCTTGTTAGGAGTGGGAGGGGGGCACTGAAGTGTCATTGAACTCCTGCCCTGGGGCTATTAATATTCAATTAGGCAGGACAGTTAGGGGAAGTAGCTGATAATGACGGCTCACTGACAAGTGTCCTCTCCTGGGATTAGGTGAGCATATCAGCAGCATTTAACACATTTACGCCTAGTGTTATGTTGTCTGGATGCTGGGAAACTTTTGATAGTTCTACAGTAAAAAAAAGAATTAAAAAATTAAAAATATTTGATTATGAATGATTTCACAGTCTTAACTATTAAATTTCATTAACATCTTTTGCTTTCAAATATTCAAAAAAAAGTTTATATTAAAAAGTTAAAAAAACTTATTAACTCATTCATGCCTGTATTGCTCAAAAATGTCTGCTTATGTTTTGATGATATTTTATTAGCAGAGCATTATTCTACATAAAAGGAAGGCTAGATATCATTCAGAACCTAAATCTGAACTTTTTCAAATATTTAGTGAACGTATGCTTCATTTCTTAATGATTTACAAACGTATTGTAGACACAGACAACATTTGTCAAGCGGACCTCTAAGAATGAGTGATTAAGTCTTAGGGAATGAAAGGGTTAACGTGGTTCTCCATCTTCCCCCTGAGACAGATGGCTCTGTGCAAGCGTGGATGCGTTCCCTTAAGCTCTCCTCATTCTTCTTGAGCATGGATGCTTCACCACAAACTGGCTTCATTCTCACGAACAATGGCCGTAATTTCTGCGGTGGATTATCATAAAATTAGGGTGAAATAAAGCGAGTTAACCCATAGTGCTTTTAATGCTGAAATTGTTTCCACAATTAAGAAATATTTCCTAAGTCGCACTAAGATTACAGAAGCAATAGGAGGATAACAGTATTATTAAAGGTTGAAAGGGAATGAAAGCACCTTCCCTTTTAAGTCCCCTTCGCATTCGTTAGAGTTACCAGTATATACACATGTATATTCCGTACAGCTAGATGAGGAGAGTGTCCAAAATACAAAATTTGTGTTGAAGATAGAAAGCAATTAATGCATTTAATATTAACACTGTGAAATTATATTATCTTAATTATATCAGTTTTACTTATTTTGTCAATAGAGAAGTTTATGACATCATGAGGATAGGATGAAATTATATACCCCTTTGTTGTTTTATAACAATAGATTGAACCCATTGTTCTGAATGTTGGAACTTGAGTGGTTGGAAATGATGGCTGACACCTTTGGCATAACAAAAGGCTTTGTTAGAAAATACTTCAGATAAGTCCATGGGATGTGGCATACATTAATATTGAGAGGGCTTTACACTTAGCTGATAAACTGCTTTGTTACTTACACTAAAATTTTATCAAAATGATTCCATAATAAGTGATTGTGAAAATCAATAACAGTATGAATAGTTGAATACAGAACTAACTCAACCTCATTACTCTCTGTATTGTATCATGTTTTGTGCAAAAAAAGAATAGGCCTAGAATATCAAATGATTCACTGTAGTGCTACCTTTACCTTTGTTTTCAATGAATAAGAATGGATATTTAAGAATAAAGATTTGTGCAAAACTTGAATAAAGTAATAAAAGCAGCTCTGTTGTAATATACCCATAATCATTCACTACTTATTTTTCGAGAAAACTCAAAATTATTTTCAAAGATTATGGTCTTTTCATGAACTTAGTTTATAAATTTTCCGATGTCAAGTCTTTTTTAAGTCAAGGAAAGAAAAACAAACCTTTTAAACACCCTATCCTCTATAACCCACTATTCTTTTGTTTCCTTTCATCCTTCACTGTTTCTGGTCTGAATATCAGTAAAACAGCATCAAAGGCTCTCACAGTTCCCGGCTATCGCTGTATTTCATGGATTGGATTTATGGCTGCCTCGACCCACAAACAATTTCCCCAAATCCCCTGGCAATTAGTCTTCCTGAGTGAAGCCAGGCAGGGAATGATAAACATCTAGACCCATCACAACTCCTGATGAAAATCGTCAGTGGAAATATTGAAAACCTGTTTTTACTGTGGCGAAGCTAATGTTTATCGTGTCGTCGCCAGGGGGCGCTGTACACTATTTCCCTGGTCTCCTCCTGAGGCACTGCAGAGATGGCATTTATATTGAATTACAGTTTTTCTCCCTATTTCTGGTACCCATCAGACGGAGCATCTGGAGCATAAAGCAAAAAAAGAGCAGGTCCCCCCTTTATTCTCTAGTTAAACAATTAATGCAAAGGGTTTGCATTAAAAAGAACCATCTAGCTCTGTGATTCTTTTGAAAGTAACTAAAAATTAAACATAAATTGACCAAGTATTTAAAGTAGGGTCATTAGTTGACCTCTAATCAATATTTATCCTTCAAATGTTTCAGAAGTAGATTTTGTCCGAAAACTATCAAACACAATCAAGAAACAATAAAATATTTTGTGCTTCGTTTATTTCCACCATGAATACCAATAAGGGCACTTTTTTGGTAGAATATATGAAACCTTTGAGATGTGAACGCCTCACAGTTAAGGCAAACATTTTCATTGGGAGGTTTCTACTTTTTGAGGAATTATTCAATATATGACATTTAAATGGAACTACAAAAAATGTGTGCACAAACAGAGGTGTTAATATTTGAGATTTCAGTGTACATAATTTATGGCCGCCCTCTATTACGCGTAAGTGAAAACAAAGAGCCGGCACCTATGTTGTCACCCTGGGGCGTTGTTCTGGCCTCACTATAAGTCCCTTTGTCCACCTCTGCCGGAGTTTGCCGCTAGGAGTCTGTGACATATGGATTGAACAGGAGCTGTTTACTACCTGGGGCCCAAACCCATATAAGCCTAGAGTCTGATCCAATAACTTTGGGAAATCAACTGAAAATGAAACCAAAATTGATACCGTATTTACAGGGGTATTGTATATTAGAATAGCATCATGGCTTTAATTAAGTGTTTCTTTGAATTCTTCATATGTTTCCTCTATATGGGATTTGCTTCTCTGTCAGACCACACTGTTGCATTGTGGGTATGAATGGGTTAAAGGCATCGTTGATCCATATCCATTCTCAATGGTGCTGAGAAAGTTACAAATGTTTTGCTTGGAGCCAGGACAAACAGAGAAGTGGTCTTAGGGCTGGAGGATTGTTTCTAACAGTCCTAGCAGATAGGCGCAGGCACCTCAAAGACTGGAAAGTACATGTATGAGTGGCATCCTATGCTTATTTTCTTCTACACTTGCTATGAGTCAGTTTCATCATTTGTATAATATTTTCCCTATATTGATGGACTGATATAGGTCAGTTTTGTTTATTTTCTCCTAGACTTGCTACAGGTCAGTTTTCATCATTTAAAGTGTGTTATCTCTGTATTGATGGGCTGGTATAGGCAGCAACAGTCTATGATATCCTAGACAGTCATCAGATGTCTCTAATCTCTATCTGGGTATGCTACTGGGGATAATGTCATATTTATGAATATATGCAGAACTAAGAAATAATGCCCTGATTTGTTCATCACCAATATTTCATTAACTCTATATTGAGGCATTAATCAGGGTCATCAGATATGTCTCTTAGCTTTAGCTATCAGGGGATAATGATATATCGTTAAAGATGTGCTGAAATGAATAAAACCTAGATTTGTTCATCACTGATATTGTAATAGCCCTATATTGATGTCTCTCTGCTGTAGCAGAGGGTAGGAGCCACTCAGAGGCTATGATAAAGATACTGATATGTGATATAGATATGCCGACTGAGGAAATAAGACCCAGATTTCTCTATCACTGATGATGGAGTATCTCTGTATCATGGTACTAGTAAGGCCATCAGATAAGTGTCTAGTGGGAGACGATGTCATATTGATAAAGATAAATTCAAAAGGTAACCTACTCATGCTATGAGTTCCTCTTAAAAAATGGCATCTATATTATGATACACATTACACAGTTTAATTAACTTGCACAGATTTAAAAATAAGTAAATAAATCAATAAAATAAAATAAATAATCAAAATTAATTTTGTATCCAATATTTGCATTCACCGTTATATGCTTTACTCAAAGAAACTCAAAAATGTCTGACCTCTGGTGTTGTTGCTACATGCATAAATTAATTAAGACCCCACTTCCTGCACTTGTATCATATCCAGGGATCAATAGCAATAGCTCATATCTTCTACTGAGAGGATTTAGATTAGTGTGATATTAGGATAGGATTAAACAATAGAATCAACAATAGATAACAATGGATTGTGCTGCCTTTGTTATTGGTCTGTGTGCTGCCTGGGAGGTGCCAGACAAAGGCGTGTGCTGTTGACAATAGACCTTGCCAGGAGCATCATCGCTGTCAAACACACACTTCAAGAGCTTATGAGCAGACACTCATAATTATCCCACGTGTCTGGCAGCGCTAAACTATCTCTGCTACTGACTCTACTTTTCCTAGCCTAGTCCTAGGCCAAGAAATTTATTTCATGTCTTTAATAACTTACCTTATGTTTTTATAACATTCTAAGATGTCTACCCATATTTAGTTCTATATTGGCTCACCAGGCGGCCAGCATGGGTTCATTTGGATTTCTTGACTGACCAGTGTGCCCACCCATGGTGCCATCTATCACAAGCCACAGGAACTAACACCTAGACATTAAGCAAATGATAGAGATCAGAACAGAGAAAAGCATGATCTAATGAAATCATAGACTAGGAGCTAGTCTATACTTTTCCATACTGTTCCATCAGCAAGCTCCTCCATAGCCTAGCTACAAGGCTCTACTCTGTTTTTACTTTATTATATATAAATGCCTGCACCTATACTACATCGGGACTTGTGGCCTACTGTTGGTCATTTAGTTCACACAATTGCCACACGAGGGATAGTAGTGGACCTCCTAGTATACTGCAGTGCCATCTATCCACAAGGGAGGACATTTAAATATGGCCTGGGAGGCAGGCTAGCTCCTCCACTGCCTCAATCAATTGCCATGTCCCAGATCTAGAAGCATAGAGAGCTCAAAACATCAAGAACCTGTGTAAATGCTCAATGTAGTCAGAGATAGGTGATTGATCTCTCATTCATGTGGACAATTAGATACATTTTACATTTGAAATACATTTTCCAACTTTCCCCTTATTTTGGATGAGAACAATCCTGCCCCTCCCTCTCCCCCACACCTCCCTTTTTTGTGTTCAAGCTATTTGATCATGCATGGCCACCCTCCCCTTCCAAGAAGATTGTCTTTTATAACAGGTTCTAAGGGATCCCATCTAAGTGATTCTAAGGGATGTCATCCCTTGTGAAAAGATGACACTGCCATATGCTAGGAGGGTAGTTAGAAACTGCCAGTACAACCCCCTCATGGCAACTGTGTGAACTAAAAGGCCAGCAGTAGGTCTCAAGCCCTTATGTACTAGGTATAGGCATTGATTTACATCAGTAACGCCTACTAGCTAGGCTACTCCTGAGGCTCTCTTCTCCAGGTGTCTTGGTAGTGGATGCTGAGGAGGTACTACCGTATGCTAGGAGGGTAGTTATAAACTGCAAGTACAACCCCCTTGTGGTGATTGTGTGAACTAAAAGGCCAACGGTAGGTCTCAAGCCCTTAGTAGATACTGAGGAGGTCATGTGACCTCCAAGGAAGTTGTTTGGGAGAGAGTGAAAGGTCGGACAAGCAGAGTCTCCTCCCCCTACCTACCCTCCCAGCAGCAGCAGCAGCAGCAGGATTAGCAGTAGTAACAGCAGCGCACATGCTGCTCAGGGACATGTTGGTATTGCTGTTATGTGTAGCATGTCAGTGTAAACGCTGCACCACCACCACCACACAGGTTGGGAGGAGGAGCTAGCAGTGAGCGTGCTCAGTCTCAGTAGAGTCGGTGGCAGGCAGGCTTACAGTGTGTGTACGTGTGTGCGTCCTGCGATCACAAGGGACTGTAACATAGGATCTGGACTGTGGACACAGTACTCTGCTTCAGTGCTTATAGGAGAGAAGGATTTAGCCACCTCTCACTTAAGGTGCAAGCTCCGAGGAGGACAAGGAACGGATATCTTGGATATCTCCCTGAGAACTGAATGTACACAGTGAGTCGGCCGCTCAAGCTGTTGAGTCATTAGCTGCCAGCGTGCCTGTGTGCGTATGTGTGGTTGAAGAACGGGAAGTGTTGTGGCAGAAAAGGACCTTGCCTGCCGAGGACACTGTTAACGAAAGAACGGATCTTTCTACTACCGACTGTTGTGGATAAGGCATACTAGTAAATGGCACTAAGATATTCAAAATATACATACAAGCATAAGGCTGTGGCAGCTCTAGTTGTTCCAGACAGTGTGTGAGGTTTTAACTACAGGGAAGGATAAAAACTGGCAGGACTCCTATAAACAGATTTATTTCATCTACTACATATTTTGGACCTTACCTACCTCAAAGACTCCAGCAACTGCGGCTGTAGACTCTTAAAGGAAGCTTCAGTTGTCCATTGTGTCAGGGAGAATGGATGATATCATAGATGATATCAGTATCAGACTGATTGGGGAATAATCATTGATCAGATTATTGCACTGAGAACAGCTCTGTCATATGAGAACTCTGACAGATTAATTTTCTTATTATATAATCACTCACGCAACTGTTAAGTGGTATGATATTACTGAGGAATTGACAGTCAAATATTCATATCTGATCACTCACTGGAAGTTCTGATATCCATCCCATGTCTCCTGATATCACTTCTGAGGGAGTCTGTACTGTGTAACTTCTCCCTGCACTAAAGAATGATATGTGATAGCCTTTGGATTTATACCAATGCTATTTACAGCATATAATTCTTGTTATCTGACATTTATGGACTGCTAAGGACCCACCTTTGGATATACATATAAACATACTTCTGCTTCTATAACAGGTAAGTGGTTTTGAGTGATGCATGTTATACATAGACTTTTAGATATTGTTTTACTTACAGCTCAGGCTCAAATGGTGATTCCTGTTCACTTATTATGATATGATTCAGAAATGAGAAGAGTACATGTAAAAAAGAAGCAACATAAGAAAAATGATCATTAAAATGTGTTATAGGTTTTCACTGATAAAATGGACTGAAGTGAATGGTTCCAGTTATATTGCCTATTTGCTATGCATTTCTCTAATAGAAGTTGTGGATCAAGGGATATGGATATCATAACATATCAAGGATGATTCTCACTAGAATCCTGTTGAAGTATGTTTAGATTAGATAAACGATTCTGATTTTTCAGCCTTTTTGCTAGGCTTTAACCCTTATCATATGCCCTTATGCTGCTGGTGGCTAATTTGGCCTGTGTAAAGTGATGGAAAAGACCTAATGAAATTACTGAAACCCTGGCACATGGGTACTCATCTGAGAGTACTCAGCAAGAGCTATCCAATGAATACCAACACGACAGGGTTAAGATGGTTTTCAAAAATATTTGTTTCCTCGTGATTTGGACAAAAGCAGCCTCAGCATTCTAAGGATTGATAGAAGTTGTGGATCAAGGGATATGGAAATCATGATTTATCAAAGGTGATTCCCACTGGAATACTGAGGAAATAGCCTTATTGATAAACCATTTTGGTTATACAGCCTATCTGCTAGGCGTTTCCTCTATAGATATAGTGGATGAAGGAATATGGAAATCATAATACATCAAAGATGATTCCCATTGGTCCTCCTTTGTATCCAGAGCCAGCATCATTGCTCATTATCCATGAGTTATTTTTCCAGGGAATTCCTCATACAGCTTTTCCCTCAAAGCCAGTGCTCTGCTGTGGCGGCGTGATGGATTTATAGACTTTTCCTTTATCATGATTAGCCTATTCTCCCCTCCGTACACTTACAATACCAGCCCAGGGTGTGAGCTGAATTATTTAGCAGCAGCACTCTCACAACACATGCTCAGAGGGCCTCTTGAAAATTGTCGTCTGGTACTCAGCTACTTTTATGCATAATTTGGGAGTTAAGCATGCATTAGCAAAATATTTGAAGGAGAGTTATTGATTGGGTTCTAATTAACATTTCTCCTTCAAATATTTTTTCAAAGGATGCTTTTGATGGATAGATATCTCCAAAATGCCAGGCCATATGGAGTTGTGACTAGCATGAATGATCCTCCATCTGGGTTTCAATACTTTTTGGAATAACTTCAAACAAAGAAAGGAATTGGAAAATATTTTAAGAGGGGTTGTTATTGGGGTTCTGATTGACATTTCTCCTTCAAATACTTTCTGATAGATACCTAAGTTGAAAAGAGCTCACCAAAACTGTCAGACGTTCAGGATTGGCACTACAAGCATGAATGGGCTACCACCCTGGCAGGCTGAATGGAATAATTAAACTGCGTACTCACAACACTTGCTCTGGATTAATCAAAGTGCTGCAGGCAACAATTAGATTAGGATCAAGAGTGATTGTTGTGGGGGTATTGAAGTGGATTATGGTAAATATTGGCGAGTTGTCAACAATGTCCAGGATAATAGGGTCTAATCATATTGTGTTATAGCAATGAAAGGAGGTAGCAATATTTATTGATAACCCATTCTTACCTACAGGATGTTTGACCATGTCAGTCTGACATATTGCGTAAGGAATATTGAATTTCAGAAGGGTACTTAGGTCAGTACAACCCAAGCTTTTGTATCCTCAATATACTGGCTCAATTTGAATTACCTTGAATATTAATGTGTGACACCTTAGTTGACAATTTTCGAATGTAGAAAATGCTTTCATTTAGAATCTTATATTTCAAATTTTAATTATGATGAAACTGATATTCCTCACATTTTATAAGACAAAATAGACAGAAAACTCGCAAATGTTCGAACCCTGTTGATATTTTTATCATAATTTCCTTTAACACCAAAAATCAAATATATTTGTCTCCAAAAGAATTCCTAGACACAAAGAAACGTTTACATGATGTTTCTTGGTTGAGTAAATAAGGTAGTTTATAGAGGTACAAGGCCTATGTATTATAATTTATAGTAGGAGGGTACAGGGTCTATCCTAGTGGTTTAGATGGGTAGTCACTGGAACTGCTACAATGGAGGGTAGGGTATAGATTATAGGGGTGCCCTGTTCAATATGGTCACTCCCACATAATGGGATATTTCCTGTGAGGGTTTGTTCAGGGGTGTGGGGTGTGTTTTCTTTGTGTACCCAGGGTGCTGGTTTTAGGTTCAAGTGTTGGGGTTCCCCTACAACCCATAAGCTACAGTCAGTTTGACCCAGCACACATTCCAATGAGTGGGAGATGTTGGACAAGCATGTTTGAAAAGAAAATACATCTGACCTTCAATCCAAAGTTAGTTTGGTACCTGACTAGGGATACCTTTGAGAGAGAGAGAGAGAGAGAGAGAGAGAGAGAGAGAGAGAGAGAGAGAGAGAGAGAGAGAGAGAGAGAGAGAGAGAGAGAGAGGGGAGAGGGGGGGTTGTGAGACAGACAAAGAGAGACAGACAGAGACAGAGAGAGTCAGTAAGAGAGACACAGAGAGAGTCAGAGAGAGAGAGAGAGAGAGAGAGAGAGAGAGAGAGAGAGAGAGAGAGAGAGAGAGAGAGAGAGAGAGAGAGAGAGAGTGGCTGCATTATGTGATTATGCCATAAACTAGAGCCAGTCTAGTCTAAAACAAATGCTGTGTGCTATATGGGAAATCTCACCTCACACACAGGTGCTGTGTTGGCTGATTGATTGGAGCAGCTTGATGTTGATCTAGTGGTTTCATAAATCACAGTCCTACATGTAAAGAACACTCCACAGAGACCTCCCCTGGGGGTGGTCTCTGCAGGGCGGTGACAACTGTAGGTATTGCACTACTATTTAATATTGCCATCAGGGATCGATTTCACAGTGAAAAAGCAGCTCAGAAAACTCCACTACTAAGTAAGCTGGCTCTTGCAATCGCAACCCTGCTACCCAAATATCATTTGGTAGCTTATTGCAAAGCTGTAAGACACAATGCACTGAGAATTCTCTCATTTTCAGCCAGGATTGCAGTCCCAGAAACAAAGCCTAACAAGGGGTTGTTGGAGAAATAAATATGACCTTTGCCAAAATGTTATACTCTGATTGTAAAAGGACCACATCTCTTGTATTATAGCTTAAAAACAGAACCCCCCACTCTTTAAAATGAGCTGTCTTTCTCATCACTTGTAGATGTAGTAAGTAGAGGAGTACACCTAGAAATCCATCTCCATGATTTTGCAGTCAGTGTATGATGTGTACATTAGCTGAGGGGGTGTGTTCTGTGTTTGGGTAATTAGTCATGGCTTGATCACCCTGAGCTGGAGCGCATCACCAGAATGGGCTTGGACGTTACTCAACTGAGTGGGTCTCCAGATGCATTAGCTGATGCTGGGGAAGTCCACTATACTCACTACATACCCTTCCCATGTTATTCTTCACACAGGAATGGGGCTTAACCCTAATGCTGCTGTTGACTAATTTGGCCAATACAAAATGGGTCAAAATCCTTTAAAATGACTGAAACCCTGGCAAATGGGTACTCATCTGAGAGTACTCATGAGTGATATCCTATGAATACAAACATGATGGGGCTTAGATGGATTTCGAAAATCTTTGCCTCCTTGTGCTTTGGACGAACGTAGCCTCAGCTTTGGAAGGGTTAATGAAGAGACTTATGCCCACTGGAGGCAACAGCTTGTGTGTTAAATGACTCATGCCACAAACTCCTTACCACCAGAGTGACCACTGGTCACTTGACTGACCAGAATCTGAGTGGAGGAGGAGGGGGGGGGGGGGGGGGGGGGGCAGAATCTCAGTAGCAAAACTGAGCTTCAGTTCAACATACTTGCTTACACTACACATACACTCTTGCGTACACAAAATACATCTCATCACTCATGTAATCAAGTCATTATTATAGTAAATAAAGTCAATAAAGTAGGGAGTGGTGAACACTAACTATAAGTAATCCAATAAATAAAATGATGAATTACATTGCTCACTGATATTCAGGAGTTTCAAAAAAAAATATTCCATGATCATAAATTTCAGGTTCATCAACTCTCAAATAAACTACGAATCATTTTTGATCAGAACTTATTATCTATTGAGTAGAGGTTCTCTGATCTAAGACTTAAAGATATAAATTGCTCCATTTGAAAAAAAATCTGAAACCCTCTTATCTCATCAGATTGGAAGGTGACATTTCTAGGGGAGGATCTGTGATCTTGAGTAATGAGATGAATTGCTCTCAATTAAGCTTAGGGGGATCTTCATTATTGACACCCTGATTTAGCTCATAGGTCAAAGGTCGCTAAGAAGCTCTTCAAGGGGATTACAGCATGTTGATAGCTCTCTCATTTATCACAGTGCCTATTGATAAGAGCACATATACACACACATACACAGAGGCTGGTCTATATGGGTTTATGTTGAAATCCGTACACTTGTTAAAAAAAAATACTATTTAACGTCAAAATGTAATTTTTCTTGAATTTAGCCAAAAATGCTGTACCTAATTTGTACCTACATAGTCTTAACCCTTCCAATGCTGAGGCTACTACAGTCCAAAGCGCAGGAATGCAAAAATCTTCGAAAAACATCTAAAACCTGTCATGTTGGTATTCATAGGATAGCTCTTACTGATGCTCTCAGATGAGTACCTGTTTGCCTGGGTTTCAGTCATTTTTCAAGTTTTTTGCATCATTTTGTATTGGCCAAATTAGCCACCAGCAGCATAAGGGTTAAATATAGACATCATGATAGTTATAATTTGGACATATATGTGTGTTTTTATGTGTGGGTATGTATGTCTGTGCATGTGTCTCGGTAAATGTTTTAGAGGCAAGATAGTCATATGGAACTCTTCCTAAAATAGATGAACAATCTCTATAGACCCAGGGAGATTGAGCTAGATATATTATTGCTAGTAGAATTAGGATTATTATTACTGATCAGCAGTTTCCTTTGCTGTGAGTTCTGGATAGCTGATAACCATAATCCTCTCATAAACTCATATGATCATAAATCACACACAGGTAGCTGCTATAGCCAGAGTAATGGCAATACAGAGTAATGACCCTGTCACTGCTATTTATTGCCTGATTTATGAAGGTCAACCAGTGCAGCTTTCTCATGACTTCAGACAAGGCCCACAGTAGCTGAGATTTTCTTGTCAGAATTTTGTTTTGTACTAAATGTAACATTTGTTATGATTTAGTTGCATCAGTTCAGGGCATTGTTGTGTGCATTTATTGCCTAAATTTGTGAAGGTAAATGTATAGGTAGGTGTCATGTTTTTCTGCCGTAGAATTTCTACCGAGATGTGTTAACCCTTATGCTGCTGTTGGCTAATTTCGTCGATACAAAATGATGCAAAAAAACTTTAAATGACTGAAACCCTGGCATATGGGTACTCATCTGAGGGTGCTCAGTGAAAGCTTTCCAATGAATACCAACATAACAGTGTTTACATGGTTTTCAAAAATATTTCAATCCTTGTAATTGGAGGAAAGTAGCCTCAGCATTGGAAGGGTTAATTGGCAGGTGGGTGTACTGCATCACAATGAGATTTGAGTTATAATAGACATATGGCATGTACAGCACACATAGTGCTGGTACCATCACTTTTATTTATTGCCTTATTCATGGAGGTCAGTATGTACAAATATCATATTGCCATTGGCAGATCAGTTGTTTGAGTTGGGAGGTGGGCGGGGTAGACTTGATGAGATTTGCCTGGTATAAGGTGTAATAGATCTAATATGTAAGACATGCAGCCAGTTGGCAATGTCCCCTGTGATTATTGCCGTATTCATGTGGGTCAACTAGTACAGTTGCATAGCATGTCTACGATTCTAGTATCCTTGATCAAATCTCAATATGTTTCTTGGATATTATGGGATGTCTTGTGAAACATGATCTGTGAGAGGGTGCTTCATTATCAAGTTGAAAAATTTGGCCTAAATGATAAATTTTGGTCATTTGGCTTCATAAATTAATTAGAGGGTCTTGATGAGGTGTGTAACTTTTCTTTGCTCCGAAGAAGAACCTTGATCCATTTTTGCCAAAAGCAGCCAAAACAGCCTGGCAATTTAGTTTATACTTATGCGATCAGAGCAGAATATTCTTGATTAGAACCATAACAACAATTCTCCTTCAAACACCCGGCAAATCTTTGCTTGATTCTCAATGAATATTACCTTCAGTATCATAGATTCATTCAATCCTTGTGAATGGGAAGTACTGATATCAAAAGGTTAACCCTTTTAATGCTGAGGCTACTTTCGTCCAAAGAACAAGGACGCAAAGATCTTTGAAAACCTTCTAAACCCTGTTATATTGGTATTCATTGGGAAGCTCTCGCTGAGTGCTCTCAGATGAGTACCCATTTGCCAGGGTTTCAGTCATTTATCAGGATTTTTGCATCATTTTGTATTGGCCAAATTAGCCACCAGCAGCATAAGGGTTAAGACTTGCAGAGCGGTGTTATTGTAAGCAGTATTAGTCAATGGTGCTTTATGGGTATCAAAGGGTTAAGACTTGCAGAGCGGTGTTATTGGAGGCGGTATTAGTCAATGGTGCTTTACGGGTTATTTATGGCCATTGTGGAGCAGTGTTTGATGGGTGTTGGTGGCATATTGGCCCTGTGAATTATTGATCTTTAGGAATGCCATCTAGTGGCCTTTAACCCATACATTTCTGCACCCTCTGCTGCGATCATAAACCACCAGACTTGATCTGGACAGTTCTATGGTACTGGTCTGACCTAAAAGAAAATCTTAAAAAAATATCTAAAAGAGATACATCGATCAACTCTTTGACTGTTTTAAATGATTTATGCTTGATTCCTAAGTCGTTTTCAATAGTCACTTGCATCATGCAGGCACCTTTACCGAATGTTGCTAGGACTTCCCTAGGAAGATATTTTTAGGAAGACATTTTCTTTCAATTTTCTAGGAAAACCTGAGAATTTTGAGTTACATTTAAGGTAAGGGATCTCATCACGTGTGAACTATGAGTTACTATTGGGTAGTATGATATTTTCTTTCATCATCCAAGGAAAACCAGAGTATTTCAGGCTACATTTAAGGAAGGGTTCTCATCATGGATGAACTCTGAGTTAATATTGAGCTGAGATAGCTTGAAGGAGATGAGACCAGCAATCATGCCACCTCTATATATCCTGCCGGCGCCCTTAATAGACTCTTAAAGAGAGCAAATCAGCAAAATTAAAGGACGAGGATGCCACTTAACGGTTGGCATGGCGATGGATGCTATCCCAGTGTAGGATAACACCATGGCGATTGCTGGAATGTTACCAGGGGCCATGGTTATGAGTGTGATGATGGGGGTGATTATGGTGCTTATGTAATAGACACCTAGGAAATGTAATACCAATCCATTGGATCAGCCCCACTGGGGAAGTCCAGCCCTAAGCTTGTGTAATGCCACAGATTTATTTCATCCCAATACTGCCAAATACCACAGGGAGACTCAAATCGTTATAAGCATCCTTGCCGCTGATTAAAGTATATTTATAAGCATTTTCCACATTATCATTTGTAATCAATTGTAATCATCATCATCATCATCATCATCAACTACTACTACTACTACTACTACTACTACTACTACTACTACTACTACTACTACTACTACTACAACTACTACTGCTACTACTACTACTACTACTACTACTACTACTACTACTACTACTACTACTACTAATAATAATAATGATAATAATAATAATAATAATAATAATAATAATAATAATAATAATTCATTATGATAGTTATGTCTCCATTAGTGTCAAAAATATCAATGATGAAGACATATAGATGATAGTTATACATATATATTCCTGAGCATACAATATGGTAGATTTACTCAAATGCCTGTAATGTGGAGAGTTGCTTGTTAGCATGCTCTTACGGTGAGAGGTCGTAGGTCGTGCCCTGGGGACCCCTCCAATCCTGTTCACATGGCTGACATGCCTGATCCCTGCAGGAGGCAGGGGCTCCTGGTTTATCTCACCATCTCCTCTACAGCTGCTTTCCAAGGTCAGATTAACCCTTCCAATGCTAAGACTACTTTCGTCCAAAGCACAAGGATGCAAAGATTTTAGAAGACCATCTAAACTTGTCATGTTGGTATTCATTGGATAGCTCTCGCTGAGTACTCTCATATGAGTACCCATAAGCCAGGGTTTCAGTCATTTTTCAGATTTTTGCATCAGCAGCATAGGGGTTAACCCATTTACCATCACATCAATCAGGTTTCATGTAAAATAGGGGAATAGTTACAGTAATATTTGAAATAAATCTGAATGAATATTGTCACTACTGAAGACATTTCTCCTATTCAAATATATTCTCTAGAAAAATTGATGGCGATATATAAAACACCTGAATTGTGGTTAGTTGTGTTCTTATTTTTCTAACCTGGAGACATCAGAATATTTTGTGAGAAAATAACATCATTTGGAGTTCGGACCATCTGGTGCTGTGCCATCAAAGACTCATGGCATGTTTCCAGTGACTTGAAATTCAAAGACTGATGAACTAGGTGCAACTGAAAACACATCTGTTCAAAGATGTATATATCAATTAACTATGTGGATATCAACATCTATCCTTTGACAATGTAATGTAATGTGCCTTTGAGCATGTTTATATGGAAAGGGCGCAATATCAAATGACAATATTATTATTATTATCATTATTAACCTATATAGCTCATCAACGTAAATATACTTGAATGGTGAACTCAGAGGGAAGTTGGACTTATCAGTGTCTAGCAAGCTAGTCCACATTGTGTCCAGTTGTTATAAATTCTGATTTGCCACAGCATTTCCATCATCTGCTGGTAATGTGTCGGTCATCCCCTCCTGGCCCTGGGCTGTTGGTCCGGCCAACTGGGGAGTCCCAAGCCTAATCTCTCTTCTGAGAATTCCTCAAAGCTCAAGGTGAAATAAGGCAGAAAATCACTCACTCGCCATCTCACCGGGAGTTGGAAAGACACACAGACAGACACTACCAGCTGCTGGTCGTGTCTTAACCCTAACATGTCCAAATTTTACAATGTACTTAGGTGAAGAAATTTGGAATTTCGGTTATCATCAGTTTCTCTGCCATTTTGCTGTCAAATTGTGACTAGCCAGTTTTATATGGTGGAGGAAACTGAATACCTGGTGAAAACCACTGTATAACCTCAGAGAAATACATCCCCTTGAACCGGAACGCCATAGGCACAGCATGCTAGCACCTAGGGTATGTGCGCCTCGGGTTACGCGGTGTAGCCTTGGTCACGTGATCTGATCTGTGCAATTAGCATGCAGCATCCTTTCTAGGTCAGATAGTTGCCAAGGAGATGGGAGGCAGCGACATTTGATGATGCATGGACAGTGCCCGATCCCGGTCTACTCATCTCAGATAACCTCGAGTCACAGGCAACTTTCTCGTGTGCCCTGGCAGGGTTTTGAACCCAGGCTGAAAGTAAGTGTGTTGTGTGTTGAAGCCTGATAGTGCTCCTCACACTGTTTGCACATTGAAATGTGTTATGGAGAGGTAGCATGATATATACATGAAATGTTCCTGTGAAATATAATGGTATATTGCAAAAAAAAAACAAAAAAAACGAAGATAAATTCCAGTCTTTGCAGAACTGTACAGTCATATGATTTGTGCATTAGAGGCGGCTAAACCTGCAATGGTGACAAAGATAGATAACTGATTTTTATGCATCCTATCCAATACCCTTAGGTTTAATTTTGTATCTTGAGGCTAACTCTCTTAGTGAACCATGTGCTGTCAAGGATGACATCATGGTTTTGAGGGGTTGACTGGGTGACGCCCCCTACTGACCACAGGAAATGGGATAGGGGACACGCTATGATATAGTGTACAGATAAGACAAGAAAACAGGAAGTATAAGGCCATCACAGCAAGTCTGCCTTATCATCCATCAAATTTTGACATGCAACCATTCAGTAAAGCTAGCCCTTAGACTGTGAGGTTGTTTTATATCCATGCTGACAGGAAATATAAGAGCCTCCCCTATAGTTCTTCTCAGCTTCAGATCATTCAAAATTGGTCAACCATCATATTATCCGCTAGCTCTTGGCCTGAAAAGCAGTTTTAACAAATAGGTTGACATGAAATGTGGCAGTTTTCCACGCATCATGTCAAATTGGCACTAGCAAGCAGTCAGTGTTTCTTAGCCCAAAAAGGGTTTTGGATTGGATCCAGTAACTTCATCATGCATTCTATTAGATAAAAAGTTTGTAACACTTATAGACATCTCGATACTACACCAATTCTATTTTCACTAAAACTGACTCTCCATATCCACATGTTTCCAGGCTACTGGCTTCAGCTGTGATATATGGAAACTAGACATGAAGTTCATATCCCACCATGAGGTTCCCCATACTGCACCATTTTGCCCTGCAGAAATCCATTTAGCGGATCCAGGGGTTTCCTTCCTGTTAACACCCACAGCTAGAATTATGCCATGCAACATGATTTTTGTTTCAGTGGATGTGGCTTTCTTGTTACACTTTTGAATGTCAATGGAGGGATTCAGAGGCTCCTTAACCATTTTGCTGCTGGCGGCTATTCCATTAGTTCACCTTAATGTTTTAGCACAATCTAATCATACTAAAATGAATTATAAGTTTAATGCATAGCAGAATGTATAAGGTAAATAGTATTTTTGGCTTTTAAAATGGTTTGTATGGCGATGAGACTACACAGTCCGTAAGGCTTCTCTGTTGAAGTCTTATTCATGTTAGGACTCAAAGACATACATCAAGTAGTGACAGCAATGGACCAAGCGGTTCAGATTGTGGAGCTGAGTGTTCATAGATCATGATTATTTATGAAGGCAAGATGGCTTCCTGGTTGACAAGGTTCATATGGCTGAATTAGATATACTCCAAGGAACATAAGACAATGTTTGTGTCAGTCAAGTATCGTACAAGCCTGTAAGTGTTTATATATTTTGGAATACAATATTTGATAAAAGAACTGGCTGTTGCCTGCGGCTTAGAGCTGTTCTTGAGAAGTGGTGTCTGGATGTGGTGAAAACAAGGGAGAGGGAGGAAGAGAGAGAGAGAGAGAGAGAGAGAGAGAGAGAGAGAGAGAGAGAGAGAGAGAGAGAGAGAGAGAGAGAGAGAGAGAAGGGGGGGGGGAGAGAGAGAGAGAGAGAGAGAGAGAGAGATAGGGGGAGGGAGACAGAGACAGACAGACAGAGAGATAGGGGGGGGGGGGGTCATTTTAACAGCGAGGCATATTTACCCTGTTGGTTTCAGGCAAAACCAAAGAAAAATGACAATTCCTAGCAAAAAAATCAATATTGTAAATTGTACAATAGGGGGTTTCCCTTGAACCCCTAATGTACCTGCAACTGCTCCAATGGGGTGGCTGCATTGATGGCCGTGTGAGAGCTAATGGTGATCCCCCCTTTCTTAATAAATGTTGTCCTGAGGGTGAGAACCAAGCCATCTCACCCAGCGGCCGCCCCTAATGCTTCATCATTGTTGCTAATGTGTGCTAATTACAACGAAACGAGGCCCATTTTTACCCCCCATTACCCGGGGCTGCCAGGAGACACCCTTTAACATATTGTCCAGCATTTATCAGCCGCCCTGCTTCTGCTATTAAGGGCTTAAGGGCGGTGAAATGAAGGCCTTGGTGTTGCTGAAGTTTGGAGATAGGAGAAAACCATTAATTGTACTCATCCACTATCAACCACAATCGCCTTAAACAGTAAAGCACCTTATGTGCATGAATCAAAGAACTGATGTGAGAGCTTTTTAAGCTGTTTATTCTCAGACCACCATGGTGGTCTAAAACTGTATGCTGAGATGTGGCTGTCTTAGATGAAGTTTTTCTGGAAATTATGGTTGCTGTGATTATTTTGAAATTTTCAATTGTGTATAGAGATTTCTTTGTGCAATTATTAGACCTTGGTGTGGGAAAGCTGCTATACATGTGTGTGTATAGAACAAATTCTCCTGTTCATCTTTGTGTCCTGACATTTGTATATTCGGTATGTTCTAATACCTTTACCCCCCACCCCTACCTTGCCCATAGATCCTCATAAAATCAGATTGTCCTGATTTACCTGTTGCTGTACCCTGACAAGAAAGGAAAGATATAGGATTGAGTGCAGGTTGTTGTTCAAGGAAGAGTTATCATTTTTAGCCAAAATCAAATAAATGTAGCTTTATAACTATATAAAAACCGGTAGAGAAATATTAATGTGTTACCTTTTATTTGGAAGAAGATATACAACTGTTGACAACTAAGATTTAATTGCAAGATAGTGATACCTGTGTCAGTTGGCGGAGTCTGCATCATTGTCGCTCTGGGCATGACTGGATTATCAGGTCTTCTATGGAGTAGAAGGCCACAATTATCCTGAGTGGCTGTTACGTGTCTCCGTCTCACATACACAGAATCTAAAATTAACATGTCAACTCTGTCTCTGACATAGAGCTTCTTCACCCACACAGTTTTATTCTGATTCTCATATAAATGCTGTATAATAATGTCGAATTCAAAAACAAATTTATTAAAAAGAAAATGAAAGTCATATATGAAATTAGCTGAGGTTCTGTCAGTGCGCCACATGTTCTAGCCTGCACCATAGGCCAGATTTCCAGAATCTTGTCCACTGCAGATAGACAGCACTGCCAAACACCTTTGGAGTGGTTAGAAGTGAAGTAACTATATGCACCCTTTTGCTGGTGGTGGTCAGTACAAAATGATGCAAAAACCTGAAAAATGACTGAAACCCTGGCATTCGTGTACTCATCTGGGAGTACTCAGCGAGAGCTATTCAATGAATACCAACATGATAGTGTTTAGATGGTTTTGAAAAATCTTTGCATCCTTGTGCTTTGGATGAAAGTAGCCTCCGCATTTTAAGGGTGAACTCCCTCATGTTGCTGTAGCAATAGCATGAAGTAAATAGTCAGATAGAGATGTCTAGAGGGGGCTAGCGAGATAATTATGGGGACGCTCCACAAATATTGGGTGACACTTCAACAGGAGCCGTCCTTTGTTCCTCCCAGAGGCAGTAATCTTGCCTCAGTATCCTATAAAGTCCCAGTATATAGCTTTCTTGGACCTGCAGCTTTTGTCATTTACTGGACTGGTCAGCGAGGCGTGTCCGTGTATACATACCTGTATTTCTCTATGATGGACCTTACCAAAAAGGCTTTATGATTACCTACAACAATGACTGGTATGTGTGTGTGTGCAGGGATCGTGAAGGAGGGGCCTGCTCCCAGGTCGATACTGTGCCCTGGGCCTTCACGCCTGCTCAACGCTGAGAGTATACACCGCTGCCAGCTCATGCAGAAAGAGCACTGGCTGGAGGACCTCCTACCACCAACACTACTACCACTACCACCACCACTAGACTGCCATGTGGATACGAAACACACCACTTGTAAAATCGATCCCCGCCAATTCTCACAGGAAAATCCTGGGCAGTGGCGGCGACGTGCAGTCAGGTGCAGTCAGAATTGGGTGTTTATCTTGCTCAATGGGCCAATGGCACGGTGTGCGTGTGTGGCAAGGATTAGGAGCCGACTCCAAACACAATCCACACACAGGGTGCCTACCCACTATTCAAGGTGTGCCAAGCCATAGAAAGGTACCATTACATATCTGATGCATCAATACACTAGGAAATTACATTCAAACTCAGTCAAGATATGGGTATCTATACCTAGTACCTGCTATGTACAACATGTGCTTAACTATTGAATAACTTGTACACTATCATGTTGGTCTCTTTGCCTGAATCAATACACCAGGAAATTACATTGCAGAAATACATTCAAACACATTCAAGATATGGGTATCTATACCTAATACCTGCTATATGCAACATATTCTAAACCATCAAAGGGTACAATATCATGTGGGTCTCTTTACATTTATGAATATGTCAGGAAATTGCATTCCACAAAATCAATTTGAACATATGTAACATATGTGAGTTTATACCTAGTACGTGTTTACACCATGTGGTTAGCCATTGAAAGATGTAATATTCACATTCAAAATTCAATGCAGAAAATATTTGTGTATACAGTCAAGTAATTTCATGTTTAAGATGTGTTAAGTTTAATTCTGAAACACCCCAAAATAGAGCAATTTGATAACAGATATATTGAGAAAGTATATTAATGAAAATTACTATGAATGGAGTCAGTACATCAGCCTCAACCCTTCCTATTTTGGGCTGGCTCATCAGACACATTTGTGAACTTTGTTATTTTTCGCTCTAAATTTCTCTGATTTTCGCTTAAAAAAATCCTTTGTATAATTATTGACTCTTTTATACTGAAGTCCCCTTTGCTTCTGATAAGTTGCTACTCTACATTTTGTTCTGTTTAACCCATTCAAGCCTGCAGCAACACAAAATACATAGACCTCTTTAATGATTTCAGTCTTACAAGAATATTACATAAAATGTTTGTCAGGAATTGTTCATAATGACTGAATCTCTTTCAAATAATCCCCAAATCTATGCATTATTCTTAAATTATTCTTAGAAGTATACAAGCAGCAGACCACACTTATCAAGGGAAAACTCCATGCATGAATAGGTTAAGTCTCCGCTGACTTGTTACAACTAGTGGAGGAGTCCTGCACATGCAAACCAACCATTAGCTGCCAGGGTGTTTTTCTTCTAACTATTGTTAGAAATCTACTTCCTCATCCCCTGTCTCACAGGGATACAATGCAGCAGCCAGCCTTGGAGTCCTCCTCAAGTCTTTTTTGATGATATCCATGCAAACTGTTCATTACTCACTGGCCAGCCGACTGCTCAGTCTCAATGGTTCTACCCTCCCCAATGGGCTTGTAAAATGTGGAATAGGGATGCAGGAAGAATTCCTACAAGTCTGTGTTAACTGATTCTTTCCTGAGTCTCTCTTGTCTACCCTGACTTGATTTCAGTCCAAGTTTAGTTCTGTACTAATCCTCAAGGATCTGTGTTCGATAACACAGGCCGCTGCCCCTGAAAATTGTGCTGCCATCTATAGTTCGATAGAGACATCAAACCTACCTACCACCCAATTATATATATGTAGTGGTGGCGGAATAATACTTAACTCAGTCTGCGTACCAGACTACATTCATTCCTGCTAAATAGAAAAAATTATGTCTGAAACACTTGCATTTTATTTTTCCTGGGGGGTAGATACCTTTCATTCAGTTGGCACTTTTTTCAACAATGAAAATTGGATTTGTAATCAATTATCATCTCTGTTTCTCTGTTTATGTAGAGACTAAATCATGACAAGCCAGTTGTAAATGGTGGTGAGAGCTGCAGTGCCTGTGGAAACCATCGCCTAACCACTGAAGTCACTGGCAACTTCCTCACATGCCTCAAGCTGGTTTTAAGCTTGCTCAATTATGAGCGACAGTGAGCACTCAACACCATAGACCACCTGGCTATCGGGGCAGGCCCTGTTAGCAGCCTGGGACTGCTATGTAAGTAGGTATCTGTCTGATCCAGCGGGGAAGAGATTTAAAGCTGACTTGTGTTAATAAAGTCTATTACAGCTCATTGATGTGTAACTCAGCCACAGCAGCTGATAAGTCCAGCACTTGGCGAGGTGGAGTGAGCAGTACTCGGACCAGGGCCAGAATACTAATAGAATTACAAATAATGGAACAGTCTCTCTCCCCCTGCCTCTAAGCAACTTTGTACTGGTGAGATGGGAAATCAACTTCTCAGTGTAGCAAGCTTTAGAGTTATGAAGCATCTTTTAATGATGAAGATTGTGATGATGATCACAATTGTAATCATGTTGGTGGTGAAAGTAATGATATCAATATAAGAAGAGATGATGATGATATTAAGTCTAAATTGAAAATTCTTCATAGATACTTTTGCCTGTCCAAAAAGGAGGTTTTCTGGAAACTGCCTGTCCAAAAGACAGGCAGGACAGGTCCTGGCTAAGTACCCGGCTGTCTATGGTGCTTCTACGATTGAAAGACGCCTTGGAGCTATTTGCAAAAAGAAGTAGATTTTCTTTCTGGCTCTGGGTTTCCAATCTTGTTGCAATATAACCTAAGCTGTTGAAAGTGACTTAAATAAACAGATGACGATTAAAAGGTCACTGCTTGTACCGGATGTTCAGAAAGATAGTGTGACTTATACACCTCATATGGAGAGCAAACGCTCCTATTTTATCTTGCTCACCTGGTATTGCCATTAGTTCTATAATAATTGCGTTTATTTATTGACCCTGCTGACAGTCAGTATCTCCCCTTGTGTAATAATGATGGAGTAGTGTTGCAAACAGCTCAGGCAGGCGCACTCTGGACGAGTGTTTGTATATAAACCACACTGAAACGTGGTCCACCCCAGGTCATTACTTCCTAATGATACCCACTCCTGATCACCAGCCCTGGAATCCTCTTACTCTGGCTCTTTGCCTAACAAGATGAGTTTCTCCCTTTCCAGACTAGCCTAGCCCCAGGCTAAGCAATTGGAATTATCTTATTTTGTTTTAAATAGTTGAAAAAGAGTATCAATTTTCAGCCAATCTCCAGTAATTCACCTTGTGTATCAATAAGTAAAAACCCATTTATTCATGTCTGAACTCAGAACTGTCTTCCATTCTGAACTGAGTAGTTTTGTTGAATTGTTTTTCTTCAATAATTTTCACAAAGTATTTGCATACAATAACCAGGGTGCTTAAAGCAGGGATGGATTAATCATGACTTAGTCAATCCACAATTTCATATCAAAATTAGTCAATTTTCTGTATGCTGCTCGGACTACATGTGTGGATAATTAATATGCGTGTTCTATGACAATTAGTGGGTGGCTGTATTTTCTCTGAGAAACACCATCCTGTCAGTTGATTATCTCATAACCAAACAAAAACATTCATCATTGGGTGACTGTGTAGTAGTGTTGTTTGGGTTGGACTCGGGCTGCTTGGGGTCTGGCACACATTCATCACTAATTATTCTCACTAATGAGGCAGAGCCTGCCATTGCTGGAGGGTGCTCCCTGGGGACTGCTCTCCCATGATATATGGCTATCAGCAAATGCCATCTCTGCTGACTCTGCTGCTCTTCCAGATGAGATGCATAACTAATTAGAACTTTCATTTATGGTCACTTTTTATGCCATAAAGAGGTACTTAACCCTTATGCTGCTGGTGGCTAATTGGGCCAATACAAAATGATGCAAAAAACCTGAAAACTGACTGAAACCCTGGCATATGGGTACTCATTTGGGAGTTCTCAGTAAGAGCTATGCAATGAATACCAATATGACAGGGTTTAGATGATTTTCAAAAATATTTCCATCCCTGTGGGAGTGAGTTAGTTTAATGTACATGTAGTTAACTGGAGTGCCTGGGCAGTGGTGAGAAGCGAGCAATCAATGGCAACACCCTAGAACCCTAGGCCATCAGGGCAGGCCCACAATGACAGAGGTGAGATACAGCAAGCATTTGTAGTTATAGATGCAACCTTAGGTCAGTCTTAGCCCTTCCAATGCTGAGGCGACTTTCGTCCAAAGCACAAGGATGCAAAGATTTTTGAAAACCATCTAAACCCTATCATATTGGTATTCATTAGATAGCTCTCGCTGAGTACTCTCAGATGAGTACCCATTTGTCAGGGTTTCAGTCATTTTTTAGGTTCTCTGTGTCATTTTGCATAGACCAAATTAGCCAACAGCAGCATAAGGGTTAGAACAACTTCTGGCCAGTGGCGTCCTCACTATCTACTCTCAGCTTGGGTCTACTGGATGAGGCGGCCCCTGTATGATATTGGTATGTACTAGGCCATAACTGTACCACCCCCTGCTTACTGCATGTGAGAGTCCTAGAGAGAGAATAGCCCATTTAGATAATGCATTGCAACATAGAACTTCTGCAAGATAGTGAGAAATCTATTTACATGCTATATTGGTATAGAATGCTTTATTGATATAGAAGTACCACTTGTACTGTCTGTTATGTAGAAACAGTTATGGAGAAACAATATTGCTTTGAATAAATCATAGTAACCGGTAGAATGGCATAGACCATTTATATACTTAGTGTATCAAAATAGAAATGCAAGAAAGATAACGCAATAGAAGAGAAAATGTTCACTTACATAGAGAAGAATGCTGTGATATTGGCAGAAATAGAATTCATTGATATAGATATACAAAGAGAATGAGCAATTTATAGAGAGGGGTAGGTTCTAGATGAAGCACTGTCATGTTTCTTGTAGGGGGGGGGGGGGACATTAAGTTCCTATAGTCAACCTTACATTTTAGTACCTTGATAGAATATGTTCCCAATATCTCCAGCATGGTAAGGGGTTGTCATGAAATAAAATATGTTGCCAATATCTCTAGAAAAGTAAGGGTTTGTCATAAAGTAGAATATATTGCTACTATCTCAAAAAAATGTAAGTAGTTCATCAAAATTTAGGCTAAAATGGCAGGAAAGGTGACAATAATCATAATCCCTCCCTTCTAATTGAAGGTTGAAAGTGCCGCATGTAGATGTGTAGGTGCCACTTAGTGTGGGCTCTTACAGAAATATCCATCAGTGTGTGCAGTGAGGCTGTGACATGTCCGTGCCCTTGACTCTCCCTGTGGAGTCTGACTGAGACGGTCTCCTCCATCAGTGCACAGAAGACCAGCATATTTCATCCCACAGACACTAACTACCTGTCAGCCTGCCAGCCAGCGGTCCACCACACCAAACACTGGGACCATTTCCTATACCAATATAACACAGATACTCTTCTATAGGGGATAGTAACTGTACTCGGTACGATTTGGAATACCAATATCAACTTTTAACATTTAAAGTCAGTTATACTGTCATAGTGCCTTTCTATGTGGAAATGCATAAGGGACTTCACTATGGATATTTTGTATATGGTTAGTGTAGATATCATTTCGTGGATAAAGCAAGATAATTTGTTTTATCAATTTTGCAACAAACATTTTTTTTGCAATTTGATTCATTCTTAAGTAAGGTGTGGGAAGTATGATTCTTATACAAGAGTCATTATTCCTTCCTTGTCCTTGTATATGATGAAGTGTTTGTGGGTTCTCTGTTTGACAGCATGCATGTTTGTCAAATCTGTCATTCTGTGCATACTATATTATGATGTGCCTGTCATTGGGCCCTGTGCCAAGAGCTGCTAGCCATTGACCACACATGTTGTGTCTGTCACATGCTTGGAGGGGGTGACATGGTGACTGGCAGCACAAGGATTGACACTTGTCAACCTGGTGTGACTAGAGAAAACACTTTCTATCTCCAATGATGAATAGATATTATTGATAGATAATCTTTATTTCAGGTCGGTAATAATTTTTAAATGGAAAAAACAAGCTGCCAGAGCTCTTGGTCTACTAAACACGATGTAACATTATCATTTTCTCATCATCTCTTGAATCCCTTTAGATGTGTCATATAGATATGTTGTGACATTTGAAAACACATTCTTTCTCCAATAATGAAGTTTATGCTATTAGTGTTTTAACATAGACAGCCATATCAAATATGTAAAAAGAAACAGATTGATAAAAGATGATACAACACGTCTGGGTAAGGGATTGAGAACATACCACTCATTTGATTAGAAAACTTCTCTGCCTCTGTACTCATTTGTAAAATGAGTTTTATATAAGTTTATCATGCTTGACATCTATCCTTACCATCTAATGGAGGTACTAAGTCCAAGTTCCCCCTATATAGATTTCATATCAAAACAAACCCTCTTAGGATGGTTTATCATCTTTCCTCAATGAAATTGAGTATTTCAACCGATTGTTTGTTGAACTCTAAAAATTTATTCTGAGTCTGCATTGTGGGTAGCTTAAATACCTACCTCCGTCAACTAAATACTTAAAATAAGGAGCCATTTACATGACAGTAAACAATTACAATACCTCTTCAACTGCAATAAGCTATCGTCTGCCTAAGTCGCATTTATACTTTAGCGTGGTGTAATTGAATGGAATGATATTGAGGAAGATTAATGATGTATTGTGTTGGATTCTGAACTTGTTATCTAAATTGTCGACTAATTTGGTATTAATCGCTGCCAATTACTGCTAAAAAAGGCATGATTAATTATCTTCCATTGTGAAAACATTTGTGTTATTTCAGAGTCTTGTAATGGGTGATATTAGCACTTATTTATGTTGATTTTGAGATTTATTAGGAGCCAGCCTTCCAACTGGTTCCTCGTCACACAATATATGTCAAAAACCCCAAATCATTCAATTTTCATATTTATATATCTATACTTTTATAAGTGTTATGAGTCCTGCAATCAGGAATGTTTTTCAGAATACTTAACCAGGTTTATTTTGATTCTTTGTTTGAGTGTGTCAGAGACCTAAAAACATTTTTTATTCATCCACTCTAAGTTTTATGTTTATATAATATTCCAGTGTTCTATGTCTATGTAATATTCCAGAAGTGTTTTGTGCACCATTCCTTAATTACTTTATCACTCTATGAGTCCTTGGTGGGTGTAAGAGGAGAGAGAGAGAGAGAGAGAGAGAGAGAGAGAGAGAGAGAGAGAGAGAGAGAGAGAGAGAGAGAGAGAGAGAGAGAGAGAGAGAGAGTCGGGGGGGGGGGGGGGGGATGGGCACTTGATTCTCAATAATCACTCCAGGTGGCAGCACTGCATGTAATTTCCTCCCAGCCTGCTACGGTTCCTGCCAGGATGGTCAAGTCATTGAGGAACTGGTTCATCCTAGTAACATGGCACCCTGCCATTACAGGAGTGGTATAGGGTTCTCCAATGCCTCCCCATACCCATTAGTACTCAGTAGGCACCCATAAACATCACTTGGGTATGGACGGAACAGCTGTGGTGTAGGGTGCACATTTCACATTAAGGACACAAAGTTTATGAACTTATGCACTGATTTTTTTGTCATATGGAGATCAGTTCCGGTGGTGAGTGCAAGCATGAACTCTAGGTCACCTGCCTTATTAATAAGGCACACTGCTTTGTCTTTAAGCTTCAGAAGCCATGCTGGTTTTGTTTATGTAAATGTCATTGAAGGTTGGAAAATTAGAAGAACGTCCTGTACTTAAGAGCCATTTTTTCATCATCCCTGTACCTAACATACTGTCAGTTCCTTGCAAGTTAATTGGAATGTCCGAATTTGTAATGAGGTTCAGCACATGTTCCGTTAAAATCAGAAAAGGCAACAAGGATTGCATGTGAAGATGTAGCCTCCTAGATATTTTCGACAAATATATATGTATATATATTACAGGGCTCGACATTGGTGCTTGCCCCATTGCCCCGGGCAAGTAGAATGTTTAAATTATAGCTGTGGGGCAAGTGAAAACTGCATCTTGCTTGCCCCACTGGGAAAGAACATTTTGTATATTTCAGGTTTACTTTTGTGGTCTGTTATCCAAGCTTGTCCTACACTACAAAATATGCTTTCACATGCCAGAACCATGTTCTACTTGGTTTTAAATGAAATATTATAAAATTATTATATACAATTTTTCAAGGGCAAGTGAAAGTTGGAGTAGGGCAATTGAAAATTAAATCTCACTTGCCCTACGGGGCAAGTCGCTGCAAAAGTTAACGTCGTGCCCTGTATATATCTCAAAAATCAAAAGGAGAGGCTAGAGGTGTACTTTTTGGCCGTGTACTTTTTGGCCATGTGAAAAGGCAAGAAAAAGCAAAAAAAAGAGTTGTGGTTGCTAAAAAAAAAGTTTCAAATCAGAATAGATTTATTCCTGTGAAATAAAATTAAAGGCAACAATTGAGTTACGGAAGAGGAAATAGGTTTTCCACAAGGGTAGGATTGGGGGCGTTTGTTTCAGTATGACACAAGACCTGTTGACAGCATGACATTTGGGGTGAGTGAGTCTCAAGATAAGCGAGGTATAACATCAGAAAACGCAACCTAGGGTCAATGTATTCTCTTAGCTTCCAAAGCACTCTAGCTGAAATCACTGTGAATCTTGTAACTTCGGGGAATGCATCTGTTTGCATGGCCATAGTAAACCCATATATGCCTTTAGATTCCAGCAAGGCCAGACTCATTGGGTGATACCTATAGACAAAGGCATTTAACCCTTATGCTGCTGGTAGTTGATTTGGCTAATACAAAATGATGCAAAATACCTGAAAAATTATTGAAACCCTGGCAAATGGGTACTCATCTGAGAGTACTTGCCGAGAGCTATCCAATGAATACCAATATGACAGGGTTTAGATGCTTTTCAAAAAACTTTGCGTTTTTGTGCTTTTGACAAAAGTAGCCTTAGCATCATTGTAAGCGTTAAGTAAAATAATAAGGAGGTTGACAAGCTCCTGTGGTATAGAAGCTTTTCTATGGTCTGATCTTCATCGTGCACTTCATGTCTTGGTGTTGTTAATTATAGTTGGGGCCAAGGCTGGTTAATCACGGAGTCACTAAGATCTCACTTTGGCCACCTGGTGAGATAATATAGAACCAAGGATCCGTAGTGAAAGAAAATTGCTTGGCTTAGTAGCTAGTCTAGTGGTGCGATTACAGGGTGAGATGTTATTTCACTTGCTCAGTGGGCTGACTGCAATAACTCAGCCCCTGCTATGAAAAGGGTATTGATTCCAAGACAGCTGGAAGGGGACTCACTGTACACTAATGGGATTAAACTCCTGCTTTAACGACACTTGCCCAGCAGAACTGTATTGAAGTGAATCGGGAATCTTATTCTGGGAAAATAAAGGAAAGAAAAATCTGGAGTAGTTGACTTCAGATGTCAAATTTGCTGAAATTATTAAGAAATTGAAGTGCGCATTTGACCCATTTCTGTAGAGTTTTTGCCCAAGGTTACTGGTATTCATAGTAGCTTGCTCCTATGAAAAAGATGTTTCCAGGCAATATGATGGATATGGATTTTATAACACTATTATTTTCCTATCTTCTCGTGAATCCAATTAGATATGTCATATAGACAAGATATGAGCACTGATCACGTTTGCCCACTGGGATAAGCCTCTCTTTCTTGAAGGCATCCACCATTCGAATGTCACTATGGTTACAGGGTTGCCATAGTGCCTCTACTCGCGGCAGCACTAAGATTCTGCAATGAAGCGACAAGTCAAAATGAAATTGAGCTGAGTAAGAAATTAATGTTAGAACTTGTGATTTCATCATGAGACATCTCCCTGTTGATGGGGGTATTAAATGCATGTATGTTCAGTCTTCAGTGTTGATTCCTGCAATAGAGGCTTCAAAACTTGCAAGGCTGAAACATAAATTCTACCCATTTTATGCAACTGCTGAAATACTTGTTTGTTCTGCTGCATAACGTTGTTTCTGCTCTATTGTATGTTTTATTGCACATCACAAATACAAATAAAGGTACTACAGCTTACTGTTTACATTATGTACTCTTTGGACTATATGCAACCATTTGCAACATAGAGATTTACCCAGTTGAAACCATTGAGAGAAGGCAGGCGGACAGAGACAGACAGACAGAGGGAGAGAGAACACTTGTATGTTAGACATTTCTATGTTTAATACTGCACTGGCAGTGTCACCTATATGATATTTGACATTCACCAATATTTATCCAGAAAAAAGCCCACATTTCCAAATAAATCGTCATCCTTCCTAGTAGTACATATGTCATCCTCAATACAGAGCTAAAGGGGTTAAGTTTGCAATCATTCCAGCATGGCCTGGGGCAGAGCAGTGAGTCTGATGTTTTTGACAGCTGGGCGTTATAGGATAATAACCACTGACTGTCTGGGGAAGATTTCGCCTGACGATTTGCCTCACGACATTCAGGACCTGGCAATGAGCACAGTGTTTCCTATCTGACAGCTATTTGTATTTGATAGAAGTAATGCATATTGGAATGCTAGTATTGTCATTGTAATGAAAGGGATGATGATGATTGTAGTAGTTTATGATGATGATGATGATGATGATAATTATACTACTACTACTACTACTACTACTACTACTACTACTACTACTACTACTACTACTACTACTACTACTACTACGACTACTATAATAATGATGATAATAATGATAATAATGATAATAATAATAATAACAATAGTAATAATATAATGATAACAATGATGGTCGATTTTGAATTTGCAATCAGTCATTTATTGATCTCAGTTGACCTCTGATTGTTTGAGGATAGTTCTAAAATAGGGTATTTGAATAACTAAGGTGCTGAGGTAGATTGCAGAGGTGCTGAAGTTCACAATGAACAGGGATTTATTCCGGCAGGCTAGTGAATCACTCCTAAAAAAAGGATGTGTAGAGAAGTCTGATTTGAATATTTTCAGTTGTTAATGTGTCACTACAGAGTGATGGATGAGGTTGCCATGGTTACCGAGGGCCTCGTGGGAGGGTTACCAGAGTTGGGTTTTAGTATTGGGTAGAGTGAGCAGTGATTGAATTTCCAAACCAACAGGAAAAAATCGATGTTCCCTACTGGGGTGAGAGCTTGCTGGATGCTCATGACCTGATGCTTAGGAGACCTATGGGTATGAGGGGCCACCCCAACAGCTGAGTGGTTCCCTACTGGGGTGAGAGCATGCTGGATGTTCATGACCTGATGCTTAGGAGACCTATGGGTCTGAGGGACTCTCCCAACAGCTGAGTGGTACCCCACTAGGGTGAGAGCTTGCTGGATGCTCATGACCTGATGCTTAGGAGACCTATGGGTATGAGGGCTTACCCCAAAAGCTGAGTGGTCAAACACAAGATATAAAATCGCAGGTCTACCCATGAAAGCAGGGGTCGGTTGCGCCAAGTGGCTTAAGGGTTAGATTTAGGGTTAATAAGTATTGTCTACAACAATAGCAATGACTGTAGTAGACATTAGAATTGAGACTTAAGCCCGTCTTAGCCTAAGTCCCATTGGTGCAACAGGTTACAGGAGATTATCTGATTACACATTTGATGACATTTTTGCTTAAACTGCTTAAATAAAGTAAGATGAAATAACTTAAATTCAGGTAATATTTTAAGGAAGAAATCAAAAATGGCAGTCATTTAGGTCTTTGCTATTTTTTTCATTTTGTCATATCTCATGACTCGAGATACAATGTAAAGTAACCAGAAATCATGTCTTTGACCACTAAATTTAATCAAAAGACCTTTTTTGGGCCCCTAGGCTGTCAGGCCCTGCATTGCAGGAATGACCTCTGCTAACCATGGTCTGTCTTATTGCCTTTTCTCTGAGCCTGGAAACGGCTAACTTGGCCTATTATCTCCTGCCAGTCTGTCATGTACATTCCCCTCAAGGAAAGCCTGTAGCATGTAGCCCTTGTCCTGCACAAGTACCATTCCTCAGCTCTGATTGAGAGATATGGCTCACAGCAGCAGCAGCCTGCAATCAAGATCCCAGCGGATGAATGCTAAATCACATATAAAAAACAGCACAACAACCTTACCAGACAAGACACGTCATGTTCTTGCTGTTAAGATTGGCACAGGCATGCTGAGGGGTGGGTTAATGTGTGGTAAGGCATTATTTGTTATCTTACATATTTTTTGCCCAGCCTCACGGCCTTAACTGATGAATGCTATATGACAGCACAACAACCTTACCAGACTAGACGTGTCATGTTTTTGCTCGAAAGATTGGCACAAACATTTCTAGGTGCTGGTTGTTAAGATGCAGTAGAGTATTGGCATTACCTTGCTCCCTCTTAATAACTTTTCAATAGAAAAATGAAAAATATCTTAAGTTTAAGCACATAAGCATAATTTATAGTTACTGTATTTGATTTTCTAATAGGGCTTCTATGAGAGGGGGGGGGGGGGGTGCTTTTATTCACCAGGATAGTATAATTTTGATAATGGTGTTTAGGATTGCCCTTGGGACCATTAGTGGCCTTTAGGTCTCAGATGTATAGCTGATTTACTAAATAGTTTAATTAAACAACAAACCTAAGCATTCCAACGAAAGGGGGCTGCAATATTTTCAGCCTTATCCGTCATAGCTATGTAGCCAACATAGGCTAGGGTCACATTCCCTTCTGTGTTGACCAAGCAGTATGCTGTAGTACCAGGTATGGTAGGAAGATGGCTCCACCTGGTCCTCCTTTCTCTAGAGGTTGTCTTATTCAAACTGGATCCTGGTGAGATAAGTGCAAACTAAAATGGCCACTATGGCCTCCTAGACTATTTGGTGCCTGGTAACAGAAATGCATGACAGAAAAAATGTGTATGACAGCCTAGAAATCTAGGCTATAGCCACCTTAGAGAAGCTGTCATTCTACACCTTATAAACCTCCGCCTGAGCACTAATGGGGTGGGGACGAGCTCTTCCTGGTGATATAGATTGCCATTCAGGGTGAACTATTTAAACACTATGGGTTGTTCTTACATGGCTTATAGACATGTAAACAACTTGTTCCCTTTATCGTGTTATTCACTGTTAGCATGGCAGGGAGCGATTTTTATGCTCCATAAAGTATCATGTTCAGTGTCTGTCCATACTAACTCAATATCCACTCATTTCCCATTGATTTCCCTTGTGTGACCACTGATCATAAATCTCAACCGTTCATGCATGGTAAGGGGCCACTATGTGTTATGTGTAGCAATGAAACAAGGATATCTCACTATTTATCCATCCATGGATACGGAATTTTATAATAAGCGGTTTATTATGAAAGAGGGGATTTGGACCTTTGAATCCCTTTAACCCCTTTATAGTTGGGAGTGATGGCATGGTTTGGGAATACCTTGATGATTCAGCTATATCTTGATAAAAAGTTGAGTATATATATATATATATATATATATATATATATATATATATATATATATATATATATATATATATATATATATATATATATATATATATATATCACCTGTTCTACAGCACTACCCTCGCACCCCACCAACCATCTATGATAATATTGTACTACCCCCCCCCCCCACAAAACCACCAACTCTATTATTCGGCATTGCTCGCAATCTCAGAACAATGGGCTTTTTACCTACAGCTCATTTCACATGGAGTAAAAATTTAAACAGGTAAATAAAGCCTTGATGCCTAACCATACATCTCCATCTACACCTAATAAGCACCGACGGAGGTTGATATTTTGCCCCCAATTGCCTGTGAGGAATTTCGCCCTCTATTGAAGTATTCCCGTATTAGCATAATTGGATTTTTTTCCTGTTGACAAGTTCATGTGGAAGTGTGTGTGATGAAGATGAACAATGCTGAATGGTTGAAGTTCCTGGCTCCGTGTGTCAAGCTTGGCTTAGACTGAGGCTCATGTCAAAGTCTCATCTGTTGCTCCGCATCTCAACCAATAATTGGTGAATTAGGCAAAATCTGACATGAAATGACATCGCTGTCAGTGGCACTCAGTAAAACCAGTCATTTATAGATATTTTTGTCAGTTTTTCTTTTCATTGCTTATACTGTAGAAAGGAATGAAATGGTCAAAGACATTATAAAAAGACTAATGTGAGTTGCAGAAAATGAGGCTCTGCTGGCAGTAGAGGACCATGTAAAATTGGGTGTGGAAAGAGTTAACCATTTTTCCCCGAGCAATGTGCTGCTTATGAATGGTATGCAGCAACTGTTCCAACACAGTAGGATAAAATTTCAGCTTGGGTGATTTTTCAAGTTATGGGGTATGACAGTGGTTCATTGTGTTACTGGTTACATGTCTCTCGGGTAGTGGTAATTGCATAATGCTGGTTCCTTGTCTCATGGGTATTCAGGGCATTACCCGGTCACCAGTAGACAAATAATGTTATTAGTTTGGTTCCTAGTCTCCCTCTAGAGCCCTTGAGGTACCAGCACTGAGGATATTTGGTATTTACTGGTCCTGAGCATTGTAAGGCTGGTTCCCTGTCTCCAGGGTAACCCTGGAGAAATAGTCCAAGCTCATTATCAGGGACATTGTGCAATCACTTGTGGAGTGCTATTGCCGTGAGACCGGCTTCTTACTGTTATACTCAGTGCAGTTCTGGAGACACAGCGCTTGACATTCTCTGGTGGCCAAACCTGCCTGTAGTATTGTGTAGTGATGCCATCGGGGATCCTGTGGATATTTTCAGGAGTTTCTGGGATTGGCACAGTGAAATAGCCATTGCCAGGAGAAAGTACCGAGGAAATATTTACTCCCATGCTCTAGGATTCATGATTCTTGGATCCTTTCAATATTTCCAAGAGCTGCAGGGATTCGCATAGAAAAAAGGCAATGCTAGGAGAATGTACCAAGGAAATATCTACTCCAATCTTCTAGTATTCATTCAACTGATCCTTGTGGTCCAGATATAGGAATTATCAATGGAATTGATTTAAAGGATTTAACACTAACTGAAAGGTTTCCTCAAGTATACTATGGATTAATTGAAGTAATACTTGGAATCTGCATTTTAGGATGGCCATTAGAAGTCTTGAAAACTAAGGCTTATTTTATTGAACAGACTACTCTACATTGAGAACCAATTGATCCTCCAAGAGCAACATGTAGGAATACTTTATTGAAGGATTACATACTTAACAGTAGGACAGAGTATGGACTAGACTTACTGAATGCCAGTGCCAGACGGTTTTTGAGGTAGGTGGCAGCACAGTTGTTTGACTAGAGGGCAGCACATTGTTCCCCCAAGGTTCATAGGGAGATTTATAGGTGGCAGCACTGAGGTTTAAATGGAGGGCCACACAGTGCACCTTGGGAAACTCTTGATCAGTTTCCTGGGAACATGTTATGATGTAGAAGATAAGCTTGCCATGGTGGAGCCCCAGGCTCAGTGCTTTTGTAGTTACCCTGAGAAGTGTGGTACTGAATGCCCCTCAAGGGCTTCTCCAGACTGGCTTAGGAATCCGCCACCCCTGGACATAGTTAAGCCAATCTTGCCTGAGAGTTCTTTATAGAAATTGGTGTCTGCTTCTATTGTATTATAAAGATAACTAAAGATGGATACATAAACTTTCAAAATACTTGAAGGAGGGTCGTGTTTGGATGAACATTTCTCCATTTATTTTCAAGAGTCTTTTTCTTTAAAAGATATCACCTTAGATAGTCAGGTTAGTTTTGGGATGGCATATACCTAAATGAGTCGAGCTAACTCAGAAAATGAAAATGGTTTGAATTAAGCATTTTTTCATCAGATATTTTCCCTAATAATGCTTCTTCAAATATTTTAGGACTCCCGTCATAAAGATATCGCTAAAATAGTTCAGCATTTTTGAGCTGCTGCAGGCCTGACTGGGTTGCGTGCGACATCAAAGGAAAGAAGGGGTAATGAACCTATGTAGACCCATGTGCACCTGTTCTAGGTGAACCAAAACATGGCTTTGTTTTCCTGGGATTCCTACTTCCTGTGTGTCTCGCCCCAATGTTTACAGGTTAAATAAAGCCGGCATGCCTAAAATAGCATTGTGGAGGGTGCTCCACTGGGTGGATCCCCACTTAGAGTATAGCAATCGCCCCATCACCTCTCTGGTATTCATCTGAGAAGAAGCTTCTCTATAACAAAGGTCAGGGTTGGTTATAGTAAACAGAGAACATATTTCTGAGAAGGGTTTGCCATTGGATTTTAAACATAGTTATATTTTAACCCTTCCAATGCTGAGGCTACTTTCGTCTAAAGCACAAGAACGAAAAAGATTTTTGAAAACCATGTAAACCCTGTCATATTGATATTCATTGGAAAGGTCTCTCTGAGTACTCTCAGATGAGTACCCATATGCCACGGTTTTAGACATTTTTTCAGGTTTTTGTGTGATTTTGTATTGGCCTAATTAGCCACCAGCAGCATAAGGGTTAAATGCTGGTTTGAATTGTAAAATCCTATTGTTATCAGTCTACCTAGGTAGTGAAGTAATTTTAGGTATTGTCATGGTATAATACCAACACTACCTGGTGTTCTATGATAATTATTTTCACCTGTAGTTGACCTGATTTGTTGTTGCAAGATCGATGTGCAGGTGTCATATCATAATATAACAGGTGTGGCATTGACATCGACCCTATTGTTAAACAGTATTGTTTTAAAGATTCCCCATGTGGAATGTCTAAGTATAGTCAATTGCTGCATGTTTTCTGGAATTGATTTTCCATTGTTCTGTGAGAATACTTCCTGTAAGAGAAAGGAATGTGTGCCCAGTGGCAGTAGTAGGCTTAGAGGAACAATAATCCGATATTTCACAGGAAATGCCTACTCTGTTCTGTATGACTTCTGTGATCAGAATTGCAGCTGCACATACAGAAAGGATAAGAGGTATTTACACACTAGTATTTAGTTTTCAAACAAGAATTCCAATGCCATTTCATCATCAGTAACAGAACAAATGAAAATATATTTGCTATTATGTTCTGTTCAAAATTAAGGCATGGAAAGAAATGTTTGAATGATATTACCTCTTTCGAAAAGAAGTATTTACAAGTGCAAATATCTCTTTGATAATAAAATAATATTGCCTTCCTTATTGACTTTCAATAAACATTTGTAGGTTTGTAATGTGCCCCTATATGTGTTAGCAGCCTTGTTTGATGCACTTTTATGCAAGTACTCAGGTAGACAGCGAGGATTTTCTATACTGTAAAGTTAACCCTTCCAATGCTGAGTCCACTCATGTCCAAAGCACAAGGACGCAAAGATTTCTGAAAACCATCTAAACCCTGTCATGTTGGTACTCTTTAGAAAGCTCTTCCTGAGTACTCTCAGATGAGTACCCATTTGCCAGGGTTCAGTCATTTTTCAGGTTTTTTGCATTATTTTGTATTGGCCAAATTAGCCACCAGCAGCGTAAAGGTTAACTATGCTATCTCGCCTCTTCTAGCATTCATCTTGCAGCAGTAATTGTTTATTGCCAGTATCTGTGTCTAGATCTGCCCCTCCCCCTGCCCGCTGTAGCCTGGCAGTGTCAGGAGGACCCCTGCCTGTCTACCTGCCCACCCTGCCAACCTACCCTCCCCTACTCATCAGTTACGCCAGCTTATAGCGGCCTTCACAAATACTGCGCTAGTTTCTCATGTGGGATGGAACCTTTCTCTTGACCCATTCATGCCTGAAGTGCCCAATAATAGCCCGTCTTTTTGAGCGATATCTCTCTGATGAATGCATCATTTGAAAATGGTGCTTCGAAGAAATTTCAATCGCAAAATATTGCGAGTTTTATCTTCATCCCTAAGTTATGTTCAAAAGTAACTAGATTCAGACTTTCCTTTTCAAGTGGCATTCTAATCATGAATGTTTTGAAATTATACTGAGCAGAATTAGTATAGGAGTTACTTTTTTAGATCCATCCTCTTTGTGTGCAGTTTAAAACCTGCAAATGTTGTCATTTCAATTCTATTGGACATGTCCTTAGTTCTTGTTTGATGTTGACATGCTTTAATTAAGAAAGGAGTCAGAAACAAACACAAGAGAGTAGTGCTTATCGTGGCCCTCCCTGTGTGTTTGTGTTGCCAGGCTGTGCAAGGTGGCTCATAATGATAATGGGTACCTGTGTATACCTGCCTGATTAGTGGAGAAGAAGTCAATTAATGAACAATACAAAATCACTTAGAGATGCTCAGGGTGAACAGGTGAGTCAGTAGCCTGCCACCCAGGCCATATTTAGATGTCCTCCTTTGTGGATTGATGGCACTGTGGTATACTAGGAGCTCAGTTGGAAATACTTCCACTACTATCCCTCGTGTGGCAATTGTGTGAACTAAATGGCCAACAGTACTGTAGGCCACAGGTCCCTATGTAGTATAGGTGCAGGCGTTTATATATAATAGAGTAAAAACAGAGTAGCTAGGCTAGTGAGTCAGCAGCAATAGCTTGGTATTGAAGCACCTTTATACAGGAGAGCAGGTAGACAGGCAGGATTTTCTACAGGGATGTAATGTAATAGGTAGTCAATTATATTCTTCCCTGGTCAAACACAGGGGGTAGCCAATTTTATGCCCTGATTTTAAAAAACTGGGATTGTAAAACGGTTACTGGTTAAAAGTGATATTCTACCTATATAGTATTATAGAGGACTGTCTAGGGAGCCACATATTACAAAGTCAGGGTTGTAAATGGTGTATAGGTGTTTTAGAGGGTAGAGTGTAGGTATTCAATGATTACACAATGTTGCATTTGAAAATAACTTTGAAACAGTGACCAGTAAGCATTGATATCTTACCTGGTCAAACCCTCCAGGTAGACAATTGCGTGTCACTGATTACATGATTAAGCCTATAAGAGGGTAAGAGTCAGCCATGCAGGCTTACAATAAGGTGTCAGTGATTACCTAGATGTTAGGAATAGATACATGTGAGGTGTTCAGGTGAACAAGGGCGGGTCCCACAGGTGCACAATGTGAGCATCCTCGTTATGTAGCTCTTAGAGAGAAGCTGAGCACCTTCAGGTGAGACTAATCTGCTAATTGGTCTCTTCAGAGCTGGCAGGTGAGAATCCTAAGAAGGAGTACACTGGTTAAGCTCTTCCTGTGTGCCTAGTAAAACTTTGGATCATTCACTTTCTACTGCAGTGAAATATACTCGGATACCCAGAATACAGGTTAAGCTTTTCCTGTCTTCACCCCTTGTAAAACAATGGATCATTGGCTTTCTGCTGTGGTTGGAAGACTCCAGAATACAGGAGACTGAGGAAAAGGTGAATGTTCTGAAGTTTTGTTAGGTGAGAACTATAATGAAGGACTGAAAGGTGTGGTACCATAGTGGATGACTTGCTTAGAATCCAAATTCTCTGAGGAAAAGGTTAAAAGGATGAAGGAAATGGACTTCTAAGTTTTATTATGTGAGGAAATATATTTGTTCTGAATAATATTGATGAATAAACAGGTAAGGTTTCGTAGATTATTTTCTTTGTACTGCAGTAACAGATTTGTTCTTAATTCACATGAATAGATAGAATAAAGTGAAAGTGATCAGTTTAGTCAGGTGAGGTGCCTTGTATAATATTTTAGATGCTTCTTCTTGTGTTGATACATAATATACCTACAGTATTTAATCATTGAGTACAATACACTATATGCTCATTTGGTGATCACAATGGAACGTTATTTTTTCCACCTGCCAAATTTTCTCGGTGCACTTCTCCAGAAGTTACCTTTTAAAAGAAGCAGTTGAATTTGACATGCACACTCACCTCAGTGTAGCAGTGAATGGAACCTCAGTCCTTGTTACTCACCGTCTTTGTTGTATGAGGTTCTGGTATTATATTAAGAAGGGAATAATATTTACCTTCGCAGCCCTCTTGTGGCTTTAGGTTCTATTTTGGGCAAGAGTAAACATTTACTGAAGTCAATTGCAAATCTTGCGGTCAGGAAGTGTAGTAAAGTGGTTGTGAAAAGATAATGAGTAGTGGGGAGTTTGTGAATGAAATGTTCTTAACCCTTTATGTCTGTAATTTCAATTTATTTTTAAACTGACTTTTTTTGTAATATCTTTGTGTATATTTCAGAAAGAGTGAAAGGAAATGTTAATCAGAACAAAAAACACAACCTTAAATTTGATATACCATTCCAGGGATAATCTTTCAAGCAAATGATAGGTCATATTTTGATAAAACACCACAAGTTTAAGTATACATCAAGGTAGATCTGATTCCTTGTGTAATTTCCAGGTAGAAATCTATGTTGCATCCTATGAATATCTCAGTTCCAATCTAACACGGTTTTATAGGTTGTGAAAGGAATTGCCTCCTTCATTTGTGGTAAATGGAAATTGAGCTAATAGAAAAAAAATACTAATCGATGTGAGTTGGGTGTTAGTAGGTGATAAAACGAATGCGTAGGAATGTTGTTATGGCGATTGTTTCTAAGTGATATGTGAACAGCTGGCCGAGTTGGCCCCTGATGGCTGTACAGAGATCAGTCTAGACTCCACTGCTGCTGCTCAAATGTTAACCCATTCATAAGGCCTAAAAAAAGTTGTTTGTTTCCTGTAACCCTACCCTAACAAATTTTTATTCCAAAAAAACCCTACCCTTGAAGTTTTTTCCGCCCTGCAAACTCTCAATCAACGTAAATCGTGCATAAAACACACCAAAACAATAATGCAAAAAAATTTTTAACGACTTACCTACCCTATGGGGACCTTTATAGGAAACAAACAATATTTTTTTCTTGGCAAGATGGGAATGTTGTCAGGTGACTGTAACTGATATCTCTCTAGCACAAGCAACAACCCTGGAACAAGTATTTTGTGATTCTTCTCAATAGTCTCAATATGAAAACAAGATTTACAAGTTACTGACATTTTGCAAGTGTATTCTGTGGTTAAATATCTCCTAGCCTGAATGGGTTCAGGCTTCAGTAGGTTTCTGGTGGTCCAAAACAAAACAAAAAGGAACTGAAAAAAAATGGATGTCTGCAGATAAAAATAGCGGAGCCTTTCACAAAAACACAAGGAAAATAATTCATGGAAGGGGATTGTGTTACAGTTTATGGGGTTAGAAAAATCCCTTCTTGTGAGGTGGTCTTTGTGAAGGGACCCTACTTTGTTATGCTCTGTACCTATTGCTATTCTGTTTTTAAAAAAAGTGCAAACCATAGATAATGACATTTTTTGTGGGTGCACCAGTTTGTCGTATAATCTAATTTGTCTTTGTTTGTTTTTACAGAGGCCATCACCATTGGTTACAGCTTGACCGCAAGGTGCTAGAACACGAGTTCCCCAAGAAAAACACAAACCCTTTAGTGCTCTACTTCTGTCTCCGGTAAGTAGTTTTCAGTGCTGCCACCTTAATTGGCTTCCTCAATCACTAACTTCTGAATAATCCATCTATACCCACAGCTTTTGTTTTGGGGTGGCCTGAAATCAGTGCATGTATTTTACGAACCAGAACGTTGATTTATTGAAAAGAAATATTTGGACTTAAGATTGTCTGTTTTTGAGTGTTTCCTATTTTTAGACAATACTTCCTTAAATCCATTTATGTCCTGTAGGGCAGATCTGAAGGTAGGGTCTTAGCCAGGATTTAGAAATTGGGTGCCTAAAATTGGCAATTGTAAAGTTTTTGGTTGTCCAAATTTTCCAGAGGGGCCACAATATACTCAGATTTCAACTATAAACATGTATGAATTTATCAAAATAAGGCATGATATCCTTATACAACGTCATGGGAATAATATGGAGATGAAAATATTCAATTATATGCTTATGATTGCCATTTTGATAAAATCCTCAAAATATTTGGGGGGTGTCCTGAGGGGTGCTTTTTAAGGGTTTGGGTGTCCAAAAAGGCACCCAGATGCCCTGCTGGCTAAGACCATGTCTTAAGGCATGAAGGGGTTAAGTAATTTGGAAGTAAAGCCTACGCATTTATGTGATTTTAACCAAGTTGTCAGAGAACAAAGAGGCAATCTGTCTGAGTAGAAATGTGTTGATTGACCAACTAGTAATAACATTCAGCAACATGCAATCACTAAATTGTTGTTGCGCAATATTAGACTTTAGCCTTAGTTTCTGTCAGATGTTGTTCATTTGTGGAGAAAAGTTTTGATCGTGGTCAATTTACATTATTTTGATCTTAGCCATAGCCTTAGGCCAGGAGGAAGTAATCCATTTCCCCCTCATTTGTTTTGGAATGTGAACTTCCATGAGTATGATACATTATAACGAGGAAGGAGACTGGTTTAGAAAAGATAAACAATGATGTTATCCTTGCTGCCAGTCATCTTGTGGTCAGGAAAGTCATTTCCTCACACACTTCCTTATTTTGATGTTTGACCTCTGGCTATTTGTCCCCAGATTTTCAGAAGGATCTGAGTAATACCCAAAATTATTCCTTTTAACTGGTTCAAGCCTGTAACTGCCAAAATCATACCAGTAATTTTGGTGATAACCTTCTTAAAAACCCTTTAGGAAATATTTGAAGGAGAAATTTTAATCAGGTCGTAACCTACATGTCTCTCCTTCAAGTGGTTGTTAGCCCATTTATGCCAGTAGCAGCCAAAACCGCCTGATAATTTTGTTGATATCTCTCTAACAAAAACAATATTTAGAAAATATTTTTGAAGGAGAAACGTTCATCTCAACTCTATCTACAACTCTCCTTAAAATGTTTTGGGAATTTATGCTTCATTCCAAAGTTATTTTCAAAAGTATGACATATCCAGAAGACAAGTCAAATAGACCTCCAGGCATGGATGGGTTAAGTTGATGCCTAATTAGGTATTACCTAGTTGTTGCCAGAACTATCAGACATCCAGACAACCCAGTTTATAGGCAACTTCGGGCGGGAAAGGGTTAACACTTCCCAGCCCTGGGTGGCCTGGTTTCCTGACAAGTTTTGGATGTGCCTAAATTTTACATTGTAATTGTAGCTTTAATTCAAGTATCTTTTTTTCTTTTTTTCAGGTTTTTTATAGAAAGCATAACATATCTTAGGGATAATGCAACGATAGAACTCTTTTATCTTCAAGCGAAACAAAATATTTTTAAGGTAAGTACTCCTTTGAATTACATCAGTTAGAAAAAAGTCATCTTAGATGGTGGATGGCATCGTGGCCTTGTGTACTCAAGCATCCTAGACTCCAGGCTCTCTTATAGTTAGGGTTGGTTCATGTCTCTCCCACCAGGGGGAGGTAGGAAAGATTTTTCACGACTCATAACTGCCCTCTGAGTATATCATCACAGAGTATAGACTAGATCCCAGCCTGTTTTTCTCTGTTCTGATCTCTATTTTTAACTTGATCTCAGGTGGTTTGTTTCTTCGGCTGATCGCAGATGGCACCAGGGTTGGTCACCCTGATTAGCTACAAGGAACAGGAAAGATTATTGTGGCCGCCTGGCGAGCAAGTTCAGAACTTAATCAGCGTAGACTCAGTTTTGAGTTGGAAAAATTTCACTTTAGATACAACAGAAGAGGAAAATGAAAGGTTGACTCATTACATCTGGGAGTAGAAACCTATTCCAGGTCTTTAAGCCACAATTTAAGTCAAACAACCCCACCCTCTCTATCTGAGATTACCAAGTTTGTCCAAGATATGAGAGGTGTACCTGGTGCCCACAATCAAAGCTAATGCAATCACAATATTTACCTGTGATATGGAGGCAGCAGGAAATTACAATGCTCTGATTGTCACCTGCCTAGGAGCGGCTGAGATCCTGCTCAGGGCCGTGGTGGTGAAGTGATATACAAGAGTGCTGCAATGAGTCATGGGTGATAATAGAATAATCTTGGATGAAGAAAAAAATGGATATGTAGCGAGAGACCAGTTACTATATGCGCTAAAGTGTTTGGACGGTTTTCAAAATCTCTGTGTCCTTGTGCTTTGGACAATATAGCCTTAGGATTGGAAGGGTTACGATTGATTGTACCAAAGGTTTATTAACATACGTTAATAAACCTTTGATTGTACTCGTATCAGTATAATGCTGACTCTTAACTCAGGTCCTGTTTCAAGCATTTGCTGAATTATGATTATGATGATGATCTTTATGGTCACGATTATGGTTGTGAGGATGATGTTGATGGTGGTGGTTATGGTTGTGGTAATGGTGATGATGAAACAGATGGTATACTATACTTTGTGTGGTATGATTTGTACCCAGGCATACTAAACTGTGGAATTAACCATGACAGAAAGTATTTGTTGTATTTGTCCTTGTACTGTGGTGGCAAATGAAGTGGGCGTTAATTTTCTCTGCTTATTTCCTGGTCTCCATATTTCTAACTAACATATGGGTGAAACCACAAACCTCATTATGCAAAGCATATCTATAGATGATCGCCAAAGTGATGGTATTCCTAGAAATCATTCATGCTTTACCTCATACCTAGCCTCGATACCAGGCTGAATACATTTGGTTTTCTGTATATTAGAACTACTGGGGTTTAAGAGAAGGGAGCAAAATTTTCCTGGTGTAGGTTGCTGGAAATCCTAACCGCTAATGACTATGGTAAGTCACAACAAACATGCGTTCCCTAGCTCAACAATAATAGAACGTCACTTTGTTTGTCGCTAACATGGCAATGTCGGCATGACAACAAGTGGAGGGAGGAGGAGCCTGGTGGCTCCCCCTAGGTAGTTTGGATATAAACCACCAAGCGGTTTCATACTTAATAGTAATCGTCAGAGGATGGGGGAAAAAACAAAATGTTAAAGACCAGAAATTTTGTACTATGGGGGTTGGTCCGAAAAGGTGTGTGAAAATGGTACAGTCTGCGGTTACAGACCTATGCAATATGGGTGAGAATTTTGATCGGAATATAAAATGAAGGGGATCAACACAGGCTGTTTTGCCTGGTATGAGTATTGAGCTGGTGTCTTTGAAGACTAAAAACGCATGTTTAGAAAAATAAGAACACGTTGCACTGTTGTGCGTGTTCCGAGCATCAACACCTGTTAATCCGCAGAAAGGTAAACAATTTAGTAACTGGGGTAAACGAATTAACAGGTGTGAGGTGAGGGGGGCCCCTCCGTATTTAATCAAATACATTGAGTCCCATTGGGGTGGTGGAACGAAGCCTATGGATCCATAGGCGCTCCAGTGATAATCTAATCTCCAATGACTCCTTTGAGTCAGGATCTTTCTTGCCAAATTGTAGAACGTGTAATTTCACGTTCCCTAGACCGTCATGTTGCTCCATGTTGAAGTGTCGGCCGACACTGTGTGTGGAGTTGTGCTGAGTGATGTAGCGAAAGTGTTCGCACATCCGTTCGCTCAGGGTGCGTTTAGTGTGTCCAATATATTGTTTGAAACACACTTGGCACGTAATGCAATAAATGATGTTGTTGGTTTTGCAGCTACAACACCGGATAGTGTTGTAGTTGCGACCAGTAATTGGACTTTGGATGGATCCACTGGTGTCCAATTTGATACAGTACCTGCAGTTAGGTCTAGTGCAGGGTAGTCTTTTGTAATTTCTTTTAAGGTCAGGCATGGGTCGGACATCAAGTGGATTCCTAACCAGTGCTCTAACAAGTAAATCCCTAATGTTTTTAGGCCGTCTAAAGCCTTGAGTGACTTTCCAGTTAATCACGTCTCTGGTACTGGACGATTTGTCCAATAGGTCCCAGTTACGTTTGACTATATCTCCTAAGATTCTCCCACCTGGGTGATAGGTGGTGATAAGGAAGACTTCATCCAAGTCCATGTCAGGATCCTGACTGTTTTGCTTGGGATTCAGGAGCGTTTCCCTGTCCAGATGGAAAGCCTTGCTAAAAGCCTTCTGGAGGATTTCAGGGGGGTATTTTGCCCTAAGGAAATGTTTGGACATCTCCCGGGCATGGTGCACAAAATCATCAGTGTCACTGCAGATCCTACGTATCCGTAGGAACTGACTGTACGGAATGCCCGATTTGCAATTCCGTGGGTGACATGAGAGAAAGCTCAGATAGTTATGAGCATCAGTAGGTTTGGTGTATAGACTTGTGGTGATACTGTTGGTCTCTTGGTTTAGAGAAACAGTAACGTCCAAAAAATGGACTTCTTGGTCCGAGAGGTCAGTCTCGAATTTAATGGAGGGGACACACTGGTTTAGGTGTGTTTCGAATGCGGAGAACGCTTCTCTACCATGTTGCCAGATGACAAAAATGTCATCTATATATCTAACCCAAAGTAATGGTTGTGTGTGGTAGGTATATACATGGGTGGATTCGAACCAACCCATGTATGTATTGGCAAAAGAGGGTGCTACTTTAGTACCCATTGCGGTACCGCCTATTTGTAGAAAATGGCGGCCCGCGAAATCGAAATTGTTCATTTTAAGAACTTTTTCTAGGAGTGTGATAAGGTTCTCTGTGGATGGTTTCTCGTTTATTGGTCGGAAGCGGTCTAAGGTTTCTTTTGCCGCTAAAAGTCCTTGGTCGTTAGGTATATTAGTGTAGAGGCTAGCTACATCTAAAGTTGCTAAGAGGCAATTGTCTGGGAGATTACCTAGATGTATAAGTTTGGAGAGAAAGTCTGTAGTATCTCTAACGTAAGAAGGTAGAGCCTTAACCGTCGGTTGAAGGAAAAAGTCTACCAGTTGTGATATCCTTTCTGTCGGGCAGCCATTGCCTGACACAATGGGTCTGCCTGGGGGGTTGTCCCTTCTTTTGTGTATTTTGGGTAACATATAGAATAAAGAAGTTCTCTCTTTGTCTATATGTAAAAAGTCATGACATTTGTCATCTATTTGTTCCTCCTCTAAAAGTATTTTTAGAAAAGAGTTGATGTCTTCCGAATGTACATGAGTCAGGTCAGTCTCAGTCTCTGTGTAGAATAAAGGATCAGTCAATTGTCTAAATCCTTCATTGATATAGTCAGTGGTGTTCAAAACCACCACTGCTCCTCCCTTATCTGCTGGTTTAATGATTATGTTTTTGTTAGAACTTAATGATCTAATGGCAAGCTGTTCTGATCTCGATAGGTTATGGAAATTCATTTTAGGGACTTTTTGAGATAGTAGGTCTACCTCATTTTGTCTGCAGAATATCTCAAGGTTGACTATAGGGGGAGGTTTCCATTTGGATGCCTCTTTGAATTTGGGGTTCTTAAAAGCAGCATCCGGGTCCGGAATGGTGCTTGGCTGGGTATAGCCATCATCCTCTTCAGTAGGGTTATTGAAGAAGAGCTTCCTTTTAATCCTAGTGTGAAAACTATCTAGGTCATCCCTAAGTAGTCCGAAATTTGGTTCCCCAGGTGTGGGGCAAAATTTCATGCCCTTAGATAAGATAGAGATTTCTTCTTGGTTGAGGGGATAGTCTGACAGATTCACAACAGTGGAATCGGTATAGTCTGTGTTGTTACTATTATTGTTGCTGTTGTATTCAATCAATAAATTATTGTTGTTAATGTTGCCATAAGATACATTACCCAGAGTTGTTGTTTGTCTTACCTTAACTGTTGTTAGATAGAGCGGGTGTGTACATACATTGGTGCTTGCATGGTCCCTATGTGTAGAGAGTGGTGTCGCATGAGTGTTAGATACTTCTGTGTGACATGGAGGAAGGCATGGTGCACTGCAAGGTAGGTGCAGGTAAGTAAAAAGGTAAGTGTCAGGTATGAACTTAACAAACAAACAAGTACATGTGGTGACTCATTTGTCACATCGTATATGTAATCTGGTTAGAAAAACTGTACATGAAAGGCAAAGTAGTAGCCAATATTCCTAACAGGTAATTAGGATATGGTAGGGAAAGGAAACATAAATGTATCTGTGTTGATACATACATAGGTTCTACTATTATTGGACAAATTATTGTCATGACTCGAGATAAGGGTCCTTATCTGAGATAGTAGTATATAAAAGATGCCTTGAGCATATGTATAAATTAAGAGGATGAATGTAATCATGCTCGGCTTTAAGTATTCACATGCTAAGCAGCTATCTTCCCATGCTATGGGTTGATAAATATAATGAAACTAATGATAAATGAAGAACTCTAATTGAGTTAACATGAATAAAACCAATAACAGTTGTAGTCCGAATTAAGGAAATAACAACAAGACAGACTCTGAAGGGTCGGTGGAATAAGTAATATCAAAATAGACACCCAGTTGGGTCTATGATTATACTAAAAAATAACCATGATGTTACAAGGATTCTTGTGAATAAAATATTAGACCAACTGGTCTCTTGGCACATATGAGAAAGTCATTGGCTCTTAATTAAGTGTCAATATTTACTTATGGAGGCCATCGTAGGCCTCTGCAATCTTCCTTATCAGGTCTGGTGTAAAGAAGCGTGGATCCATGCTGTCTTGGTCCATCCTGGTACCCTGGTTCTGGTAGGGACGGTCAGTTTTGGGTCGGGCCCCTTGTCCTGAATTGTAGTTACCACCATTGGCAGGTCCGCGTTGGGGGTTGTTCTGCTGTGGTTGCTTGTCAAAACCATAGTCTCTCTCTTCTTGCTGAAAGTTCCTCCTCTTGGCAGGTCGGGATGACGACCTCCCTCTCCTTCTTGATCTGCTGCGGGATCTGGCCCTACCCCTTTCCTGGGGTGGTCTGGGTTCACCCTGCCGGTCGGCGGGTGGTGGTGGGTCCATGGGATTGGCTAATTCCATGGCTGCAGCATAGCTATACTTCTGGGGGATAATACCCCTCACCATGGAACACAGGTCCTTGTCAGATACCTGGTTCTCCTGTTTCACTAGTTGGTCAGAGTACTTGCCCAACTGTTCTTTGATCTTAACTTGAACTTTTCGTCTCGAATCGAACAGAGCTCCGACGGCCAGGCGGTAACCTTGGTCGTTGGCCCCAAAGATACTTTGTAGGCTGGCTTTGTCGACTGTGATTTTCTCAGCCTGAAATTCTGCCTGTTCATGCAGAAGGTCAGCGATCTTTAGCTGAAGATCGAGGGCTTCTCTGTATATTGCTTGCTCTCTTATAATGCTCGCTGTCTTTATAACTGAGTCCAGTTTAGTTCTTAATTTCCACACCAGATGTCTGTTCTTGGTATTCAGCCTGGACACATTGCCTGGGTGTCTTGTGGCTCATTATCTGTGGTGAGTGTGCTTAACAACCACAATAGAATTCAGCAGTGCTGCCATCTGGCAAATCTGAAAGGTACTATAATGACTTGACTAGTAACAAAATAATGACTAGTTAATGAAGAATAAGCCAGCACTAGTAAGCTAGGCTACCTCATACCCTAAAAAGATTTACAACAAACTCTTTTGTGCTTGTGGCTTAATTCCCATAAAACACTCTTTCCGTGCTCTAACATATACTTAGATCTATCCTAGGTGAATACAAGGGGTGCTGTACCTCTATCTCCTCCTAGTTACATCACTGAATAACCTAATGATTTTCTTGGAAATCACTTGAAAAGTTGAAATACCAGGCTGCATTTTAGAACTGCCTTTAAAAATAGTTCATTTGTGAGAATAATAAAAGAAAACATTTGCTTCTTAGAACTCATTAGTAGTGAGAGGAGGTTTTGTCATAGCCTGATTTAGTAGGCCAAATAACCATGTGTAGGTGAGCTTTGATTTCTTTGTAAAAGGGTAGAATACAGTAAGTAGTAGCTATATAAGGCTCTCTCTAGTCCTCCAGTACTTGGGGGTCTCTCGTCAGCTATTTTCTATTTTCTAAGAAATTGCCACCCTGGGAGATGTTGAAGTTTCCGTTCTATCAGACAGGAGCCTATGGTTCCTGTCATAGTAAGAAGATAGATCCACTTAAAGCTGTCACTGGAGGGCTCTGGGTAAACACTCGCTGTCAGCTGAGCTGCTTATTTTTGCAAGCTCTTTCCTAGTCTCTCTGAGGTAAACTTGGGTAAGCCATCATCTTTTACATCTTCTTAATCAATCTGTTTGCAACTGGAGCATGCACATAGGCTAATTATTTAAAAAGAACCCATCAAAATGAGTAACTCTTTAAATAAGGATTGTTAAAGCTAACTGGAACAACTTTCAGTCAAATTTTCCTCAAAATATTGCCTCATTTTCATAATATATCCATTCAAGTCAGACTGTTTATGCTCCACATTTGAATAGGTTCACCATCACCATCATCACCATCATAATCATTATCATGATCATCATAATCATATTCTTATTCATCATCATCATCATCATCATCATCATCATCATATTTATCATTATCATCACTATCACCACCACCACCATCACCACCATCATCATCGTCAACATTTTCATCATCGTCACCAACAAGTTTTATATTATCATCATCGTCATCATCATCATCAATATCATCATCCTCATCAATATCATCCTCATCACATCATCATCATCATCATCCTCACCTTCCTCAAGCTCCTCATCATTGTAGCCCTGCTCCCATGAACCCCCCTCAGTATCTGTACAAGAAAACACTGACTGGGGCAGCAGTCCACTCCAGCAGATATTTGTAAACCCATTAGTAATGAACATAGGGAGGTGGACCACGGCTTGTTTGCCATCTAGTCTCCTCAAGCAGTGCAAATAATTCCTGACAGAAGCCCCAATCCTGGCCCGCAATAACGCCTCCAGAAACCAAAGAGATGGAGCAGTAATCAGTCTTTTATAGACTGCGCTGCTCCCTCTCAGGGAAATTGGATTTAGAGGGATTCAGGGACGTGGAAGAAGGAGATAGATGAGTCAGTTTAAAGCGTATCATGTCAGTTGTGATCTACTTGGTTCGTTTCAGTGTATCAATGTTGATTTCCTCTCCTAGCTTTGAGTGGGGAAGCTTGGAAGCAGTGTTATGGTGATTTTGTTTTATTGAAGCTTCATGCAGTGCTAAGAATTAGTAGAGCTACTGAATATATCGATGTTAAGATTGCTATTTTAACAAAGGCTGATGTTCAGTCTTTGATTTTACTTATTCATATGGCTCTGTTGGGGTGATATAGTAAGGGCTAGTCACTACTGTGAGGGTTGTGGAGTCTGCACACAAAGTGAAGGATTATGTGTGTTATTTTAGATAGACCCAGTGCCTAAGGGATTACTGGAGATAAATAGATCTAAAATACTACTAGAAAAATGTAGATGACAGGCATACTTCCACACCAACTCAGTATGGCAACAAGTGGTGCTTTCTCGCCTCAACTATAATAACTAAAATCAAGCTGCATTTTATTGTATAGCTGTTGTTTCCCAATTTTACAACAAAATCAATCATTACGTTGTGACTTCAAAGATTAATCAATGTTTCCACTAAACCAGCAGAGACTGTGCCTATGTCCAAGTGTGCTGTTCTGAATGTATATTATCATATTTGAGTAAGTACAATGGCAGCGCTTATGGAATAGAAGGATAATTTCTAAGATGTGTCAGCAAAAAGGATTTATGAATATATGTATCGGTATGGTGAGACTTCCTCCATAAATTGCCCTGGTCAAATTTCCAGCGCGTGGCCTGTCAGAGACCTGTCAGGCTAAACCCCTACTTGACGTGTGTTATCATGTGCAGGGGCCAGGGGGTCACCACCCTGCTGCATAGAGCATAGTAGATAAAGGCACTCTCAGGCACCTCTCATATCATGGCAGGCTGAAGATGCATGTTGAGATGTATGCAACAAGAAATGCATGAGACTGGGGATGGAGGGGTTGAGGTATGGAGGAGGAGGGGGGGGGGGGGGGGGCATTCACATTGGTTTCTGAGCATTCCTACACCTTTGATTTCACCCTTCCAATGCTGAGGCTAGTTTCATCCAAAGCACAATAACGCAAAGATTTTTGAAAACCATCTAAACCCTGTCTTGTTGGTATTCATTGGGAAGCCCTCCCTGTGTACTCTCAGATGAGTACCCATTTGCCAGGGTTTCAGTCATTTTTCAAATGTTCCGCATCATTTTGTATTGGCCGAATTAGCCACCAGCAGCATAAGGGTTAAGAAATGCATGAGACTGGAGAGGCAAGGGGGTAAGGAAGGGGCTTATACAGTGTTTTTTATAAGCATCTTCACCTTTGACTAATTTGTGTGTTAGGATTTACCCTAGAATGGCTAAAAGAGTAAGATAATGGCACAACAAAATCCTTATTTGAAAGTCCAATTGGCCTAAACACAAAGATTACATTTTACAAAGATTATATCAATTTTACCAGGACTAGCTCTTAGTCCGATGTATAACTAGACATTGTTCATCTTTGTTCTGGTCTCTACCTTTTACCTATCATCTAGCTGGCAGTTCCTTTAGCTGATCATAGAGGGAGCCAAGGGTGGTCATCCACAATAGCTAGAACCCTAAGAAATTAATAAGGTCTATGTCCACCTAGTGAGCAAGTGTTGAACTAAATCAGGGTAAAATTAGTTCAGACTTGGTCTACTTTTCAGGTTTATATAAGAAGTGAAGAAAAAAAGCTTGGTGTAGAGCTCGGCTACTTCTCATCTGTTATGACTCGAAGCTGCTTACTGGAGCAGATATTTGTAAACCTATTACGGTTTAACGTAGGAACATTGCCCCTGCTTGCTGCAGATCTAACCTCCTCTAGGGGCACCAGTAATTCCTTCTAGTCACTGTGATCTTTGCCTCTAACTGAGCCGCTGAGGTCCAGGGGATTTATGCAGTAAGCAGTCTTTTATTGACTTCGCTTCCTCTTAGGGAAATTGGATTAGGATTTTCATGAGTTCATATATATTTTCTCACTTTGAGTAAAGTGTTGTGTGCATCAGGTTTGACACCACTAAAATACTACAAGCAGCACGGGTTAGCCTGGTTGCTTTATCAATTGTATGGGGTTGTGAGGTGCTGTCTATTGTTTCTCTGCAACTGAAAAAAAATTGCACTCTAGCTAAACAGACATTTTCTTTTTCATTTTACTATTCCTCTTATTCAGTATATCCAATGTCACTCAGACTTAAGTGTTGATGGAGTCAAGGGACACATTGAACCTATTACTGAGTGGAACATGTGTACACCAGTCAGAGCCAATAGTCATAATAAGGTGATATGCCCAGCATCAATGCCGCTATGATGGCAACTGTTTAATAACAATCATGCTCAGATTGTGGCAAAGTATAGTTTATAATTTCTTGAAAAATTGAAAGAAGATTTAAGAAATGTAAGTTGCATACACAAGAATCAGTATAGAGGCCCTGAGCTATTTTTAGTAGCAAAACCCCTTAACACTTTCAATGCTGAGGCTACTTTCGTCCAAAGCACAAAGATGCAAAGACCTTTGAAAATCATCTAAACCCTGTCATGTTGGTATTCATTAGATAGCTCTCACCGGGTACTCTCAGATGAGTACAAATATGCCAGGGTTTCAGTAGTTTTTCAGCTTTTTTGCATCATTTTGTATTAGCAAAATAAAACCAACAGCAGCATAAGGGTTAAAACAGCTTCCTGTCAAACACTGATAGTAGCCTGAAGACACAAGAAGCACTAGAGTCTCAACCCTAGCCAAATGGTTTAGTCGCAAGTCGTGTAAACTTCACTTTTTAGGGAACATGCATGTGACCTGACGCTAGAAGGTCGGTGCCAGAGGGTCGCATGCATCCCCTCTTCCCCGTGGCCTGCACATGTTTGCGATTACACAAGCTTGCAGAGTACAAGCCGACTTCCTGTGATGCTTGGATGTTTTTGCTGCTGCTGCTGCTCCACAGGAAGTGTATTGTTGGAGTGTCTTTGTCTGCAGACGCACTCCTCTGGGCCCCAGGTAGGACCCGCTGCAGACTTCACTTGTTGCGCTCCATCGCTAAGAGACCGGTCAGTTTCAGTGGCGAAATCGTTGAGATATTCTGATTCACAGGTAATTTAGGTGAAGAATTGAAAGCAGGCTAATGCACGCTTTGAGAAAGAAATGTTTTTGTTTAGAAATGATACAAAAATGAAAATTTGTATTATGAATATGGAGGGTTTCTACTTGTCACAAGAGATTCTTATGCGCTAAGTCTTTTTCCTTTAGGAAACAAGCTGTACCTTAAATTATTGTGCTTGTATTGTTCCCTCTTGAATGTGCACTTGTATATCTTGAGTTGTGTTCATGCTAATGATTGTTTTTGTTTTGTTTTTTCAGGGTATCATTGAATGTGATAGTGAGACTGCCTTCGAGTTAGCAGCCCATGTGTTGCAGGCAACGCATGGAGATTATACAGAGTGAGTACAATACTGAAAATCATCCTCTCTAACCCAGTCCTTCCTTCAGAATGCTACAAGGTCAGATTTTATCTTTCCTAGGAAATCATCCTACGAAAAATATGTCTGACCATCATAGCAATCTGAGAATGAATGGGTTCAAGACAATACTTCTCATGTAATTAGTTTTGTTATTGACATGAATAGCATGTGTGGCATACAGGTATTGATATATATTAGAACAAAGTATATTTCCTGAAAAATGTTTGTTGTGTGTGTCTTAAACATACCTTGTACAAGTTGGTCCATGATTTCATCCCAATGAAGTTATGTCATAAAATGCATTGTAATGTAGATTACCTTATTTTTTTACTGTTTTTGCAAAGACCTGGAGTGAGAGATAGGACTGACTGCAAATCTCTGATAAAATACTTCTTTTGTTACTGCTTCATGTTCTACATGTACCTCTTCAAATAGTACTGCTGTTGTTGCTGCTGCTATTACTACTACTACTACTACTACTACTACTACTACTACTACTACTACTACTACTACTACTACTACTATTACTACTTCTACTACTACTACTACAACTACTACTACTACTACTACTACTACTACTACTACTACTACTACTACTACTACTACTACTACTACTACAACTTCTACTACTACTACTACTACTACTACTACTACTACTACTACTACTACTACTACTACTACTACCACTACCACTACCACTACTACTACTACTACTACTACTACTACTACTACTACTACTACTACTACTACTACTACTTCTACTACCACTGCTAAGCTACTACTCCAACCCCTGGTTTAGGGTAGCATTAGAAGCAGGGATGCAGAAACATTCAGTTTGTTGATTTTACCGACATTTGATACACTGCAAAAAAACACTTGTAACAAAACCAGCCCCCCATCTGTTTAAACATCTGTAATTACCAAGCAAAAGACATCACTATCCATTCATCCTCAGAATTTGGGATTACAAAATTCTCCTTCAAATGTCTAGCTTCTTTCAGATAGTTGGCACTGTGGTATTAAAGAGTGGTTTGTTGTGATCTCAGTGCTGAGCAGCTCCCCCTATTGGTCAAAAGCCTGCACTAGAGAGCCAGATGGCATGCATTTGCCTAGGATGGGCCCACCCATTATAACGGGATATGAAAGTTTGCTTTTTCGACTAATTATTCATACCTTAAATCAGTTATTAACAAAAGAACCCCTAGTGGCTAGGCAAGGGCCATCCATATATAAGGTATATGAAAGTTGGCTTTTTCACCCATTTCTTCATACCTTAAAACAGTCATCAATAGAGAAAAACTAGTGCCTAGGCTGGGCCCACCCATTATAACGGGATATGAAAGTTGGCTTTTTTACCCAATTATTCATACCTTAAAACAGTAATCAACAGAAGAAACCCTAGTGTCTAGGTATATGAAAGTTGGCTTTTTATCCAATTACTCATCCCCTGAACCAGTCATCAACAGAAGAAACCCTAGTGTCTAGGTATATGAAAGTTGGCTTTTTATCCAATTACTCATCCCCTGAACCAGTCATCAACAGAAGAAACCCTAGTGTCTAGGTATATGAAAGTTGGCTTTTTATCCAATTACTCATCCCCTGAACCAGTCATCAACAGAAGAAACCCTAGTGTCTAGGTATATGAAAGTTGGCTTTTTATCCAATTACTCATCCCCTGAACCAGTAATCAACAGAAGAAACCCTAGTGGCTAGGCTAGATCCACCCATATTAGACAGTATCAAAGTTGACTTTTTTGTTACCCAATCACTCATTTGCTTGATTGTATGCCGTAGTAAAAGCGGTCTTTATGAGCGTATCCCAGGAATGATCAGAGAGAATCTATTTAGATAGATTCCCGCTGGGGGTCGTATTTGGCTGCCGGGCATCAGCGTGGTGGCCAGGCACGTATTGCTTATGCATAGATAAAAATATTGTTTGTTTCCTGTAACATTCAGAAAAAAGTGGGGTAGGTTTTGGGGTTTTTTGATTACATTTTTGTACAAAAGTATGTGTTCTATGCATGTTTTACGTTAATTGTGAGTTGGAAGGGCAGAAAAAACTTAAGAATCAGGATTTTTTGGATAAAAACTTATGGTAGGCTAACAGGAAACAAACAACTTTTTCTTTTAGGCCTTATGCATATGAACGCAGTGCTGAAAACTGTGTAGGAAGGCCCAATATCAACAGTGATGGCATACAAGAAGAAACATCAACACATTCACATAATGTTTGCTTGTTGGACAAAAATAAATACATAATCAAGTAAAATAAGATTGCTATAAAGTAATAGACAAATTAGTAGACTTAAATATACATTATAGTATAATTAATTGATGAATTAATGAAGTAAAAATAAATGGATAAGTTACTAGTATTGATACTTTTACATTTTGATAAACGTTGATAGGTGATTTAGACACACAGATACATCTAGATATTAGGTAAATTGCACATTAGATATTTGTAATTCCATATGATTAGGTGTGAGGGAATTTAATGCCTGTGTCTGTGATTCTCACATATTAGTAAGTAGAGGTATTTGCAATTCAATATGATATGGGATCTATGAGGGTATTTAATGCCTGTGTCTGTGATAGATTATCATAGGTTTAGAAGTACAGGTATTAGCCATGCAATATGAATAAGGTGTTGAGGGAATTTAGTGCCTATGTCACTGATTCTCATAGGTTTGTAATATCAGGTATTTGCAAGTCAATATGATATGGCACTAGGGAGTTGAGTGCCAGTGTCGTTGATTCTGACATATTAATAATGAGCTATTCAATATGATAAATGTGTGGGTGTTGGTGCGGGTGCCTACGTCTGTGATTCTCTTAGGTTTGTAAGTACAGGTATTTGCAATTCAGTATGATATGAGTGTTAGGGAATTTAGCGCCTGTTTCTGTGATTCTTACATGTATTAGCAATTCAATATGCTAAAGGTGTGGGTAAATTCAGTGCCATATCCGTTATTCTCGTAGGTTTGTTAGTACAGGTATTTGCAATTCAATGTGAATAAGCTGTGGGGGAATTTAGTGCCTGTGTCTGTAATTCTAACAGTTTATTAGGTGTGAGTAGCAGCAGTAGCCTAGCATTGGGAAGAGTCATTGCTCTCGCTGGTGCAGTAAAGATGAATGGAGGCCTCCTACTGAATAGTAAGGGGCTAATTAACTAGAGCAGGTCATGCTGATCTGGGTCACCGAGCCAGTGCACCGTGGTGCACCATATTCTCAGAGACTGGTGCCGTATTGATGTGGAATGTGAATATTTTCCTTTGATCTACGAGTGATTGAATAGACTTTGGTATTAGTCCAGATGATAGATAAATCTTGCCCTGTGAGTTGACCATTCCAATCATAGAGATGACCATGCTCTTACAGTATTTAGTGTAACTCCGTCTACCAGTGAACTATAGATGGCGCTTATTGCTCAGTCTCTGCTATTATCAGACAGACAGAGCTCTCTAACACCACCTGGTGAGATAAATATAAACCAACCTCAGATCCTCTTCAGACGACTTGATGTCCTGTAAGAGAATAAGTTGTGACAGTTTCAAAATATGTATTCAGCCTAATTCTGTACACCCAAAATATTTAGAGAGGATATTTCTAAAAAAAAAGAAGTCCTTTTTCAAGCAAATAATTGATTATTTTCATTGAAATATGTGTTCTATGGCATAACATGATGAAATTTTACCTCTTTCGAATAGGTAAATGCATGTTTATGGTAGTTATCTGGATATATTGTGGTATCCCTTGTAAAAATGGGCACACCAAAAAATTTTAATTGCCAATTTTGGGCACTCAGTTTGTAAATCCTTGCTAAGTTCCTGGTAGCAGGTGATCTGTCTTGCCTCTGCTCTGTTCTATGATAAGTGTTACACTCCACCGCAGAGCCCTTCAAACTCTACCTGGTGAGAGAAATATACACTAACTCTACCACCTTGACCATTTGAAGCCTGGTTTGATACATAGACAGGGTCAAGTGTGTGTGACAGCCTAAAGTCTAGGCTACTTAGAACACTGCACAGTCTTTTCCCAGCTGTGCCTATGTAAACTTTCCCACAGCAGATCAAATCAATTGCAATACTCGCACACATCAACAAACTTGCCAAACTGAGAAGGAAACTGCTCATCCCTTGCAATTAGACTGCACCAGCTAATTACAAGTAACTGGCCAGTATTGGTCTAGGACAGCATCATAACAGGACATGTGAGGGATAACCCATTAATTCCAATTGACCTTTTACATTGAACTGTGTGATTACAAGTAAGCATATCTTGCCTAAGTGATACTTTATAAAATAAAAGTGGCCATAAACTTTAAGTTTGATGAAGTGTATTTTCCAATACAGATGTTTATAATCCAATACAGAAAATACATATGTTTTACCTACAGATAAACAGGTGAAATTCTGCCCTTCTATTTGTTTGTCTAAATTCATAATAAATGCTTATATTATGATACAAGTTATAGTCAATTATAAGACTTTTGGATACATTGGAACTCCAAATTGAACAACTGATCTATCAGTTGTGTGTACTGTCATATCAGGACAATTTGTGTATAAACCAAATCATTCCTATTGACACATTCTATCCATCGCTCAGTTACACCCACCAGAATCATCCTTTGCCAAACTGATATTGTATGTAGTAATGGTAGTGACCCCAATCTAATGGAACGCCCTGGTATTGGTACCTACTGTCATAACAGGACATCTAAAGTATAAAAAGTAATCATTTGACATATTTCACTAATTACTGGTTACATCCCTTGCCAAACTAATTTTGTAATTGTTTATAATGCCCAAAATGTAATGGATCTGGAACTTATCATGTTATCTACTGTCATAACAGGACATGTTGAGTAAAAACAAAATTATCTGAAATGACAAATTGCATCCATCACTCAGTTAATTAAATTACTGCAGCATCCCTTGCCAAACTAATATCTCTATTGTGGTTGAGACCCAAAACCAAAACATGGAATTCATGTTTTAACTGAGGCTACTTTCGTGCAAAGCACAAGGATGCAAAGATTTATGAAAAACATCTAAACCCTGTCATGTTGGTATTCATTGGATAGCTCTCACTGAGTACTCTCAGATGAGTACCCATTTGCCAGGGTTTCGCATTATTTTGCATTGGTTAAATTAGCCACCAGCAGCATGAGGGTTAACTTAAAACTCATTATTCATAGAACATATCCTCATAACTTGAAATGCATGTATTAAATTGAACAGGGCATGTGCAGATATATCTGAAATTAGTTGTGTTATTTAATTGATTCATGTTCACAGCAACCAAAAGCTGCCTGACCGTTTTGGAGACATTCTCAGGCAAAGCATTGTTGGGAAAATATTTGAAAGAGAAATGTTGATTAGAGGACTACCAACAACTCTCCTTTAAGTATTTTGTAGAAGCAATCTTACTTTCCAAGTTATTGTCATAAGTATCAAAGAATCAGACAGTTTTCTTTCTTTCTTGAGTAAGCTTTAATTGAGTATTAATTGGTTAATTACAATCAGTTGATTTTGATACATTGCACAATTACAACAATCACCCCTAGGTGAATTGTACATCTAAACCAACACAAAACATGAACCCACCTAAATGACTACATACTAAGACAAAGCAGAACCTGTCAAACAATCTCTAAACAAACATGTATGTGTATATACTATGTAATTGATGTAGAGGGGAAGTTCCCACAGGAAGTTGCATGGGAATTCTATTGTTATGTAAATTAGTTTGTTTTGGTTGTTTTCTTAGGAGAGATATCAAATTTGTTGTTTTGTACATGCAATGTACACTCTATTGTTTCCAAAATTAGGAAGTTTTTATAAGAAGAGTACCAGTTTTAACCACTAGTGCTTTACCAGTCACCCCTCATTTTCTATTGCATATTCTATTGTTTCAGAGAAGAGATAGCTAAGTTAGATTTGAAGAGGCTTCCAGTTTTACCCACAAGTGCTTTAAGGGAACATCCCTCCATTTCTTATTGGTAAGTAAAGTTTATATCATAGATATGCTCTTTTTATCTGCTTCTATTAGTTTGAAAGGAAGACTTCCTAAGTTCCTATGGTTATGTACAATATTTGTTCGAAGGATATAAATGTATCAAAAATCGTTTTAAAGAAGTAAAGGCTGTACTTATATTGTTTAACAATTGTTTATAAAAATCTTACTCATTGAAAATCAGAAAATGCTAAGAAATTTCAAACAGTTCGCATTTGACTTTTCAATACCAGCAATTGTCAAAAAGTTCAGGATCAGATACTGGAGATAGCTAAGTTATATTTTAGCTACTGGTTATATTTTTTTCTGTTTCATTTTTTGAAATAAAAGAAATACATTCTGGTGTAGCGGGCCTGTGGTAACTGTAAATTTTATTGAAAAGCATATAAAACATCATCACAGGATTTGTATACTTGTGATTTTATCTGGTCTTCATGTAGTCACCCATGATACATTGTACGGAATTGGAAACATGAATTTTTGAAAATTTATTTTTAAAAAAAGGAGAAAAATGTGATGAAAAAACTGCTATCAATGATTTTGATTTGTTTGTTTATTTGTTTATTTGTTAATTGTTTGTTTATTTGTTTGTTTATTTGTTTCAGTGAGCAACAGGTGATAGGGCACTATATAAAGCAAGCAGGGATATCTCGGGGATCAGCAATAGTAAAGTAAGTGGAACATCTTCAAACTATTAAATGTAAAAATATGCATTTCCTTAACCCTTATGCTGGTGGTGGTTAATTTTGCCAATACGAAATGATGCAAAAACTAAAAACTAAAAACTAAAAAATGACTGAAACCCTGGCAAATTGGTACTCATCTGAGAGTACTCAGCGAGAGCTTTCCAATGAATACCAACATGACAGGGTTTGGATGGTTTGCGAAAATCTTTGCATCCTTGTGCTTTGGACGAAAGTAGCCTCAGCATTGGAAAGGTTAACCTTGTTTTTTGTGTTGAAAGAGCTGAGGTGAACTAAGATTGAAGGGTGTGTCTCTCCCATTGAAATCAATACTCTTCTGTTATTCATACTACTCACTGCTAGTGAGTGCCCTTATGGCTTAACACAAACATTTCCTTATGAATAGAAACACTGCTAAGTATCATCTGAATGTAAGTTGGCTATCCTTATCCCATTCACACTCAAGAGTTCCTCTCAAAATATCGTCTGCTACTTTCATACTTTTGAAAATAACTTAGGAATAAAGCGAAATTTCACAAAATATTTGGAGGAGATTTGTTGTTTGTCTTCTGATCAATATTTCTCTTTCAAATATTTTCAAAAAAATGCTTTTGTGAGGGAAATATTTCCAAAATTGGCAGGCCTCTTTTGCCCGCTCTGAGTGTAAATGGGTTATCTCAGAAACAACTCTCCTTTAAATATGTTCTAATATTGTTGACAATAAGACTACTTCATTGTTATTTTTTACAGACTGGCCACAACAATTAGAAATCAGATATATGTGGAATGCAATATTTGTAAAAAAGAGCTTACACAATAAATAACTGACATTCTTGACCTACTTTATAAACATCCTTCCTTGTTGTGATTGACAGGGAACATGCCTTTCACATTTACCGTGACCCATTTATTACTCGGGTTGTCTATCTTTTTGGATGAATGTTTTCATATAAAGGCAACATTTTCAAAATTAGAGAAAGAAGCTATTTTTCTAAGAAGACAGGAAGTGAAATACACTTGATCAATTATTTTTCCAAGAAATTTAACGTGTGTGTTAATTTAAAATTTAACCACCTGAATAATGTTTTTTCTAGAATGGATGAAGGACATTTTTTATCTCATTGAATAATTTTTGAAAATTGGTGGAAAGTCATACTTACGTTATTTAGAACATTAAATGATCGTACTGAAATCTTTTAGCAACGAAACAAGATCTGTTGCATATTTCCAAGTGTCCATGTTTATGTTTTAGCCACATTCGTAGAAATGTTAATTTATCCACCAGTTAATGCAAAAATAAAATTTTCACTGATTCCTGTCCATTGTCCCTCATAGGTCCCTATCTCAGATTAGTGTATGCTTTTGTAAATCCCAGCTATTGTGCTGCCATCTATCAACATCCCCCGGAACTACAGTCCCATTCTCTCCCTCACGCACCAATAAGGAAATAGTGGATCATATCTCAGTGGGGGGCTTTGGTTTCTATTTTTCTCTGCCTGGGAATATTTGCCTTTAATTTCTCGCTCATCTATAACAGATCGTTGCATGCCTTAATTGTCGATTGCGTGTTTGGCATATTGTCCATTGATTTGGAAAGCTCTAATTGTTACCCAAACAATCTGACTTCGCATGGTATTCTTGCAATGAACAAAGACTCATATGCCAGTTCTTCCGAAATGACTGAATCCCTCAAGCAATGTATGATGCTGCCAAGCTAAAATGACTATTGCAAAAACTTTTGACAAGCCAAAATGACTATTGCAAAAAAATTGACAGAAGCTGTCAAGAAATTAAGAAAACGAAACCGAGAATAATAAATAATACATTTTTGCACTATCCATTAATGGACTGGCATGTCAGTCTATGTGATCAAATTCAGGGAACTGGGGGAGGAAGAAAGAACAGAAACCAAAAGGCGATTGTTTTTGTATTGTTTAATTTTGTGTTGATGATAGAGTAACTGCCACACCAGTCTATGCTATCAAGTTTGACTTTCAGGAAATGAACAGAGAATGAAGAAGAGAGAGGAGGGGGATTATTATATTGCTTTTCTCACTCTCTCCACTTCTTTCTTACAGTTATATGACCATAGTGGAAAGTCTACCAACATATGGCATTCACTACTACGAAGTAAAAGTGAGTATATTATTTAATTCAATTCTTTGCGTGATTGATTGGAAGGCTTGTATTTAAACTGAGCATCTGTACAACAGACAAACCGGGAAAATGAACGGGGATTCATGTACATGGCATACATCACAAGAAGGAAAACTTGAATTGAAAAACCCAAGGTTGTTTGAGGATATATTCTAGTTAATTTGATTAAAAGATCAATGTAGAAAGTGGAATGGGCATACAAGGAAAATAAAGGGCCAATATTGGATGATAGGCAAGTAGGTTCCCTGTGGGGAAATTACGATTTCAGTTTAAATTCCCATAATAAAGTCATTATAACTATAATATTTACTGAAGGATGAAAGGGTCTCTGTATATATCAGCCGGATGAGAATGTTACAACAAATTATTGGGATGGGAGTGTAAGGGCTACAGTTTGAAATGGGAATTGGGAGTAAGATGGTTACAGTATTTGAACTCTTGACTCTAGTATATTTCATGTCTAACTGACATTTTCATGTATTAATCTAAACACGAGCCTCAAATCAGTCATATTCCTGACTTATTATATCAATATCGTGACTGGAATGGTTGTTAGAATAAGTGATGTATAACCCTTATGCTGCTGGTGGCTAGTTTTGCCAATACAAAATGATGCAAAAAACATGAAAAATGATTGAAACACTGGCAAATGGGTACTCATCTGAGAGTACTCAGCAAGATCTATCCAATGAATACCAACATGACATGGTTAAGATATTTTTCAAAAATCTTTGCGTCCTTGTGCTGATAAATGAAATCAAAGGCAAACTCCTTTTTTTCAAGGGGGCTGAGGGGTGGAGAGCGATTTAAACCAATCCCTCTCATTCCATACAATGTGTCAAGTGCCAATTTTCTTTGATTTTGGTTGATAAATGCCTTTCTAGTATGTCAATTCCTGTGATCTATCCAATATTTGCCTCTCTGGTTAGGTATTGAGAGGATAATACTAGCGAATTGCGGTGTAGGAATTCAAGTGTTAACCCTTATGCTGCTGGTGGCTAAGTTGGCCAATACAAAATAATGCATAAATCCTGACATATGGGTACTCATTTGAGAGTACTCAGTGAGAGTTATCCAATGAATACCAACATGACAGGGTTTAGATGGTTTTCAAAAATATTTGCGTTCTTGTGCATTGGACGAAAGTAGCCTTAGCATTGGAAGGTTTAAGAGAACATCATTTGTATGAGAATACATGGGTCAAGTCAGTGAGTGTTGGAAAGTGGGCAAAGCTCCCCTTTTGGCCTTTCCATAATGCATACAAGAGTGACATTTCTGGCTGGCGTAAATTTCAACACGTCATTGTCAATTTCAACACGTTCCCAGAATCGGCCATGATTTATGATGTGTCTGGCAATATGACATTCGCCACCACAGCAGCTCTCTCTCTTCTCCTCTTTCTCCTCCTCCCTCTGTCAGTGTGGGTGGGGTAGTGAGACAGATTATGCAGTGATTAACCCACTACTGTAGGTCAAGCACAGGCCCAGAGTGGCGCGTTCATCAGGGAACAGGGAGGGAGGGGAATGCAGCATGTTGCAATATTGTCAGCGCGGCCATGCACCACTGTCCATATGGAGTGTGCAGCGTGATGGATTGCAAGCAATTTCATTTTGTTTCTGGAATCTTTGTCGATGTCAAGGCTTTAATTTGACAATTTGTGGACGTTTTTCAGTGCATATTATAATGTTATGTCATTGTTATTATCATTATTGTTATAATTATTAATAGTAGTAGTAGTAGTAGTAGTAGGAGTAGTAGAAGTAGTTACCATAACTATCGCTATGCATTACCTGTTCATTATCATAATTGTCATTATTATCATTAGAGTTATTATGTTTATCGTTATCATCATTATTATTATTAGTAGTAGTAGTAGTAGTAGTAGTAGTAGTAGTAGTAGTAGTAGTAGTAGTAGTAGTAGTAGTAGTAGTAGTAGTAGTATCATTATTTTTATCATTATCATTATTATTATTATTATTATTATTATTATAATCATTATTATAATCATTATTATTATCATATTTATTCCAGGATAAACACAGCATTCCATGGTGGCTGGGGCTGAGCTACAAGGGCATAGCACAGTATGACCACAACGACAAGCGAACACCTAGAAAGGTACGAATCATCTGCTACTTATTTCAGACCCGGCTTGCATAACATATCAGAAAAGAATCTCCATATGAATTCACTTAATCAGAGCATGAAACAAGGTTTCCCGTACATAAGTTAGAAAAAACATTTCCCCAAAGATCAAATGTAGATATTTTCTTGTTGTGTTTCATGCAAACAGATACTGTATTATATCTCACATATAATTTTTAGGTCCATCCCATGGTAGTAGTTAAAGCGTTTCAGAATGAATGAAAGTGATTCTACATGTATATACTATATTGAAAATAGCCTTCAAATATTCCATACCGGGTATTTTTAAGCCATAAGGCCACTCCAATTTAATTACTTGTCTTACGAGCTTTTTTTGGAAAAAAAATCCTGTCAGACTCCAAAAAAAAAGAAAAAAAAGTTATCTTTGGTGTCTTACGGAAGAAAGTGGTTTTGAAATTTTCTGTCAGACTCCAAAAAAAAAAAAAAAAAAAGTGCAAGTTTTAAGAATATTCTTTGTAAGTGTGATTTAATCAACTACAGAAAGCTATCATTGCTGTAGTAGAGCCTCAGACTTGAGGAGGTATACCTCCCACCCTTCAGGTAACAGGGATTAATAGATTGATTGATTTTATTAAGTTGAGAATAGGCTGGTAGAAACATATCGCTACCAGTCCTAGTCGTCAGACTCTAAAAAAAATTTAAAAAATCAAAAAAGTCACATTTTTCAACTTTTTTTATTATTCCGAAATGGCTCATTTCCTACCTCCTGAGCACGTAAGACAAGTAAATAAATTGGAGTGGCCTAACATGATCATGATGTGTCAGAAGGCTTGAGCACATATGTATGGATAATAGGAAAAACATACATGTACCTGGGATGGAAGGCACCCTTAACCCTTATACTGCTGGTGGCTAATCTGGCCAATATAAAACGATGAAGAAAACTTGAAAAATGACTAAATCCCTGGCAAATGGGTACTCATCTGAGAGTACTCGGCGAGAGCTATCCAATGAATACCAACATGACAGGGTTTAGACTGTTTTCAAAAATCTTTGTCCTTTTTCTTTGGACGAAAGTAGCTCAGCTTTCGAAGGGTTAAACCCATTGGCTCTGGCTGTCATGTGTTGGGAATCATATTTCACTGTGTCATCCCGTGCTGCTGTGTTATTTCCAGCTGTTGTGGCAATCAGACAGATAATGGTAGCTGTAAGCTGGGGATGACAGGAGCAATCTCCACCTGAACCCCTCCCTCCTGATCCCTTCAGTCTACCTTCTCACTTATAATTGCCTGTCAAATAGGATATGCTTATGATACAACACACCTTTGTTATTTGTTGTATTCATTATATCTAACCGTTCCAATGCTGAGGCTACTTTCATTACTACTAATGTTCTGCTTTCATCCAAAGCACTAGGACATTTATTGGTATTCATTGATAGCTTTCGCTGAGTACTCTAAGATTAGTACCCATGTGTCAGGGTTTCAGTCATTTTTCAGGTTTTTTGCATCATTTTGTATTGGCCATATTAGCCACCAGCAGCATAAAGGTTAATCCTAGACATCTTTCTCACTAATATGTGGCTGTCAAATATGATCCATTATTTCATATAATACACCTCTCTGTCATGCTGTCCCATCCCATAATATGGCCTATCCATAGTGCGATAGATGATAGGCAAATCTCTCTGTTTTGCTGTTCCATACGCAATTTGGTTCTATCCCTAATAACAAACTCTCATTTATAATAACCTGTCATATGAGATATATTGCATATTGCAATAACCTCATATAGGCTGTTCCTCCCTGTCAGTTCCCTTCTTCAACAACCAGTTACTGCCATTACTAATCCTAACCAGAATTCTCATGCAGGAGTTGGTTTTAAAAAGTATGTATAACTTATATTTTCCTGATGAAAGCATTTATTGGAAATATTTGGTGTAGAAGTATTATTGTCATCCAAAAAACAAACAACTTTCCTTTGAATATTTTTGAAATCTCACAAAATTCTCATACCCCAATTTAGTATCATCACTCAATGATATTTGTTATAGGAACTTTGAGAACAATTGGGTGCAGTGCACTTATAATACAAGTGGGAACTGTCATAGGGTGCTCCAAGCATGGATGGGTATTGCTCTCAGAGACTTTAATTAAATGATGGAAGAATCAATGTTTGGTGCCTCTATTGTACTCTATGACCCCTGTCAGATCTGAGTGGCATGTTAATTGGTAGTGAGGCTTATTAACCCATCATCAATCACATGGCACAGTACAGCACTTGCCTGAGAGAGAGAGAGGGAGAGAGACAGAGAGAGAGAGAGAGACCGAGAGAGAGAGAGAGACCGAGAGAGAGAGAGAGAGAGAGAGAGAGAGAGAGAGAGAGAGAGAGAGAGAGAGAGAGAGAGAGAGACAGAGAGACAGAGAGACAGACAGACAGAGAGAGAGACAGAGAGAGACAGAGAGAGAGAGAGAGAGAGAGAGAGAGAGAGAGAGAGAGGGGGGGGGGGAGAGAGACCGAGAGAGAGAGAGAGAGAGAGAGAGAGAGAGAGAGAGAGAGAGAGAGAGAGAGAGAGAGAGACTTTGCTAAGTGTCGCTTTCTCGTAAATCTAGAACGAAAGAGAACGAAAGTGTATAATTTCTGATTGAAACTATCAACTGAATGTGAAAGAGATACTTTAATGTGATGCTAATTAACAGTTCTCCTTTACATAATTCCAAAGTATGGTATAATTTTGAAAGATATCTCTCAAAATAGGTCATTATATACTTTATTATAATATAAGATATCCCCACAATAGACCTCCCTTTTGGTTTACATGCAGGGAGAGATGGGTTAAACTAGCACTGTAGCCTGTCAGTATTGAATGTGTCTCATCATTCAATTTAAATGAAATTTCACTGATGAGAATTCACCTAAACCTTTAGTCAAATATGCTAGCAAGATTTTATGGATTTCAAAGCAACAGATTTACTGTATGGATGATTGCTTTGAGTTCTTCTTACAAGCTCTCATAAAGCGACTTCCTGTCATGCAACATTTTAGCCTTGACTGCTCATGCAAATTACGATTTGGTTCATCCAGTATTTATGCATGGCTGATTTGAATGAATGAGATTTTAATGACATGGTATAATTTCACACAATTATTGATGATAATCTAATTTCCAAGGGAAAATACATCTGCCATGCTTGAAAACAATAGGAATTTTCCCATTGTATTCAAAAGGATCTTAATCTTATATGGAGCATCTCTCTGAGATTTTGATTCTGAAGTTCATTTTAAAGTTGATTTAAGTACTGATATTTTTCCATGCGCCTTGTTCACAATTACTGAAGCTGTCATTGAGCATACTATAGCAACATTCAGACCTTTTGAATGTGAATAAAGAGTTCATTCAGGCTTAACCCTTCCAATGCTGACGTTACATTCGCCCAATGCACAAAAATGCAAAAATCTTTGAAAACCTTCTAAACCCTGTCATGTTGGTATTCATTTGAAAGCTCTCACTGAGTACTCTCAGATGAGTACCCATTTGCCAGGGTTTCAGTGATTTTTCAGGGTTTTTGCATCACTTTGTATTGGTGGAATTAGCCACCAGCAGCATAAGGGTTAAGAGCCGTACCTGAGATTCTCACATGGAACAATAATAACTATGACAGAAACTTGGGGAACACATGAATTCATAAAATGCTCAATGGAGAGTCTTAACCCTTATGCTGCTGGTGGCTAATTTGGCCAATACAAAATGATTTAAAAAAAACTTGGCAAACCCTGGCAAATGGGTACTCATTTGAGAGTACTCGGCGAGAGCTTTCCAATGAACACCAACATGACAGGGTTTAGATGGTTTCCAGAGATTTTTGCGTTTTTGTGATTTGAACGAAAGTAGCCTCAGCATTGAAAGGGTAAAGTTAAGCTGTGATAAACATTCCTCTTTCATGTACATTTATTGTCAACACTTTGCTGTTATATCATTTTCTTTACCTTATAATGAATACATATTTGTGTTTCTCTTTTGTCAGGTTTTTGCTTGGAAACATTTAGAGAACCTTTACTTCAGGGACAAGAAGTTTTCTATTGAGGTCCATGACCCAAAGCGGTGAGTCAACTTTTTCACTCTCTCCCCCCTCCCTCCCCCTGGTGAACTAGCTTGAAGGAGGTGTCTCCAAATGACTGCATGAATCAGCCAATCAAATCCCTTCTATCTTCCTGGCATGTTTATTTAAGAACCAGGTAGCCAATCAGGGCTGCTGTTACATGATAGTGGCTATGCATTTGACCGATGGTGTTTTCAGTTTATTATGATTTTATGCTTGGTGTTTTTCCACATGTTCGGCACTGGCTATAAGCTTGCAGATGCATAATTGTTTGAGCTAATTGGCTTAATCGAAAATGCAAGTGTTTGCTTTCTTTTGTCAGTCCGATCAGATTTTTATTTGCTGTATGGCATGGGTGAAACAAGGACCATATAGTTAATTATATGTTCCTGGTGAAACCTAAGTTGAGTTCCACTCCTATTTCCTTAATATTTCTAATTAGATTTTTTTTTAAATATTTTCATCTGTTATTTATTCCTTATTTGTATATTAGCAATATAATACTTAAATCCTATTCTGATTCTTTTTCTGTTTTTCAATTATTTTGCACCTTCTCTACCACTTACTCACTACCACTTCTTACACCAGCCTCGTAACAAGACAGCCAATTTCTTCAATTCAAATTTTCCTTGAATTAATCGTCATCTGACAACTAGATAACTAGAAGCAATATGACTTTACCTAACACAATGATGCCAAAAAGGGCACTCACCGGGGCTCAAGGAGTTAAAGCCTTTAACTTAACTTATTTTTTCAAGTCAAAAGTATTTAATGCTGATTCATTTTGAAAATGCTCACTCTGAAGAATAAGCCCCCTTTATTCAGATTCTGTACTCATACCCTAATTCTGAACTACTAACATGCAAGTCTTTGAATGTTCCCCCTTTGTGGGGTTAATTGGAGACCCCTTCACCGAGTGCCTGCTCAGTCACAAACTCACCATAGCTCACTGCCGCCACCACCCACCAGCAAGGACACCTCAAGGTCAAATAGCGTAGGTCAAGGTCACTTTGGAGGCACTTTCTTGAGTTAGTATCCTCACTGCAATGAAGAACCGTGAACAGAATCATGTATGCTGCATTGCTTGGAAAGTTTAGGATCAGTTTGCATGCAGAATGAATACTGAACAAATCTATGAGAAAAGATACTTTGTGTTGTTAGTTTGCCATATTGATAAGACATGGTGCTTTTCCTGTGGAAGATTGGAAAATATTCCATTTTCATGATATGACATGAGAGATAACATTGGATATGTTTTACCCATCTCTAAAATTTGTCCCTATTTAGTTTCTTTGATATCTATTACTATGAAAATACAGAACACTTAAGAAGAAAGGAAGAAACTTTTACACCTTTTGAGTAGAACTTATTACTGTCTGATATGTTTAATTTGAAGCTGTGATGGCTAAGACATGCATTCAGTTCATATAGTAAGGTGTTTTTTTTTGCGAATATTTCTTTTCATATATGAGTACGATACACAACACATTTGTATTTAAAAACAATGTCAAAACTTTACAGCAGGTTTCATTTTGTTATATGTTGCTTGTCTTAAGATATCTCAAAATTTTTATTTGTTTATAAGTTTTGAATGAGGTTGTGTGTGTTTCTATGTTGCTACTGCTTAAGATGTAAGCCCTTGCACTGACCTATCAGCTTATGCAATTTTGCTAAGGAATTCCACTTTTAGTCTTTGTTATGTAACCAATGGGGAACAAGGTAACGATGGCACCTTGAAAAAAGTGTTATTGTTAGATAATGAAAATATCAGCAGTCTTTGAATGGCCTTAATATCATTGAGGCTTACTTTACAGATTTTATGGTTTTAGAACAGTTTTTAAACCAGGCTTGTAATAATGCAAATTATTTCAGTCGGAAAAGTTAAGTTTTTTGCTAGGCAATATTTTTTACATTTTATTTGCTGTATCTCTAAATATGATGTGGCATCTCAATTGTTTATTTAGTAATTCATGTTCCCCATTGAATATCTTTTAAGGAACTTTGTGTATAGATTTAAGAAAAAAACAACTTAACTGCACCGTATCATGTGTAATATAATCTTTTATTGTATAACTTCAACCCTTTCCCGCCTGCGACGATCTTAAACCTGCCTGACCTTTTTGGTCTTATCTCTAAAAAAGCATGTTAAGGACTAAATAGAGGTGAAATGTTTACCAAATTAACAAGACTCCTTCAGGAAATTTGAAAATTCATGCTTAATTACGAAAGTTAATTACGAAAGTATCATAGGTCCATAGGACACTCATCAAGATCTGCAGACATGAAAGGGTTAATGTAGTCAAATACTCACCTGTAATTATAACACACCTGTAACAACTCACCTGATATGTAAACCACAGGCCTCAGCTGATCCAGAATAAATACTGAGATTTGGAGGATTTTTCATCTGGATTGAACTGCTGGTCTGACAATATGAATACATGTATATCTCATCAAATAGATAAAGAGTGAAAATATTTGCCAATATGAACAAATATTCTCAAAAGATTGCATGTTGTCAAGGAATATTTATATAATTCTCCTGATTTATCTGGGTTAAATTTGATGTTAACCAGGAGACCCTTTTGATCATAAACTGAATCTTTAGTCAATTTAAAATCAATTCTAACCTTGCAATGATTTCATGTAAACAACATATTTGTCAGATCACTGGGGATCTTTGGTATGAATGAATAGACAAAGTTTTTTGTGTATGAAAAGATTTAACTTTTAGTGATAGAGAAATAGCATTGATAGTGACTGACTAACATCTTACAAGCACAGCAAACTATTGACACTATTAACCCTTTGATAACCAAAAACTTTAATCTAGTTCCAGTATCACAAAGCAAGTGAAAAGATCGACGTTCTTTTTAGTTAACCCTGGAAGCCCTGTAGACTGTTATTACAATGGATGATTCAATGTATTTGGCTTAACTGAAGTATCCTGGACCCACCCTATAATAGAAGAACAATTCCCATATATATATTCATTCCCCCTAAGTCATGTATTTCATTCTCTACTGACTGTAGTTTTATCCAGTCTATGACCCCTACAAAGTTATTTTTCTTTTGAGATTTCCATAATACCATTAGATCATAGGGATCATCATCTCTATTTAACCCATTCACACTCAGAGCGGCCAAAAAAGGCCTGACAATTTTGGAATATTCTTCTAACGAAAGCATTTTTTGGAAAATATTTGAAGGAAAAATGATAACCAGAAGTCAAACAACATCTCTTCTTCAAATATTATTTGAACTTCTGCTCTATTCCCAAGTTATTTTCAAAAGAATGAAAGTAGCAGACAATGCTTTCTAAAGGTAATTCTGCCAGGCTATCTAGCCTGGTGGTAATTTTTTTGACAGGATACTCAGGGCTACCAGGGTTAAACATTGGCTTCAGAAGTTATTCTGTTACAAAACATATCCAAATATTTTTTTTGCATCGTTCATGCCATTCAGCAAATAGGAAAAATACCATGCCTTGTGAATATGAGTTCCTTTGTGCATCACAATATGTCAATTTCTGCGTGTTAAAAATATAAATATTAATTGATTGATATCAAAGGAGTTTTACTAGTTTTGAAATAATAAGTTTTCTTTTTATAACATTAAGCATAACATTTCTCGGAATGGACAGTGTTTCGTTTACGTAGATAAAACATGAAACATCTATAGTGTAAATGCATTTAAAAACCATTCAAGATGGTGCCTTCTTTGTGAATTTCATTTTTCAGCCTTTTGACATACAGTACAGCATATAGATCCATTGTCAGCTCAATCACACACTAAATATTTAAGTTTTCCACCACTTCCTATTGGATTATTTATTGGTTACAATATAGAGCAATGAATAATCAAAAAGAAATGTTACAAACCTTTTGAATAAGATTGAAAGTTAACAAAGAAGTTAACCTCTACAGTCTCCCACCATAATTGTAATTTATTACTATGAATCATGTATAGGTGGCACCACATGGTCTGACCCATCCGTGCTCTAGCCAATGGGAGCTGTTGTATTCAAACAGACCTCTCCTTATTCCATCTGGTGAACAAATGATGAACTAACCTGACTGTCCTAAGATACCTTCTGAACATTCTTGTTACTCATTGAATGCAGAAGTAGAATATGTACTTACAGCCTAAATTTCAGGCTAGAAATGGTGCTTCTTAACGTAGAGAATGCCACGGGCTGCCCCCTGTCTCTCGCCACTAAATGTTAATAATACTGTTTAGGACAAGTGAGAAAGATGCCAGTGACCTGGGGTCCTGGCTGAGATTTTCGCCGGTTACACTGGTTTCCTACAATATTTGAGTCGATATTTAGACTATATGGCAGAAAAAGTGACAATAAACAGTAGTTAACTAGCACATTATTTTTCATGCCAATGAGATGAAAATAGTCTAATTTATAATTTACTCCAATAGATATGGATATTTATCTGCGAAATTGGCAAGATGTCACTCAGAAATCAAGTTGATTTATATGATAATTCATTCCATGAAAGATGGAAACTACTTCATTTCATTATTCTTGTTGGTTTCCTCCAAACTAGACAAATCTGTCGTCCACTTGCGAGTATCACTTTCACCACTGGCATATATCACACTCTAATGCCATATGTCACATGAGGAACTGCTTGACAGTTCTTGCGTCACAGTCTCTTTCAGGGGTGCTGGGTGTGTGTGGGGGGGATTGGAGATAGCGTGGCAAGCCCGACTGTGAAGTAGGAAGTCCTATTTCCTTTCACAAACCACTTAGCAAGAGGAACTCTTATCCTCTCCTCATGGGAGTGGCACGCACCTACTAGACTAGCTACTAGTATAGCCAGGGAATAATAATTTATTAAAACTTCAATGTTTTAGCAACATTTCATCGTGTCTCTGACATTATAGAGTGATCTAATGCAACCCCATTGAGTGGTAGTTCCTAATTTTCTCCATAGGAGGCATTGTGGTGTTGGAAAATTGAGCCCAATGTAAACTCTCTTGATGCCACCTGCTGATCAAATATAGTACTAATTCTGACTTGAAAAGTGTCTGCATTTAATAGAATATTTGATTACTGTTCTCTTTATTTTATTAAAATTGAGTGTTTTGATGGGATAGCTAGGCCTGGAATCTATATGCTGCACTGTAGGTAAATACAAGGGTTAGACTTGCGTCCAGTCAGTTTTGATGAATGACACGAGAATAACGCGGAGCCAGTCTAAGCATTGTATAGTTAGACCTTGTTTTTCTGGGTTTGTGCAGTATTGTTCAGTCGCTGAGCAGCTTCAATCTCTACGAGGACGCCATTCAGGAACCCATCGAGGAGTTTGACGCTTTATCCGACGCCATCTCGGATCCAACCACTCAGTAAGTAGCTTATTGCCGCCACAGGAGCTATAAGGGTTGGCAGGCAGGCAGCGATGGCAGGCTTCTGCAACAATGGCGCAGCGTATCTTCGCATCCTCACTGCATCAGCCTCGCATTGGCTACTTTCAAAATGAGGCTTCGAAGCCGGTCCTCTTCCTCTCTGCATCTGCTGGAACTTGATTGGCTGCAGGCTTGTCTTTGCTATATGATAATTCCTATGAATAATTCATATATATATATATATATATATATATATATATATATATATATATATATATATATATATATATATATATTTATATCCTTATATATAATACAATTATTAGAAATAAATCACTTGAAATTATATTCTAGACCAGTTTTATTTCAGTGCCTCCATAGTAGACAATTTAGTGGTTGTGTGTCAATTTCAATATAAGAAGTTTCATGGATGTGATTTAAAAATCAACCAAGCCTATTTGTATTTGTTTAAATGTGGATTTGATATTGTGTAGTAGGGATGTTTCCCTTACAAAATTCAGATTTCAATGATGTTGGTATTATACCCAAAACTGTTTGAAAAAGTGTGACGCTACTTATTAATATCCACTCTATCCCCTTTATCATGAAAATACCATTAAAATGTCCCTGATGATTTGAGACTGTAATAGAATGCAGTTTGAGCAGTGAGAATGTGACTGGTTAAGAAAATGTCATATTTCAAGCCAACATTCGTTGCTATGGGTAGCCGCGGTAACCAGCTGGACTGTTGCTAGATGAATAAGAGGTAGTGAGTGATCCTTTGATTTATCTTTGGTGGTGGATATTTTAGTTTCATTTCCCCCTCTTGTTCCTCTGGTTGTTTATTAGCAGTAGAAGATGTGAAAGTCAGAGTTGTTGATATTATAGGGTGTTATCTACAAAATGATTAGGATTTTTTATGAACTCTGATTTATACATATATAAATCTCCTTCATTCATCCTAACAGTAGAGAATCATTAAAGTTCTAATAAATTTCAGTCTATCTAAGTATCGATAGGCGGCCGTAGTGCTTGTACAATAATGAATGGTTCAACTGTTTTGTTATGTCATAAAAATCTTTAAGTTTCCTTACTTAACATATAGTTAGTTACCTTAGGAATTGAATGGGTATACTGTAATACCTGCAATGTTAACTTCATAAAAGAATTACATACAAAGTATGATATTTCACTTTAAATCCAGTTCAGATACACTACAACACCTAGTAATGGCTGCAAAGTTACTGATTTCTTTTCTTTTTCTTCTAGGGTTTCAGTCAGTCGGAGAACATTTGGTCCAAGTAACGTCAACGTTTATGCTTGGTTTGCATCAAACCCTTCACTGACAAAATGTATCTGGTCCATGGCCGTCAGTCAACATCAGTTCTATCTCGACCGCAAACAAAGCAAGGTAAGAGAAAACTTTAAACCCTTCCAATGATGCTGGTGACTAATTTGGCCAATACAAAATGATGCAAAAACCTAAAAATGACTGAAACCTTGTCACATGGGTACTCATCTTAGAGTACTCAGCGAGAGCTTTCCAATGAATACCAACAATACATGGTTTAGATGGTTTTCAAAAAAATTTGAGTCTTTGTGCTTGGACAAAGGTGAATGTAGCCTTAGCATTGGAAGGTTTAAACCCTTCCAATGCTGAGGCTACTTTTGTCCAAAGGACAAGGACGCAAAGATTTATGAAAAACATCTTAACACTGTCATGTTGGTACTCATTGGATAGCTCTCGCTTAGTACTCTCTGATGAGTACCCATGTGCCAGGATTTCAGTCATTTTTCAGGTTTTTAGCATCTTTTTGTATTGGCCAAATTAGCCAACAGCAGCACTAGGGTTAGATATCAATAGTGTTTAGAAGACCTGGTAGGTGGGTCCAGTTTATTCACAGGAATAATTTATGTCCAGTTTTCTTGGAAGTATTTCAGAAATAATGATTATATTTCATAATGCAATATAGGGGAAAAAACCATTCCTGATAAATAAAAAGTGTATGTCTGATATGGGCTCCTAATATTATATATCTAATGGCTCAGGGTAATTTTTCGGAGAAAAGGCCCCTAAAACTGCCTTATCATAGACACTTGCCTGCTTGGGATCATACCAAAGATGCTCAAGTTGTTAACAGGTTGACTTGCCGTCAGCATGGCACTTGGTTCGTTTTTTATTGCTAAGCAACCGCATCACGTTAAAGATGCTCATCTGGAAGTCATGTCAGGGATGCTCAATTCCTACAACAGGTTGCCGCCTTGCACTGAGTCATGTGGAGGTGTTGCCATAGCAACAGATGCCTCCTGTTGCCTGGCAACAAGATGATTTCATCAAGTTAGTCATATGGTGCGGTCAAGGCTCATGGGGAGGGGTTACATATTAATGCCACTTGGCACAGAATTTGTTTTCATAATCACAATTGTTACATAACTATTCTGCATGATACTAATTAAAGTGCACATAGGGAATTTTAAGTGGGAGATTCTAATGGAATTCATTAATATATAATAAGTGGGAGAAGTCAATTTCTCTCAGCATTCTCATGCAGGATGTCCCCCTGGTAAAGCTCTATCCATTGCTGACCACTGTTCCCCTAGTGGTGAATAGGGAAACTAGAGTATTTCATCTGACTGGAACTGTCATTTTGTTAGGATGGTTTAGGTCTCCGCTTATTATTTGTTGAACCCATACAGAACCCCATTATATTAAACAGTTCATAACACACAGGGAATACGCCCTTGATGGTCAATAAGGGTACTGACAGGTATGAGTAGAACTATGCTACTATGAAGTGAGTTAGATGCCAACTTGTTTGTACACTCAGTGACTCCCCACATAGATGCATTGTAAGTTTGGCCTCACACTAGGACTGTGTCCACCTGGTGGCAAATAAGCCAACTACAGTTGTAGCCCACTCTTAGGAACTAAAAAAAGCTATAATTAAGGGTTGGAGTAATACTACACTATTCACTCAAACAATTTAGAACCATTCACATGCATGTATATTCTCTAGCATGCACAACAAATGCGTGTTACATTACAATTTAATGCTTTGAGTCTGTCCACCTGGTGACAAATGGTTCAGTTACACTTGTAACGCCCTATTTGGAATTCTACCATTCTGAAAAGGGTTGTAGGAGTACTACATTATTTCCTCAACCCATTGAAAACCACACACATGAGTGTGTGTGTTGTGTAACTTGCATTACACACATAATACTTGGACTATGTCCCTCTGGTGGTGAATAGGTCAACTATTGGAACTATACCGTTATGAAGAGGGTTGGAGTAGTACTACACTATTTACTCAACCCGTTCAGAACCACACACATGCATGAATATTAGGTTACTCACCACACACCAGGAGGCCTGGACTGTTTCTCATTGGGGCCCTACAGCAAGAAATAGGTTATGAGTCATGTTTGGTTAAACATGTGGGCTAGGAGCCGAGGACGTCACCATGCTGTAGTGATGAGCGAGGGCTACACCAGGATTTGTGTGGTGGTGTGTGGTGGAGTGGCGTGTTTGTACCATTGTGTTCCGGGCTTTGAGAGGACACTCCTGTCCTTGGCTGGGATGTGGGCAGGCAGGCCTCGCGTAGTAGTTCGCAGTAAGCTTACATGATTGTAAGAAGGGACCGTGAAAGTATGTCGGTTGATTGTCGCGTTCCATGTGACCTCACTCATAAGGACAAGAAGGCAAGCATGAGACGGGTAGCGTCTTTCTACTTGTATTCTTATAGATTCTTATATCATATATACATAGTACATACATATATATATATATATATATATATATATATATATATATATATATATATATATATATATATATATATATATATATATATATATATATGTGTGTGTGTGTGTGTGTGTGTGTGTGTGTGTATATATATATATATATATATATATATATATATATATATATATATATATATATATATATATATATATATATATATATATATATATATATATATATATTGTGTTTGTGTGTTTGATAGATAAATATACACCCATATTTCCATATATTTTAGTAATCAATGAATGAAAGGAGTCTTACATTAAGTTATCTATGTGTTTGATATATGGGACGTTTTATAAACGAGGGTCCCTTTAATATGTAATTCTGATAAGTATCCATTGTAATCAGAGTTTGAGTATGAAGAAAACAAGCAATCAATTAAATAGATAATTAATTGATTATGGAATAGATGTTTGGTTAACCCATTTGTAATCCAGTGATGGATTGGTTCTTAAACAAACACATCTTTACCAGTGAGCTACAACTCAACACATTTAGGTGCTATGCCATTTATATCTGCATATATTTATTTCTTCACTTATAAATTTTCATCATTAAGATATCTAGGCATATTGGACACTTAACAGTTAAATAAACATAGATGCTCGCTGTACCATATCTCTTTGATTACCTACAAACATTTCAAAAGATATATGTTGTCAAAATAATAATCTTGCAATCCTTTTCTTCATTTTTCTATGACCCAATAATTTTCTTCATGATTATATAACATACAAAAACTTATTTGTGTTTCCTAAAATGATGAAATGATGAAAATTTCAAGGAATTACCAAACTCATATGTAAAACAGGAAAAGTATGATAAAGTATTGCTCAATAATAAATCCATTGAGTACTTACCATGATTTTTCTTTTTGAGAAAATAATGAGCGATACTTGAGATGAGAATGAGCAGGATTGGAATAATTGGCGTAATGTTCTAGTCTAGAGAATGTGATTCTTTTCTCCCCAGGGGCCGCTGTGGAGTGGATCAATAGAGAGATCTAAGTGAATTTCTCTCATTCTTCTCCGGGTATCCCGCTGCCTCACATTGTTAGTCATTATGATTCATTAGGCAGGAATAATATTGAGTTACAACACCAGAGAAATACCGCTACAGCTTTAGATGCACATGACTGCACTCAACACTTGTTACAATATAACAAACGAAAAAACAAGACGAATGACAACCGTAATCTGAACAGAATGATCTGGTGAAATTAATAACTTTGAAATTTCTGATTTTACTGAGACTGAAAATAAAAAAAGGATTCATGGGTGAATGCTTTATATGACTAGAAACAGTGGAAAGATTAAGTGTATGTATCATTATTGAGTTGTATGTATTGTTTTTCAGTCGCAGTTGCTGAATGCTGCTTATTAGTATAAAAATAGTTCAGAGATTCTGTGTGTAGGTGGCTATTCACTTATAAATGTATATTATACTTGTATAATATAGCATCCGAATCATGCTTTTTAGTATAGAAATATTTGAAAGAACCTAAGTAGAAGTCATTATTCACTTAATATGTTTTGTGTATTTCTGTCACTGTTGCCTAGTATTATAAACCATCAGGCTAATGTAAAAGTACAAGTAATTATTCACTTAATGTGTATTGTGTTTTTCAGTCTCAGTTGCCGAGTGTTCGGAGTATGAGCGAGATCGCAGCTGATCTGTCCATTAGTACCTCATCATTGGCCGGTTCCTGCAGCTCAGCGGATAACATCAGTCGAAGCAATAGCGCCCACAGTCTCTCCATATCAATAACCTCATCTAAGATAGACTGTGAGTAAATATTTCACTTTTACTGGTATCATGTTTCTCGTCTTGTGTCTTATGTGTTTATTTCAGTGATGTCAGTTGACTAGAGTCTTACTTAATGAAATAGTGATAAATGATATACTATATCAGTATCTTCATCTACACTTTTATTGGTATCATGTTTCTTGTCTTGTGTCTCCTTTGTTTATTTCAGTGATGTCAGTGAACAAGAGTCTTACTTTATGAAATTGTGATATATTCCCATTCTTTAGCAACTGCCCTCACACCCCCAAATAATCCAGCTAGTTCCTCATGGGTTCATTTCAGAGATGTTGGGTAGCTGGAGTCTTGCTGTATAGTGTATCAACCCTTATGCTGCTTGCGGCAAATTTGGCAAATACAAAATGATACAAAAAAGCTGAGAAATGACTGAAACCATGGCAAATGGGTACTTATCTGAGAGTACTCGCTGAGAGCTTTCCTATGAATACCAACATGACAGGGTTTTCGTTGGTTTTCAACAATCTTTGCGTCCTTGTGATTTGGACAAAAGTAACCTCAGCATTGAAAGGGTTAACATACTCCTCTGCTGCTACACTACTGAGTGATCTAGTTTCCTCAGTGTTTTATTTCAGGAGTGGCATTAGACTTGAATCTTTGTGTATGGAATTGTAGTATTCTCTTATCCTGAGGGGGCTGCCCCCACAACCAAGTCATCTAGTTTTGTGCATGTTCATTTCAGAGATGTCAGTTGGTTTTGCTGTATGAAATAGTTATAGGTACTATTTTTAAAACTTGGCCAGGGCAGACTTTGTCAGTCTAGTATTTAGGTTAAAACATTAAATATTTAAGGCTCTAATTTATTAAGCCTGTTTGGTGTGTAAATATATCCCATATTTGCCGGCCTCTAATGTCATTGTCACCGTATGATGAAGGGTTCTATGTAAGTTTAGCCAATGTTTTCATCATGCGCTGTGATTATCAGTGACCGCTGAGGGATGCTGTCTATGGTTTTGCTTGTTGTGTGTAATATGATACAGGTCTGGTAATGTTGGTGTTGAGAGATGCTGCCACCACAGGAATGCTATATTGTGACAGTGGGCCAGTTACATCACTCCTATTACCAACCACCACACTGTAGGCTTACCCACTCACTTAGCCTCGATACCAGGCTGAATACATTTGTATTTCTGTATATTGCCTGCTTGCTGTTTTAATAACTTCACTTGCTTGCCGAGTCAAGTTTAGTTCTTAATTTCCACACTGGATGTCAGTTTAATGGTATTCAAATAGCCAGAAGAGAATTCAGCAGTGCTGCCATCTGGCACATATGAAAAGTACTATAATGACTTGACTAGTATCAAAATAATGACTAGTTGGTTAAGAATAAGCCAGCTCTAGTAAGCTAGGCTACCACTCACTATTATACCAACCATTACTGGGTAGCCAAACATACTCAGGCTTGGAGTTGGCGTGGCAGTGTGTATAATGTTCTTACAACTTCAAAAAAAACAAAAACATTTTATGGTATTAAAGAATTGGAAATATTGGAAAAAATATATAACTAGAAATGTTTTTTAGAGCAGTATTTTTTCCTCATTCGTTTAGCACTACTTTCACCAACCATCCCAGACTATATACATATGCATTCCTAGTTTTGCATTTTGCCCTGGCAAAGGATGTTTTAATATTTCAAAAATGCCGAATGAAATTATCTTGTTTTTATGTGCATAAGAGCACTTGGAAGTACTGGTTTAGAATAAAAATTTGATTATTACTGAAAGCTGATCGTTTGGTACAGAATATAAAAAAAGAACAAGGAAATAGAACAGGAAGAGAAACTGATGCTCATGGAAATGGCCCAAGTAAATAGGATGAAATATGCTTCCTGGTATATCCACATGAGTGCAGTATGTATGGGTTCCATGCCATTGTTGTTCAATTCAGTTTTAATTACGTTCCTTGTTTTTATCTGTATTGTCCAAATAAACCAATTGTTAATAGGCTTCCTTCCCTGATCATGATAATATTGAGTCATTTGAGCAACTATCATTAATTGTATGATGTATTTGCTTAATAAAATGATAGATCAAATAAATGTCTACCAAAACTTGTTCCTAAAAAGGACACATCCGTTTTGTATAACAATTTAGATAATTTTGAAGAACTGCCATAAAACACGTCCTATGAAATGGGTGGGATATTGAATCCTGTCTTGGCCATCCCAGGCACATCCAGGCATTGGGATGTTTGGATCTGGCTAGTGGTGCCATCTATTGGTGCAGGGCTGAACTATTAGACATGCTTGATGTGGCTGGCACTAGTTGAGACAGACAGTGCACACCAGGCACATACTGAGCAAGATATTTCAAAGTTGACATTTAAAAGCCAAGAAAAGGTGCTTTCTCTCATTTCTGATATTGGAATAATTAAATCTAAAGCCAATCAAAGAAATGAGAGGTTTTTTTCCTCTGAAACTAATAATAAAGTGAGAAGAAAATTTAGTTTCACAAATCTGGTTATTTGTCAAATTGTGTGCCAATGTTAGGAAACAAGCATCTAATGTTTGCAATATTCAGCGTTTTTGATCTGAATATCAAGGCATATTACTGGTAAATGAAGCACAATAAGAGTTGGTAGTAAGGGTGAAAAGAGGCTAGGGAATCTGTTAAGATAAGGATTGATTCTAACTCTGAACTCCTTGGGAACTGTAGGTCCAGAAAAGGCCATGTCAGCGCTTAAATGTAAGTACTAGTGATAAGCAGTTTATGATTGATCATGTAGAATGTTTCTTTTGATCAATGTTTCATGTACGTTTATCTCCGTGGAGTGCTTGTTTCACTGCAAATAGTAATCTTGTTAAGAAGTATTGATAAGGTTATTCAGTTGAATTTGAACAGTTGCCATCTGCTGTTTTCCTGCTATTATTTTGTGTCCAAGTTGGTATTAAGAAACAGTTTCTTATTGTTGGTCAGAACGTTGGCATGATGTTGATTGTTCACCCATTGATGATAGTAACCTCTTGATGATGAATCAAGAACCTAGCAGTTTGGCACTAGTTAATGAATAAGGTGAGGCTTCAACCATTTCAATAATGCAAATATATTGCCAAATAATTTTGAAAATAATGTTGCATAATAATTATGCTGGTTCAAATTTCTCCCACAGTCTCTCAGCAAAACTGTTGCTATCATATTGTTTGTGATGAAAACCAACATGGCATAAATGAGGCTCCTGCCCCACCTTCTCATTGATCACTTAGTGCTGCCACCTTTTGGACAAATGTCTAACTAAAAACTACCCAATAGCATACCTGCATTGCTTTGCTATATTTTAAACCTTTTTTAGGCACCCTGAAGCTAAATGAGGAAATGGATTGAGATTTGCCATCAACATTCTGAGGATTCAACTGATCTGCATGTTTATATTTCTTCTGATATCTTAGTTTCCTTGTTTGTGAGATAAGACCTAAGATTTTTGCATAAAGTTTTCCGAAGCGCTCTGAAAGCCACATTAACTTAATTTATTCTGGACCTCAATATAGGAAATACTTCATTATGCATGCATATAATATGACAATATATATTTTCCTTCCATACAAAGTTCATGTGAGCCTTAACTGACTTACTATTTTTTTTGCTGCCATAAAAGTTGAATAAAAATAGAACAAAGATGAAAAATATATTTGCTAAGTGCAATGCATTGTTTATTTGTCTCGAGTATTTCCTGCCTTTTGAAATACAAGGGTGACATAATTTCTTTTCTCTGCCATGTAATTTGTAGGTTATTTCAATCTTACAGATGTGGGTTTCTGTTTATTTTATGTAATTGGAATTCAATGGCACTTAGAGGAAGTTGTGATTGTTTAGATTTCAATTATTAGTAATTAAATTTTTCATCCATTGTGTTTTGCTGCTAAATGGACCTTCACATATGTATAGGTCAGCTGCTTGAAAGGTTGAATTGTAAGTATCTAGAGTTAAGGTTTAGATCAGGTTCATTGTCTTTTAAAACTTCGATGTACTATATGAAGTACTTACAAAAACTAGAAAAAAAGTTTTGGAAAGATATATCTAATCATACGACTAGGCATTGGTACGAATTCAATAAAGATGCCCCTGTGTTGACATGTTTGTAAACCTCTTTGTATGAAAACCTCTCAGATGTGGACACTTTTCTGAATAGCTTCCCATTTCAATTTCTGATTATGCAAAGGATTGTGGAAAAGTTCTAAAATGTGTGCGTCTTTGACCAAGTCACATGCCAGAATCTTCACTGTATTAACTTTGCATGTGATATGATTTTTTATTATCTCTAACAACATTTTGTTGTCTCTAACTTAGTCCAAGATTTGAAATTTTATTTTAGTTTCATTTCTTTTTCAAAAATCTTGTCAAGAAGTATTGATAACTAATTATGACATTGAATTATGCTAAGTTTTTGTCTTAAAAGCCCCTCTAGTTAAGGGTAGATCTTCGATGTGGTTATGTGCAGATATTTTAGTGATGATTGAAAAGCTTTGATCAAGCTGTTTAGGTGCGGAAGGAGCAAGATTTTACCTGAAAAAACTTCCTGCCTGCCGGCCTCTGAAACAAAAGAGTTGTGTTATATAATTCAGAACCAAGACACCATTCAGTTTGAGTATTTTCATTCCTCAAGTTTTTGTGAGTGAAAATAAATAACAGTTGGCTCTTCTTTGAGTTAAGAGAAGTGAATTTTAAGCACACCTTCTCTTATTACATGGTGTTAGGTAAGAGGGGCAAACAGAAAGAAACAACTCACTCTCAAATCACCCACCTGTTAGTCTTACATAATTGTTTATTTTCATTCTCTAAAGAAAAGTCTCTTAAGGTATTGCTGCAGATTTTAACAGAGGGACTCAAGTGCTTACCTATAACTACCAAACATTCCTTGAAGGTGGCGGTTTCGCTTAATTGAAATACTGTTCAAAGTATTCTGTATCCCATTCATACCTGTTGAGTGAAAATAGGAGGCTATGTTGCAGGTACAGATTTTGAAATGAATGGTTTAGTAGGAGTTTTGAGGCCCAAATATGAGAAAAGTGGCTGGAATATGTATAGGTTTCACTCTTAAGTATGTCATGTAAGAATTTTATCTAATATCAAATATGACTTAAAGAGAAAAATATTTAGAAAAAGTGGAATGAGTATAATATTCATTTCATATAGTCAGTCATTTTCACAATAGCTTCTATGTATTCAAAATAATCATTACTTTCTTGGTAGGGTCATGTTGAGACACATGTAAACAGTCATACAGTACAGTAGTAACCAGTTATCATTAGGGTAGTAAACTCAGATGGCATGTTGTTTTGTCTCATCCAAGTGTCTCTTGAATACAATAAAATAGACATAGGTCTATGAAGACTGAAGGTTGGCACACAATTAATTCAATACACATCAACTGAAATCCAAACCCTAGTGGTGACTCCATATGCTACAAGAGCTGCATCTCTCAATTAACTGGGTGGGGCAATTAAGGCATGTTGCCCATCCTTTGTATGTATTGATTGCCTCTATACAAATAGCCATTGAGCTGGGGCCAAACTCAATCAAGGACTGGTATATGTTGACAATAAGGGATGTCTGTTGACTCCAGCCAGTCTTTGATACAATCAAGCTGGCCCCTTGACCACTCCTTGTGCTATCTGACCGACCATTCCTTTACCCATACAAATACCTATTGAGTTCAGGCCAAACACAATTAAGTTCAGGTATGGGAGAACAATGCAAAGGGCAGGTAGACTCCTGCTCGGTTTTGATACAATCAGACTGGCCCCTTGACCATTCCTTGAGGAACCCGATCACCCTTATCTTGACCATCTGGCAGGGGTGTTTGGGCACCATGGGTAGGGGTGTTTTGGGCACCATGGGTGATTAAGTGGCACTTATTGATTGGGAATTGATGCCTGTTGTTGATAGTCTTTCTCAGGGGATGGAGAACAGTGATAGCATCCTCCCCTTCCTCCTCCTCATGATCAGGTGACTGCTCACCTGCAAAATGATCATTATCATTTTTACACCTTGATTTTGATTCTTCTTTTCTTCCATAGCCATAATTTTGATTTATTATAATCTATTTCGTTTCATTTAATCATTATGAATATATCATATATTTTATTTTTGGAAATTGTATTTGATTTGAATAAACAGGCATCATTCACTATAAGTTTTTTTTCCTGACCTCACTATGGTACAAATATGTTGTCACTTAAATATAATGCCCCTATTTGTAAAGGGTTCTTTCACCCAATGTTGTTGAAAGACAAAATATATAAACAAATAAATAAATATACATATATATATATATATATATATATATATATATATATATATATATATATATATATATATATATATATATATATATTAATTATGATATACATTACCTGTTCATATCATGAAGCTTGCTTCGCCAATCGCTCCCTGACAATCGCCAAAAGTTTTAATTCCCTGTGATGTCCGTAGATATATATATATATATATATATATATATATATATATATATATATATATATATATATATATATATATACATATACATATACATATACATATACATATATATATATATATATATATATATATATATATATATATATATATATATATATATATATATATATATATATACAAAGACCCATACTTGAAGGGTCCTGAGGTACCTAGTCACCCTTATCATGGTGATCATCTGGCAGGGGTGTTTTGGCTCCATGGGCAATTAAGTGGCACTTGCTGATGGTGGGCTGATCTGTGTGGCTGATAGTCTCAGGTAATGATGGGGAAGCATGATAGCAGTATCCCCCTGTTCCTCCTCCTCCTCCTCCTCATCAGCAGCATCACCTGCTACCTGCTACAGCACACCTGGATACTATTCCATACCTGCCAATCAATGCTCCCACCTGGAAACATTCACCCTCTTCCTGATATCCTTATATTTTGAGTGAATTCTGTGTAATTTCCCTTGCCCTTGCTTTATTTAGTTATGCTAATCCAGAGCAGACAATCCTTTGTATGGTCAAATAGTGCCTTATATTGCTTAATACTGCTAAATTGAGTCCTCTACATGCCCACTTACTAATCAAATACATTTAGTACTTTACCTGTATACTTATTTAAAGCAGTTCCCTTTATTTAACTGATTTTACAAGCATGTGGTACTTTTCCTGCCTTTTGATAAATGGAGCCCTTATTATAATGCCTGTATGATCTCATTGTAATATCATCTATCAATGATTTTATAATACTACTTAACATGACTGATAAGTGCCATGATTTTGAAATAACAACAACTATCCAACTCAAAGTGATGCCCCTTATATGCTGATAAGTGAAGCTCATAATGATCAAATAAACAGTTTTTACTCAATTTCAATTTGATTTTGAAATAAATAGTACCTCCCTTTTATTTGTACTCAGTGAACCTTGTTCTGTATTTAGATCCGTACCAGGGCAGGTGGGTGATGCACATCACCTGCCTTTCATACTTATTGAACCTCCCTCTTCCATATCATAGCATACAATCAGCATTAAACTCAAATATCAATTGAAAAGGGGGTAATTAACTATACCGCTCAATTTCGGTGTAGGTATAATTTTCATAGTCCAATGCATTTTGTAATCAGATGAGTATTCAGTTTCAATCCATCTTTTTACTCAATCATGCCTGGAGATCTCCTTGATAAATGTTCCCAAGGTCCTTGATGATTCTTCGGATATTAACTTTAGATTGAAGCAGAAATTTATGAAATATTTGATGGAGGGTTGTTTTGAGGTTCAGATGAACATTTCCCCTTATATTTCTACAAAGAAAAAAGCTCTGATTAAAAAGATTTCAACCAAAAAGCAAGGATTTTTTTGTATGATACTGGCATGAAAAGGTTAAAGAACTAATACAATTCATCAGTAATTAGTATAATTATACCCTTAGTTCTTTTATATATATACAATTGCAGATGTTCTAAAGGATATGAAAGGGGTTTAACCGACATAGCTGTTACGGTTATTATGGCATTGAAAATCTTCTTTCTATATACTATCTGGATTATGTTATAAGTATCAGCAAAGCCATTCCTGTTTCAAAAACCTCTTATGTGAGCTTCCTATGCCTGGGCCTGTACTTAGATGCAGGTGAAAAGCTGGCTGTGTTTTAGATGCCTACCTGGGCAGGTGAATACACAGGAGCATCTGCCCCTTGTAGTGAGTGGAGAACAGGTGTCCTTCCTCCCCACATCATCACCAACACTTAACTCAAATATCAACTGAAAAGAGGGCAATTAACAATAAAACTGAATTGTGGTGTAGATACAGTGTTCATAGTCCAGTGCATTTCATAATCAAGTAACTGACCAACATTAAACTCAAATATCAACTGGAAAGGGGAGGGGGGTGATTAACAATACAACTGAATTGTGGTGTAGATTCAGTGTTCATAGTCCAGTGCATTTCACAATCGAGGAACTATTCAATTTCAGTGTTAGGTTTTTGTGTTATAAGTAACTGGAATACTAAACATGGGCAATAGGTACAACAAGTCTGCTGAATTGAATACATTCATCTCCAGATTACCTACCAGTATATTTAGATGACAAATTGTGGTGGATATTATCACATAGCAAACCTCCTTTCTATAGGAAAACAGGATCATGACATAATTACACATAATTTGTTATCAACATCCTGTTTCAGAAACCAAAAATGATGGTCTTCTGTGAAATGAATAATCATTTTAGCTATACATGTTACACATATTCTGAAATCATAATCTCTCTTTTGTCTGCAGAATTTCTTATTAGTTGATAACATAAGTTTCCAAGGCTTTGCTTTCATTTCGTTGCTTTAAGTTCTGTTTTATTCTAAATAAGCTTATGTCATTTAGATTATGTAGTGAGAATTTCAATAAATGGTTGTTTTCATGTTCCTTAAGTTTTGCTTTGCCTTTTAGTAACTCTTCAATACTTCCCGCCCATGCATTCAGTTACTCCACATATTTGTTTTAATCCAATGATTAATTCTTTCACCCTTTCTCTACATATCTTCAGACATATTGTCTGTACTGTATATGGGCTGCCACCAAACAACTCTAGGTACTCAATATATTTGTTTTAATTCAATGATTAATTCCTTCACCCATTCTCTACATATCTACAGACATATTGTCTCTACCGTATACAGGCTGAGACGGTCCACAGATAACACAAATTGCACCAACGAGTAGATAGGATTGTTGCTGCATTTGAAAGAAAAACCTGTCTAGGTATTTGAAAAACTCCGCCTTTTGCTTCAAGCGGCATGCGCTCTTTTTATGTGGTCGAGGCTTAAGCTGGTGATTGCCGAACAATGCAGCGAACACGCTGCAGCTTTTGGGGGTTATCAGGATGTAGTTAGACCGACTAATTAAAGGATTAGTCTGCTGGCCGCTGACCAGCCTTGACCAGTACAGACTGACCAGAACATAGTATGTGTAGGGATTAATTAAAGGTTGTCAAGTCTGGGAAGGCTGGACGAGGGGAAGTCGATGCAGACAGTTGATCTTTAATAAGGGATCAAGGTTTATCACTAATAGACAGTCTGATCTCTATACCACTGACAGATAGAATCCTAAACACAGCAAAATAAAATCCACTCTGACACTTTTCCTAGGCGGTTATAGGATTTGAAAGTAGTATGGGGTTAGTTCTATAAGCAGTTGGGTTCTTTTCTTATCTAAATAATAGAAAATGTTGAAAATTGTGACTTGTATTGCATCTAAGTCTGAAGCTTATGCTGATTCTATGCTAAAACAGCTGAATTTGGCTAGAGCCTATTTGCCTTTTCAATCAGTGTATTAAGAGAAAAATGACATTAGTTCGCTGTAGAAATTACTTATGCAGAAGCCCATAAGTTGAGAAGGTTCTGGTTGTTTTATTAGAAAGTCATTTCCTTCTCAAGATGCAGTTTACAACTCAAGGATATTTGCATTATAAGAGCTGTTCCTTCTAAAGTAAAGTCCAAGAGATGTGGCATTTCTATTAAATGCATAAACTAAGATCTTTATTTGAACCCTTTAATTTAGAAGAAAAAAATACACAAATCATTAGCTCCTACTAGCATATTTACTATTGTTGTCACTTTGGACAGACCAGTATGTGTAGAGATTAGTTAATGCTCACCCAAGCATAGATTTGCTGAAGGCAGTACTAGACAGTTGATCTTTATTACAGGATCAGAGTTTATCACTAATAGAAAGCCTGATGTCATTGCTACTGACACTTATCAGTCACTCATGCATAAACCTAGCCTTATGTAGTCTTTAGAAATAATCTGGCCTGTAGCTAGTAAGTTGTTAGGAGAGAGAGAGAGAGAGAGAGAGAGAGAGAGAGAGAGAGAGAGAGAGAGAGAGAGAGAGAGAGAGAGTTTGGCACACATAGGATCAAGACTTTATAACTTGTAGGGGGCCTACAGGATATGATCACTTGCATCCCATTTCTATTCAAATCATAAGAAAAAACATTTTGTAAGTCAAGTATATTTTAAAACCATTACCACAAGATGGGCTCCTCAAAATCTTCCACCTAACCATGAATCTGTCCACAAAGTTAAGACTGAAGTGAAGACCAGAAAAGAGAAACACTTCTTGATTGTAAGCAGACCATGTGTTAGTGCAGATATTTTGCTGTAATTTAACTGATGGGAAACCCTGAATGAATAGGTATTACTTTTGAGACTCAACACCAGTTTTCAACTGACTATGAACTTAATTAAGCTTAACAGATGCCATTTCTCAGCGAGGCAATTTAGCCCAACAAAATACCAATCTAGAAATATACCTAATTGATTGATAATATGATTGAAAGCAGGTTTATCCAATCCATGTATTGTTTGTTGGTGATCATCATATTTATGGTTTCAAAGTAGATGTAATTAGTTACATGCCAATATTGGAGAGAAAATTAAAGAATGAATAAGTTTGTAAATATAGATATTGTAATTATTGCAAGTTTCATTGGGTATTTTATGTCTGCTTGCATTTTTTTGTCTTAGTGTGGCCAGTACAAGTGTTATTAGTGGATAGAGGGATAACATGCACTAAGAAATCAAAAAGAAAAAAAACAACACTAAGAAGTATAATAGTTTCAAAACATTATGAATTGCTTTTAAGTGGATGACTTTTCACCACTAAAGTTGCTTCATTGGTCTCTGAACAACAAGACACTGACATTAAAAGATACAATGCACAAAAGATTTAATCTTTGAAACATCTTGCCATGATTATTATTGTTTCTGGCTGCTTCCCCTTCTAATTAGTGTATGATTTCTAATTGCTTAGGGAATTAAGCAATTAGGCAGTGATAAGTTTTGTTGGCCTTAATTGGATTTCGGTATTTCCTTTTCCTCTCTGATTGCGCTCAGCTTCCCTTCTCTGGCCCTCCTCAAGAGCGGCTTGGTTGTTTGTTTATGAAAACAATTAGCAGTTTGATGTGTATGGCCTCCATAGTAACAGCAATTACATTCTATGAAATGAGAAATATTAAGTAGAATCAGTGACAATGATTATGATTAATTAGAATTAGTGATGATGATGATGATTGATTAGAAATAGTGATAATGTTTGATGTTTTACTTCTTTAGTTAGGTAAAATAAAGTTAAATGTCCAATCCAGATAAAATAAACACATTTCAATAGTTTATTGTATCTTAAAGCTTTTGCATTCACATTAAGTATTCACAAATCAAAATGGAACACCTTGCCAGTTTTAAGAATTACAACAGAGCTGTAAAATCAATTATGCGTTTATAGGAAAGTTATCAGTTGACATACTTTCCTTCTAATAGTACATGTACAAAGATATTTGTTTTAAAATCTGAATAGGATCCAATGTAAAAATGGGTTAGACATAAGGTTTTGATATGCACACACTAAGACTAGCCATGCTAATTTACTCATTGTCTCCTTCATTGTTCTACAATATATATACTTAAATGATAAACAATATAGAAGACTTAGTCAGACTTCATAATTAGTGATATTGGGACTTGAACCATACCCGCATATATCATATCAGAACCGACTACAAGAAAATATAGCTTATCCTTATGATCATTCTTCAGGAAGAGCTGTTGTGGTTGTGTTATGTTTTCCAACTATGTCATAGACATTCATAAAGATCAATGCACTAACATTCATCTAAAATACAAAACACATGTTTAACCATGGTTTAACTAATTAAGAATAACCTAAGAGATAGCAGTTTATAATTGTTTAAAGTCTGCTTTCTTTTCATATTATCTTTATTGATTAAAATGGTCAACATGTCTGTGAATCTTCCTCTCAGCAAAGAACTGGTCATTCCTTTAGGCTAAGTCGTTGAAAACTGTGAAAGTTGTTTTTCTTTGGATTATTTTGTTTTTCAATTAGCATGGCTAGTCTTGTCTGGCTTGGTGGGAGATGGAACAGGCATATTTTGACAGCGTCTGTGTTGAAGTTTCTCAGGTTACTACAAAAACTATTAGCTATGCAAATAAGGAAGATGGACACGGTCTAGTCAGACTAGGTTGCCTGGTATAGTTAGTTCTAAACCTAATTTTCTGCTCTATTTTTCACAGCTAGGAAAATGTTTGTTTTGCTTATTAGCAGTTTTGAAGCTACACCTTTGTCTGTTGTGTAATCTATAGGAGTGTTGTGTGTTCAAGGTATGAGCAAATACATAGGAAATTGTTCCTTTTCACCATTACAAGATTATCAAACTGGAGTTAAAGATTTTCATAATCTCCCTAGGTATGCAGTCTCAGTACCCTTGCATTCCTCTGCAGACAATAGCGTAATGCTGGAAAAAAAACACAATAGTGGGTTTGGGTCTCAAAAGGTTAGCAGGGGTGCTTTTGGGTTGCTTCATTGATCTTGTTCTCTGGGTAGTGCTAGGGGGTGTTTTCATAGCATAGAGGGTTCTATACCCATGCTGTGGCGGGTACAGTCTCAGGGCGCACCATATGTAAACAGGGGTGCTGCACCTAAGGCTACAATGAAGGGTATCATAGGTATGAAGACAAGAACCCAGTAGGGTTCTGTACCCTAAAAAGGGGTACTCTACAACAACTACTAATAGTACCCGTGGGAAGTTTGATTAACATAATATGACTTATGAACCAGGTTGACACACTGAGGGCAAGAAAGAGCTTGTTTGTTTATTTTACTGTAACAAAAAGAGGGAGCACTCCCTATCATGAAGACATCAGAAAAGAAGAATAGCGAGGATACATATTTCTAGAAGAATAGGCAGCTTTATGCCTAGGAACTATGATTTAGATGATTATCTTAAATGCAATTTAAGTAATTTTTCAAATGAATTTAAAGAAAAATGCCCAGTTGAAATTTTTTGATCAAATCCATTTTCTATGTGTAAAATGTACAGTTTTAAGAGTCAAAATGCTACTTGTGCCTTTTAGTATCTAGATCAGCCTCACAGCTAAGTCTCCCCTCCTTCATTCATTCATGCCTGTTGCAGCATAGAGTTCATTTTGCAATTTCTATCTGGTTCTATGATACTTTTGACAATAGAATGGGAATTAAGAATGATTTTACAAAATATTTGGAGGAGAATTGTTGGTAGAGTTAATAGAACATTTCTCTATCAAATATATTCCCAACTATACTTTCACCTGATTTATGCTATATAGTCTGTAAAAAGCGGTCAGGCTGCTTTTGGCCTCTGCAGGCATTAATTGGCTATAACTGCCTGACTTTTGGGTGATATCTTTCTTACAAGAGCATGTATTCAGAAATATTTTAAGAATCAGAAACAGGCACACAATTCTCCTTTAACTATTTTCTCAATATTTGCATATTTACCAAATGACTTACAAGCATGCTGGTAGTGATTATAGGAGAACTCTTGAGTAAATGTGAATAAGTTTAAACTTGTGACTAATGCTCAGAAGAAAATATACCACTGCTTCACTCTAAGAAAATACTCTGAAACTGGCTCTTAGCCAAGTAGGAAGTATTTGTTTTATTTATTCTTAGATCAGCTGTATACTCTTAAGCTAGTCATCCCCATCGAGTCACACTATGGCTGATGCATCAGGACTTGACTCATCATCCTCTACTCAATATTTACAACAAAACATACATTACATAAAGTGGTTCAACCTTGTCATACCAGCAGATCACATAATAGGGTCTGACTAATATGTTGATTTATCTCTACAGAAAGCATCACAAATATTTGAAAGGGAAATAATAATCAGAATCTAAAATCAACTCCTTCAAATATTTGTTTTAGTTATGCTCTATTCCAAAGTTATTGTAATAGATAGCATAGGTCCAGAATGCACTTGGCAATGAGGGGGTCATTAGGCTATTGATGGAGTCAATTGCCCTTAATGTCATTGCCCACTGAAGCCAGGCAAGCAGAGAGAGAGAGAGAGAGAAGAGGGGTCGAAGCCGGAGCCTCTCAAATCAGAGTGCAATCAAACTGATGTAATCAACTCACTACAACAATAGTGGCAGCAGGCAGCAAGTGCCACCAGCCTCCAGGCCCAGCGAGCAAGCTGATTGGCTGAGACATCGGCCAATCATGGGCCACTCCAAAGAAATGGCTAAATACTAGCTTGGGCTAAACACACATCAAGATCATTAGATGCACATGTATTGGAGAAGTCAACACTACACTCACTGCCAACTCTTCATTAGTTAAGTGTGGACTTGTTGTATTTACCCACTCTGAGTAGAACAGTAAAACAACACCAGTTGCTACAGCAAGTTTATTCTGTTTTGCATCATAGCTGTTTGCTGTAGTTGTGTACCACCATCAGTATGATTCTAAGACGCCAGTATGGAACTATCATGGATAACCCCAGGTGTGGGGTCAAGTGTGGCCGGAGTCCAGGGACTGGGAGCAGCAGCAGTCGGTCACCAAGTCCCTGCATCTCACCAGCACAGATCAATGCATCCTTCATCTCACTCAGTCCCAAGCACATGGCGGTGACCCCAGCGGCCACTAGGCGGCGCCACTCTTTGGGGAACCCCCTCTCTTCGAAGCGTTTGACTCTCAGCCCTGTGGTTAGGGTCACCCCAGGAAGCAAACATCACAGAGACAGTCCTGCCTCCAGGAGCTACTCCGGCAGCCCAGACTTTAAGCGGCAGATGATCAGCCCCGCCGCCAAACGCTTGACTCTAACACCGCGAAGAGCCAGTGTCAGTCCCAAGATGGTGGCGGCCGTCGCTAGTCCAGGTGTGAGGAGTCATCATGTGACTTTGAGTGAGCGAGCCAATCATCCCGCAGCTGATATCAGCCTCTTATCTGGAGAGCTGAGTTTCAGTCGGGATACTGAGCAGCAGATCGTGACGAATGATCCGGCGAGGATCTCGTCGCGGAACTCTTGTGACGATCATGGTTACCTGAGCTGTTCCTCAGAGGAGGACATGAGTATCATGGGGACCTGCTCACCGTGCCAGCGTGCTGTCTCAGAACCTCCCATAGACCATCAGGTGACCAGGGAGATCGCGCAACCATTGACTCTATCAGTGTCTGTATCTTCATCATCCTCATGCTGCACACAGGTACCCAGACCATTGACTGTTAGCTCTACCAGTGTAGATCAGGGAATAGGCTCACCTGAGAAATCACCTGTTGACGACCTCATCTTCACCTCACCTGGGACATCATCCATATGTAGCCGTCCATCTCCGCCGCGTCGTCCCAAGTCCGCCACCCCTCCTGCCAGTGTCTGTCACCGTGTCAACCTGGATGTCACTGTCAGTCCGTATGTCAGCAGCAAGAGAGCATCAAGTGTAGAGCAGCACACTGCCACTGTTCCTGCTGCAGATATCTCAGCCATCAGCTGGGCCGCCGCTGACGCCTCCATCAGCACCGCCGCCACCACAGAGCAGGAAAACTCCCAGAATGACAGCCGCCACCCCCAGGAAGTCCCTCGCCTCATCAACAGGGCGACTGTCAAGCGCTCAGATACCATCTCTGAGAGACCTGCTGACAAAAGTAGTAAGTCATTGTTGATGAATAGATAGGGATTACTCATACTCATACATACTCGTACAAGTATGAATCAAGGTGTATAAATTTAAAATAGTATTAGCTCATATGAATCAAGTATTATAGTATTCATCTTTAGTCATTTACATTTTTTAAATCATTTTAATATTAATTTTTTAATCATTTTAATTTTTTATTATTCATTTTTTAGTCATTTTGATTTGTTAGTCTGGCATATTTTCGACACAGAACAAGGTCTCCATTGTCTAGATATTCTGTGATTTTAAGTCGGCTTCTTTTTTGAAGTGGTTGCAGTGATCTCATCATCATAGTTCAACACTAAACTGAGGTTATATATAATGCCTCTAGATTGCTTTTTTTTCATAAGTGCCAAATATTTCATATTATGATATATTTGAAAAGTTAGAAAGGAGGATATGCCAAGAAATAACACTTTCCCACTGGTGTTTCAATGTGCCTTTTTGACAGGTGTAAAACCTCACCGTTTGCTAATTCACTTAGACCTCTAGACCAAAAATTGCATAATATTCATACAAGCTCTTAGTAAAAAGAGCTGACTTGAAAGTCACCACCATAGCCAGGGATTAGCATAAGACTGGTCAATTAAAAATCATTAAAAGTGCCTCCGGATCTAGGTGAGAAATTTTTCACAGGAGGCATGTAACATTATGCAACTAATAAATAAGATGAAAGGGCTCATTAGTACTGTGTGGGTGTTGGCCAGGGCCAATTGACGTCAACAGTTTCAGCAACAGTTTTGGTGACTTTGTCTTATGTTCTGCACTGCCTGGGGAAGCCCCAGTGGGCCCCATACAACAAAACAACCCGCAGACAATAGGCCAGGCCTAATCTATCTATTCTCTCACCACCTAGGTGGTCTCATGACTTTGGGGGATAATCTGAAAAAGATGACTTTATTGAATGGGTAAAGATGATTTCTCACGTGAACATCACTTGATGCTGATTTTTGGCAGGTTTACTTTTTATTTTATTTTCCTCAGTATCCATTTGTCATTATCTGATTATTTTTTATTTTTTTCATAAGAACAGTGACTGACTTAGAAATTATAATAACATATATATGATGCACATCATGGTTTTCACAAGTTTGTCACTTTGTATCACATCTTGATCATATAGGAACTTGTGTGACCACTGTGTGACGCAGAGCATGAATATTGGATTAATGACCATCAGCTTGCTGTGGTTACTGGTTTCTTGATGATCACACTCCATTGAGCTAGCAGTGGTCTTTCTGCTGGCTGGGTCCTGCACATGGCCATGTGTGTGTGCTGCCCTCCCTCCCTGATGGGGAATGGACCCACATGGCTTTATTCTTTTCACACTGTGCCGCACTAAGGTGCACTCACATGTGTGGATTCATTTTAGAGGTTACACAAACAACCAAACTGCTGATTCAACTAAATATGGATGTTTCATAGATTTTAGATAAAAATTGAATAATCACTAAAAATTTGAAAATATTTTAAAATGCTGACTTATAGTTTAAAATGGATATTACATGACAAGTCTACTCAGAATAAATCTTTTCTGATTGGGTTACATCATAGATGAAACTAGCCACGCGGTGTGATTAAGCATCTGATTAATGGCGGGTGCCAACTGTAGGGATCATTTCAGGGGGGGGTTTGGTATATTCGTGAATTTCTTCATTGACATAAATTCCTACACTTACACTATTTATTCTCCTGCATCATAAATTGAGCATTATATTCAAACGTGTATGCTGAACACTTTGTCTTGACCCATTGGTGATCAACTGTACCCATAGTGAGGAGTGCCCTTAGAATTTCTAAGCCTTAGTTTAACTTAAGCAGATGGTTATGAAATGCAAAGAGCCTTAACATACCTAAACAGTTTTTGCACTCATGAAATGCAAATATTTGTAAACATCTCCAACAAGACACAAGCATTATTGAGAAAATCCAACTGCCCTGTGATGCCTCAATGAACTTTATTTACTGAACGTTTACTTACAAAAAACACAATTATGCAAATATTTTTTCATAAGACCATCTGGCTTTTTGGCCATGAATGGATTCATTAGTTTAACTACTCTCACTCATATTCATATCATAACACCTGGAATATCCTTTTGATTAAGGTTGAATTACCTTAGATTCAAAACTGTTCTTGATGTTTTAATTGGGACAATAGATCCTCTAGGTAGTGTAAAGGAAGTAGTGTTTTATGTCCTGGGATATTTGATACCTGGAGTTTATTTGGCTGACAGGTAGTGGAAGTGATGATGATGTTTCCGGGCAGCTGTTGGGGGTACAGTGCAAGGGTGTTTGGCATGATTGCTGGGGTGCTAAGGGGTGTTAGGTTTGATTGTTGTTGGTTGTTATCAGTACCCGGGTATAGGGTATGAGGGTATGGGGCAGCTGAACCCTATTGCACCACCTGTTCCAACAGACCCAGCTTATCCGTCTCTCTCCTGGGGTATTAGGGGAGTCGGGTTGTTGGTCTACTATTAAGGGCCTCTATTGACTCATTACTCAAAGTAGCATCTTTGTAACTGGGCAACCAATAGTATTACAGTAATCTGCTATCTCTTTGAAACTTCATTTGATACAATGAATTGGTTGGAAAGTTAGTTCTAACCGCAAATAGTCTAACACACATGAATAACTGTAATTTGTAAACAGCAATTGATGTAACTTTTGCATCTTATCATCAATGGTTTTTATCTTTTTATGAAACCTGTTTTTAAAATTAAATCAATGGAGTATTTGCTTAACCAGTTATTATCCTCATTCTGATAGATGTTAGTGGTATAGATATCCTCCCAAGATATAGCTCAGAAAATCCTTTAAGATATTTTGATTTCCACCCAATGCCTTCTTCTATCACATTAACTAGCAATAAGATATGTAATAGGCTCATCCCAGCATGTATATTACCCCACAAAGGGGGCATATTAACTGCTCAGCAGGGTCCTAAACAGGCATGTGCCCAGGGCAATGCCTTAATGACACCCTGAGTGTCCCATAGACCCAGCATCACATCTGTGGATGTATAGGCATCAGGCATGCTTATAACACCTCATGGAGCAGATATAAACCACAGTATATAGGTTGATTTATCAAATCCTAGGAAACTCACTGCATTTTGATAATGATGGTTAAGTGCTCGTAAGCAATATTTGGTCGATGAAATTGAGAACAATTCTGCAATAGTAATGACTTTTCTCTGTTGTTCTTAAATCATGAAAATCTACTGAATTTTACTTAATTCTTTACCAATTTTAAAGTTTTGGTTCATAATGGTCTAGGTATGTTATATTATTTGGTATTGTCTAATAAAAGTTGTTTATATTACAATAGGATGATAACCCCTATTGTAATCAAGCAAGGTATTTGGTATATATCACTCTTGTATTGGACATATGTCACTGTTTGCTACTCCACCTGTACATGCAAGGCCCAGTAAGTGGCTTAAGGTGTCTGAAAGGAGATCATATTTACTCCCTAAGCACTGACACTTGAGGAGGAGATGCTTATCAGTAAGTAAAGGGCTTTAGGGATGATTCCCACATCCTCTTACCAGCAGCTAGCTCTCGCTAGATGAGATTCTCTGTGATAAGGGGCTGTCCCTCCCTGGTCTGGCCTGTCAACCAGCTCAGCATCTCACACCATCCTCTAATCCCTGATAGCCACAGCAGGATATACTATAGTAAGGCAGGGAAAGTGCCATTTAACACATTCAGGTCTGTTTGCTACACTATAAGTATTTACTGAAAATATTTGAATTGAAAAGTGGTATTTATGGAAGCATTTGATTGAAAGTTAATTTTCTTTGGTGCTTCAATTTACCATTACCACTATATGCAACTACCCACCGACTTTCTTCTCATTTAACATAAATATAGAATTTCTCTTTGGTAATGAAACCTTTCATTTTAAACTTCTATCAACCCCTTATATTATAGCTGTTCTCTATCAATATGTTAGGTGCGAACTTTCTTCAAACTGTTACCAAGCAGCTGTCTTTCAGTGCTAAGTGAATGGAAGGGAGGTTAGTGTGGTTGGTTATTGATTAACATGGGCAACAGGTTGCCTTAATTACTATTAGGTTTTTGTGTAGAAAAACACCTTATCCCACCTTTCCAGCCTGATTGACACATTTAGGCACTTTTTCTCCCATAAATACCTACTGGACACAGTTCTGTGCCATTGTATTCATAGGAAAACAATTTTGAAATTTACGTTGGGTCCACGTGTTAGTTGGGGTGGAAGACCGTTAGCCTTAAGGTAGAATACACTTATTGGATGGAAATCGACGTGATCTTTATGTAAGACGCGTGCTTTCATGGTGCCCGATTCCACCTGTTGCTGACTAGGTCTGTTTGATGGGGGTGCGTTCGCGTGGCAATGTTCGTGGCCCGTTCTGCATGACAATAGTGCACGAGACTGGGGCGGGTGTCCTAAGGAATGGGTTAGCTCAGGGCAGCAGTTAGGGTATTTCCACCTCAGTACATCTGAAAGCATCGCCCCTTAGGGGTGTGGGAGAGATGTTGTAATGAGGGGGTGCACTAGCCCCTTCTTTTATGACCCCCACAATCACCCCTACAAGGCCTTATTCTACCCCACTGCCACTTATTGCATGCTAGTAAGAAAGAGAGAAAGAAAAACTGAGCATTTCAATCCTGTATGCAGACAATGATAAGTGTGACCATTCCTAAAACAAAGGTGCTTTTTCGTGTCATTCTGTTTCTAGTATCTTTTCAAAGTTAGCTCAATTAGCAAGGTTTGACAATTGTACCCAGAAAGATTTTCAATGTCAGCTCAAATCACAATTGTACCCATAGAGACTTGTTAACTTGGTTTTCTGGTTGTAGCTTTATCAATAGCTTTGAATGCTGATCATTGAAACCTGTTTTCCACAACTTGTTTGTAGATGTTAATTGATAAAGGGAAGTTCATACAGTTCATGCAAGCAACCTCTGATTTCCAAAGGTAGAATAGAATAGCTTAGAAAAGTGTCCTTTATGGTTAAGCTTATTGTTGCTTTCCACTGAAACCTCAAGTTTGTCTACAAAAAAGTTTATTCTAACACAAAACACATGTACCTTTCTAAGCTGTAACGGAAAACCCGAAGCAGGTGTAGTTACACAAATATTTGTGTGTGTATTGCTTTTCTGTTCAGAACGCCACAGTTCTCTTGTATGTAACACAACTTTTCTATCATAATGTTGACACTTGCTTTATATTGGCATGTTTAATAAACCTAACTTAAACTGTGAAACTGATATTTTATCCCAAAACATATAGAAGTAGTTGATAGTTCTTAACCCATTTATGCCTATAGTCCCCCTTGCTATGTTCTGCCTATATGCATGATAAATTTTATTATAACATGGAAATAAAACATGAAGACATTGGGGAGAAATGCTGGTTCAGTTTGGATCTATAATTACTGATTCCTTGGTGAAAAAATATCACCAAAAAAGCAGCTTTAAGGGCCCAACGTACATGGATGACCAATGCCTCCTAATGCCAACATCTCCGTTGGGACCTATATCTTCTAGTTCCATTGGTTTCTATTGCTTTAGGAAAAGACTCTCAGAGATGTGAACAAGTCCTACTGCGAACAATTTTCACATTTCAGAACTTTCACTATGCATCCTTTAACCATCTGTCTTCACCAGTTGTGCACAGAATCATCGATTGTTCTTGAATTATGTCTCCCTCTATTCCCTGCACACAGTGTATTGATGTTTTGCTGTTTGTGTTTTTCAGTGACGCCGGAGGAGCTAGAGGCTAGCCAGGCAGCGAAGCGCGACATGTATGCCGCACTGAAGGCCCGCAAGGAGGCGCTGGAGGAGGCTGTCAAGAAGAAGACAGAGGAACTCAAGCTACTATGTATCAAGGAAGGGGTAAGTGTCACACCTTGTTGCTATTCGCGATTGGAGCTCATCTGTGATAACCCCCCCCCCCCCCCCCCCCCCCCAAGAAAAAAGAAAAGAAAAAAAAGAAATGTCTTAATTCAAGTGCATAAATTCAATCTCTTATGTATCAAGTATGATGTGAGTGTCACCCCATTCGATTTTCCCATCTATGTTTAAAGATCTTGACAATTATTGTCTAGGTCTAAGATATCTTCCAAAAAACATATATAAGCATAAATTCACTATATATTCTAAGAAAAGTTATCAATAGAGTTTTGGCAACATCTCTTTTTATTATATATTTTTTTGTTAAAAATTGGTTTCTTGAATAAGATAAAGAAAATAAAAAAGTTATCTCCTTACCTTTACCCTTTGAACTTTTTAATCTTAATCTTCTGAAGACCCATTATGGTATTATTAAAAAATTATGTATGTAGATTTTAATTTATTTTTGTCATTTTCAGGAGATTACTGGTATCCTTCCTGTGGAAACACCTCTCGCACCAGGTGACCCTGTACCTCAGATTCGTCGCCGCATCGGGACATCGTTTACACTCAGTCCTCACTTCATTGACCGGGACAAAACAAACGAGGTACGTATCATCTGGAGGTTCCTGGAGAAATTGAAATAATTTGTATCTCAGATAATGTTTGAAAATATATTTAAATCCTCAAATTATAGTCTATTGGATTGTCATCTTGAAATTTTGCTCAAGAAATATCTCCTTTCCATGAAACAAATCATCAGACTAGCCTTTCAATTCTTAATTGCTCATCTTGTTGAGGACCTGGTACATAAATACAGTTTCGCACAACCGTCCAGGGTGATATGGGTAGGACACTATCATCTACCATACTCCTAGGATTCATTATCTTAATTATATATAAGACTCCCATCACTGGTTATAATTGAAGATACGTATAAACTATTGATTAAACCACCTTAATTCTTGAATTTAAATCAAGATGTTTCTAAAGGGTTGATCAGATATCGGCTACATATCTGGAAGTGATTTCAATATTTAAAAAAATCATGTTTTCAATCAAGAATTTGTTTGTTTATGTTTTAAGTATTGTTTACTTATTATATTCTTTTGTTTTTTCTGTCCACCAGGAGGAGGAGGCGTTGGCTAACCTTGAGCTAGAGTATGACCTTCAGAGCAAGATCACGAGTGCGGCGCTGCGGCTCGCACACGACAACGCCAGCGGGAAGAGCGTCCGCAAACAGAGGCGAAGCTCCTACCAGAAGGCACACACTAAGGTGAGTTCAGTATAATACACGCATATATGCTTTCCATATTATCCCATTATATGCTTACAAGTTCCTCTAGAAATTATAATCTGGACATATACTACTTTTGAAAATTATTTTGGAATTCAATAAATCATTTTGTCATGCAAATAATAACTTCTTATCTCTAGACCTCATGATTAATGCCTTATGATTAATCAAACATCTATATAAACTTTGAAGATATATCTTGAAACATATATAAAATACTAGTCATTTAGAACATTTTAGAATAATAGTCAGTAGGAATGCCGTTTTAAGCTTTGTATTGAAAAAAACTAATTTCAAATATAACAGTTACAATTGTCATTATAAATATGTATGTATGAATCTCTATTGCCAACATGAAATTGAATATTTTTTCTCTATTTGTTTCAGTTGAAAAAGTTAGAAAAACAGCTGGCTGAGGCTCGCCGACGAGCTGGCAAATCAGGTGCTAATCTGCCAGCACAATCGTCAATGGAAGGTATGTCATCCAAGGACTCGTAGCCGCTGTCTGCAGTACAGCTGCTGTGCACTGTATGTTCTGCATGTACTGTACATGCAACGCTAGCCAAACTTAGTACAAGTAGTGTACATTGTATATGTGTGTGTATGTTTATTTATCTGCTTATATATGTGCATATATATCTATATATACTGGTTGTTGTGGACCCATTTATGATATGTATATAGTGAAGACCCCTACCTTGCTTTGTATGTCCCCTTAGCAAATGTAGGTGAGATCTCCTTGGAACATGGCATCTTCTTAACATTGCCCTAGGAATTCCTGGGTTTTCTCAGCTACATTTTTAAGGATACGAGGCCCAGTGCAGTGCAGTGTACATATTCCTTAGCACTCTTAGGAGAAGAGCACAGGACACCATCTTGTTTTTGTTTTTATAAAGGCAGAGCCTTACTGGTGCATGCTGCAGTGGTATTGCTGCAAAACGGTATTATGAAATGAATGCTATTAACATTGACCTTTCTGACCTTGGAATGTCCAGGTGATCTGATAAATCTTTTAGAAACCATGAACTATGCAAGTTTTTCTACCTGATCGGAATGATGGTTGTCTATCATTTATTTCTTTATGAGATATCGCTAAATTGTCAGATCACCATGATACTCTTAAGGTCAAACGGTTGACCTAGGTGCTTGCTTTGGTGCTCTGTGTGAACAATATTGGTGCAGCTTATTTATTTCATCAATGTGTGAGTTTATGTGTTAGTGGATGGATTCCACATTTGAAGACAATACAAAACTTCGCAGGAACTGGAGAACATGTTTTATGCGAACACTATTTTAAGTGTACTTGGAAAGATTTTGGACGATAAGACTGTCGATACAAGATGTATTGGAACATTTTTGCACGATAAGGACCCGCTGCAGAAATATGTTGATACTCAAGAACTGAAAACACTGGAGGATGTTTTTATACCAGAACTCAATGCAAGGATTTACCACCTCACAAATCAACATCAAAGAAACACTCAAGACCTTTCCCATAAAACCACTCAAAGACGTCTTCAAACCATGCTCTTGTGGGAAAGAAGTGAAAGCATGGATTGATGTGGAAGTTTGCACCCCACCATGGAAAGATATGAGAACCTGTGTGGTGATTCAAGATATAGACGTATGTCTGGCCTTTATCATAAGAATTGTGTCAGTGTTGCAGAATATGGGATGATCAAGTATTTCAGAAGAGGAAAATTGATTGTCTGCTACTCCAAACAGTGATGTCTATACAATATTCTCTGCCCATAGTGCAATTAAAGGTGGGACATGTGAAGCTGAAGGTTTAAATCATAAATTTCTATTGTGTTTCACCTGCTGTCTGTCGGAACCTGGGATAAACATGTGGCTTTTACCTGTAATTCTTACCTGTAATTCTTACCTGTAATGGTGTAATCAAAATAGGAGGACAGGAAATTTCAACCCTAGGCTAGGACAGAACAAGATGGTGCTCTCTGTTTGTTATTTCTCACATGAACAACGATCCAGATGCATTGTGGGTAACTAGGTACGAATGGAGGAGCATTAATGACAGCTAGTTACTGCTCATGCCTGTACAGCATTGACAGCATCTTGTGCCGCTCTGACCGTGACAATAGAGAGAACAATAGGGATGACAATGGTGATGACAATATATAAGACAAAGGGCCACTTACTGTAGCAGTGTGACATGTTTATTGGGTAGGGAGGGGTGCCTTTGTATGGGAACAAAGAGGGAATATGCGCTGAGAGCTTAATAACAGGAAGTGTTTAGCTTACTGGGTCAGGAACCTGTTTCCTAGAATACAAATGCCAAATTCCTTTGCTTCTTTTAATAGCAAAAAGTGTAATTGAAAATTGGTTAAGACAACAGGGGAGAATGAAAAGAAATCAGGAAACTGAATAATGTGTTTATGATTGAGATAAACTTAAGTTGATGATTAAAGTAAGCATTTTGATAAGGCAATATCTAGAGGGCATGTAGTGATATTGTCATTTGAATTGTTGATAAACAGCTGGTCTGTTTTCAAGGAAACCACATGGATACAATATTGTCAGATTGTTTTAACATGAATGAAGAATATCCTGGAAATGGAATAGAATGTTCTTTTACTTATAGATACACACACAGTGATCTCAGAAGAAATTTGTGTATCTTTTTCTTTGTTTTATTATCTTTATTTGTAGATACTTTGTAAAAACTGTGAAAAACTTTGTAAATAAACAACTACATAACTTATCTTCTCTTTTCAATTTTAGTTTGATTTCTACCTCAGTTCTTTTATCAGTTAGTTTCTCTGACATCCTTACATGGTATATTGGTAACTATCTTTAATAATATCGATCAATTGTTGAATTTGTCCTCTGGTGATCAGGCTAATATCTAACCTTCTCCTTATTCATTTATTTCCTATTAGAAGAACAAAGGGAACTAGAGAATGACTACATTGCGTAAAGTATTTATATAGTTCACTTGCTCTTGATCAAGTTTTTTACATTAAAACTTCAATTTACAATGATTAAACTTTAAAATTTCCTTCTTAAATTCAAAATATCACTAAATGAGGATGACTCTTCAGTGAAACATTGATTCTTAGATTAATAATGAAAAAAGCCATGGATTTCTTAATTATTCTTAATTATAATTAAAGGATGGGAATAAATGAATGTATGGTGTACATTTCAGATCCTCTTCTGTACCTTTATCCCGGAGTCTCTCTCTCGCCTACCTTTCTCTTCTCCTCCTCCATTTCTACCTCCCGCTCCTCCTCCTTCGAAGAGCTCCGAAGCTGTGAGTCGATGTTCAAAAGTGTTGATTAACATTGTTCACACGTTTGTACTAATCTCCAATACAATGAAAAAAGGCCAGTTTGGGTCTGTCAATTTCAGTTGTTGCTGCATCATTACCTGTTCAGATGCATGATGCTTTCTACAAGTCTATCAGCATTTTTGGTCTGAATTCCTGGGCATTTTGATGCTCATTCTGATAACTGATAAGAACTTGGCCAAATTAAATTTAAGTGAACCACTTTCAGAACAGTTTCTTTTCTTTCCTGTGAAAATAATGTTACCTGAAAAGGTTACCTCAAGAATACTTTTAAGGGAAACCGTGGTTCTTATACAACAAATCTTTAGGGATTATTAATGATGTTTAATGTACCCAGCCCCAGACCTTCACTGTATTTAGCATTTTTCTATTCCCTGCATACACACAACATACCTATAGGCATATGTTGTTACACACCCACAACTCAAACAAAAGCAAAAGATTTACCCCCACCCACCTCCTTTGGAGCATTTGTTACTACACAAAATACACAAACAGAACTCCCAACATATACAGTTATAGGTCTTCCTCCATCTAGCTGCCTTCTTCGGAGCATCTTTGTTAAACATAGCTCAGATAGTTAATTCTAGTAAATTTCTGGTCGATGATAGATCATACTAGCTCAAGCTATTGGTAAAGAGAATTCACAGTATATAAAAATTCCATATCATTTTCATGGGGTATGTTTCAGTGTAAAGTACCTATTTCACAATAATATTGCATACATTCCAGACACCTCGATACTAAGTTTCTGGACTAATTAGATACATTCTTAAAGTGGTCTGGTAATGATTAAAAACATACAGGTCTTAGTTAGTAACATTCCCTAACCAGCTACCCAAACACTTCAAAACCAACAAAGCTATATGACCACAATTTCCCCAGCTTTTATTTACTTGCTTGGTTTTCCTATGGTTTTAAATCATGTGCTAGATAACACCCAAGGGGAAGCAGTGATGAGTGAAGTAATTCGTCTGTCAAACTTTTTGGATACAACCTATCTTTGTCATGAAGAGTTAATCCCTTTAAGGACCCCTTTAAAACAGCTTAGGTATTTTACAGTGATGAATGAAATACTTTGTTCGGGAATTTTTTCTAACACTACCTATGATTGCTTTGAAGACTTAATCCTTTTAAGGACCCCTCTAAGTAAGACTAGCTTGGGAACTCTGCCTCCCTTTATCTCATAAAGCTGGTACTACCATATCAAAAGCTGGTGCTAGTATTAAGTTGTGCTATGGGAGAGAGACAGTGTCAAATACTTTTGTTCCCACATAGGATTCAGGCAGCCGCATGGATGAACTTGTCATTCTTAAAGCCAGGCTCCTTAATTAGTCCCCAATTAGTGCTGAAGAGTACCTGTAATTAAGCTGTAATTAGCCAGCATTGTCACATGCAGGTATGCCATGACACAGGGCAGTGCGGGGATGATCCCTGATTGCCCTTTAAGGGTATGCAGGTGTGCCCACTTAAAGCACCCTCAGCACTCACCAGCTCATCTCACCCCATCACCTGACCATGAGCGCCCCCTAGGGGTTAATTACAGAACTACAGATGAGGGGGATCAGACTGCTGGGGTTTGTTTGAATACGGGTTGGGAGGTGTTTTTTTCTAGGGTGTGAAGATCAGGCAGAGTGGTCTTGAGGACCAGGTGGTCTTATCAATAGAAAAGGGTAGAATCATCTGTGAGTGTGAAGAGCATGTTAAGAGGGGTTGGCCGCTAGGTGGCAGCACTGAAACCCTAGAGGGAGGTAGATAGTTTGTTTAGGATAAGAGCATAGTTATGTCCCGAACACCAGGTGGTAACATAGATAGGAAGCAAAGAATTTTTTTATGGTAGAATCATCTGTGATTGTGAAGAGTGTGTTAAGAGGGTTGGGCACTAGGTGGCAGCACTGAAATCCTAGTGGGAGGTAGATAGTTTGTTTAGGATAAGAGCATAGTTATGTCCAGAACACCAGGTGGTAACATAGATAGGAAGCAAAGAATTTTATGGTAGAATCATCTGTGAGTGTGAAGAGCATGTTAAGAGGGGTTGGGCGCTAGGTGGCAGCACTGAAACACTAGAGGGAGGTGGATAGTTTGTTTAGGATAAGTGCATAGTTATGTCCAGAACCCCAGGTGGTAACATAGATAGGAAGCAAAGAATTTTATGGTAGAATCATCTGTGATTGTGAAGAGTGTTAAGATGGTTGGCGATTAGGTGGCAGCACTGAAACCCTAGAGGGAGGTGGATAGTTTGTTTAGGATGAGAGCTAAGTTATGTCCCAAACACCAGGTGGTAACATAGATACGAAGGAAAGAATTTTTATGGTAGAATCATCTGTGATTGTGAAGAGTGTGTTAAGAGGGTTGGGCGCTAGGTGGCAGCACTGAAACCCTAGAGGGAGGGGGATAGTTTGTTTAGGATGAGAGCTAAGTTATGTCCCAAACACCAGGTGGTAACATAGATACGAAGGAAAGAATTTTTATGGTAGAATCATCTGTGATTGTGAAGAGTGTGTTAAGAGGGTTGGGCGCTAGGTGGCAGCACTGAAACCCTAGAGGGAGGGGGATAGTTTGTTTAGGATAAGAGCATAGTTATGTCCAGAACACCAGGTGGTAACATAGATATGAAGGAAAGAATTTTTATGGTCGAATCATCTGTGATTGTGAAGAGTGTGTTAAGAGGGTTGGGCGCTAGGTGGCAGCACTGAAATCCTTGAGGGAGGTGGATAATTTGCTTAGGATAAGTGCATAGTTATGCCCCAAACACCAGGTGGTAACATAGATACGAAGGAAAGAATTTTTATGGTAGAATCATCTGTGATTGTGAAGAGTGTGTCAAGAGGGTTGGGCGCTAGGTGGCAGCACTGAAATCCTTGAGGGAGATGGATAATTTCCTTAGGATAAGAGCATAGTTAGGCCCCAAACACCAGGTGGTAACATAGATAGGAAGCAAAGAATTTTTTATGGTGTGAAGGCACCATTCATACCTTGTCATTCCTCTTGAAGTTGTAGTCTGGTTCTTAGGCATATTTGGAAATACATCAGGAATGATGGGTGCATTCGCAAAATATTTTAAGGGGAGCCTTAGGACCAGTTCTTATGAACATCTTTCTTTAAAACATTTTCCAAAATATACTTTTTGTTAAAGATAACATAATTATCAGTCAGGTAGTGGATATTATAGAGATAGATGGGTTAAGAGGTCTTGCTACCTGGTGACCACAGGATAAGTAAGGGTATTTAGTGCAAAAAGGTCATTCACGATGAAAAAGTTATGAATGCATCATGGTCTGGTATTATAAAAGGTAGTAAACAGGATTGCATAACAATTATGAAGTAAGAAGGGCATATAGTCCCAGCCCCTCCTCCCATTGCATAGCTTTCCTAATGTGAGGTCAAAGGTCATCCCAGATTTGATGCAACATTGTTTTCATTGCGCAGACGGCTGTTGTTATGGTCATCAACATAACTTGTTGATAACTTGATATTACGGAAGTTAATTGCTTCCAAACCCTATCCTCAGCTCCATCCCTATACAATATCTAAAGCACACACTTCTCTTATTAGACCTGTGCCTTCCTTTCTCATAACCAAACTTCCCCCGCTCCTAGTTTTCTTAAAAAAGTTCTTTCATTTCTTATAACTAGTACCCCCCCCCCCCCCTTCTCAAATATTGTTCCTACATTTCCTATATATCTTGAAACCAACAAGGCCCACATTTTTTCTTGAACACTCATCCTCATTCTTTGAACATATATACCTGCTTTCCACACCCCTCCCCCCCCCCCCCCCACCCACCCCCAATTTCCCATTTCCCAAATACTGTTTCTACACCTTTCTCTTTCTCATCTTCCCTCTTCCCTTACTATTGTTTCTACATTTGTTATCACTAATTATTGTACCCACATTTTCTCTCTTGCCTAAGAAAGTCTGAAGTGTTCCCTCTTGAGCGGTCTCAATGACTTCCTCTAATCTGTGACACATGCCAAGCTATGGAAGAGAATTGTTTTACATTTGTGTGGTTTCTTTCATTTGCAAGTTATTTCTTAATCAGATTGATTTCGCTGTGGGGACTAACCTATCTTGGTTGTTTATTCTGCAAGTATATTTTTAGAAAGCGATTCATGTCTATTTGGACATTTTGTATGCTGTTTGTCTGTATGTTCTGAATGTTTGAGATTCTTTTACATTGAACTTATATGGTTTGTACTTTGAATAGTAAACCCTTAATTTCATATTGGAGTTCATGTGACCGCTACTTCAAGACATTTTTCTACCTTTTTTTTTCATTTTTTTTTTTCAATGTATTCATAATTTACATGGGTCTATGCTTGAAAATAGTATGTTTCTCTATGCTAGTTTTAATGTAAGATATGAAATATCTAAGTGATTGTAATGGCACCAAAGCTTATCATTTGCAAACATATTTTAAGGCAACTACTTTGAAATGCAAAAGATTGAATTAGATTTTCTCAAAATCAACCCTACAAACCGCAACTGTTCTGCAGCATTTTACAAAACACACTAAACGCTTTATTTTTATAAACGCCTAATCTATTGAAAGTTGACCCAATTTCTCTGCTTTGGAGTCTGGGCAAATATGGCGGGAACAATACCTCTATTGTAAATGACAAAAGAACTAATATAGCTCCAGGAATTTTGATATTCAAACAGTTACATTTAAACATGTGCATTTAGTTGAGTTCTATCAAAGACTCCCTGGTGCACAGTATAGTTGCTGGACTGTGGCCATTGGTTCATATGTTTTGATTAACATTGGGACACTTTATTAGAAAAACAATACAGAATAGCGCACTGTTTATTTGGCCTGCAGATTCCAGAACATATCAGATTATTTAACAATCATTTGTAAATGTGGTATTTCAAAAATTGTTTTGATTTCATTCAAAATCATAACACCAAAATAAAACTTTTAATAAAGCATATTTGTGAAAGGCATGTGAGCACAAACATAACCTATAGTAGCTTGATACACTATCTTTATGAATTCATGAGGATAGCTTACATGCATTTTGTTACTGTGAGAATTTACCTTGGGAATGGTGTACTGTTTATTGCAATTGATATTTCATTGTGTAGTGGACCACACCTTCTCAAGCCAGCCTGGCAGCTGAGGCCATGACGCAGGGACAGTTTTCACTGTCATCCTGGGAGAGAATTCAATCTCTACTGTTCATTGGTGTGGTTTCCAATCCTTTCGAGCTGATATTAGTTTACTGGATTTTTTTTCCGGTTTAACCATCTGGATTTCTCTCTTTCACATAAGTAGTTGCACTGATGGAGGAATTGGACATAATATGATCAGGCATGATAGTTTTCATGATCATTTTTCGAAAAAATAAATAAAATTTTGTATATAATGATTCTAAGAACTGATGTGGACTGTTTCCAGAGAAATATTGTACATGAAAACTACATGCTTGTTATGTGTCTAAAGAAATTGTGGGTTTACCTAATTACCTAATGCATTTATTCAAATATCACACTAATGAACTATAATCTCTGACTTGTTCAATTATATTTGTGTTGAAAGTTGGTTGTGAAAGTTGTGTTGTTATATTTGGTATTTTACTGGTCTTACCCAAATTCGACCATTTATATATTAATTCTACATCTGTCTGAGTTGTTTTGATGGTGGGTTTGAATAGGTTTACTGATGTGTTTTATTTTTGCCTATTTTCAGATGCCAGTGAGGGGAGTCTGATCACAGATAGTGGTAAGTAAAACTTATGATATTTTAATCTAAATAACATCAGGAAAAGTCTATGATGTCATATACTGTTCCTGATAACATCTTTATAGATTTAGTTTGTCTCTTGTTTCCTATATGGAAATATAGCACTTCAGAATAGCTGATTCATTTCTGTCTGAAATTAAAAAATTAAAAAAAAAGACTTTTTTCCCAAAAAAATATTTTGCTTTTGAAATTCAAGCCCCTTCAGTATCCACAGTTTTGTCATCGCTGTCTGTGTACATGAACACTGTTTTTGTTGAGACCAGACTCAATGGTACAGTGGCAAGATTGACAGCCTGAGTGCTGGGAGGCATGGGTTCCAGAGTTCAATACCAGGCCGGGGCGAGTAAAGGTTAGATTCCTCTATAAACTGGGGCAAACACCGAAAACCTTCATTTCTTACTGTTTATTGACTGCCGTCCAATGGGAGAGATTACTTCGAAGAGTTTCATATTTATTTCATATTCATTTCATATCATCGTTCATGCTATCTGTGTCATCTGCATGTACAAAAAATAGCTCTCCTTCTTACATGTCTGAGCTACCCTTAAAAAAAGGGTGGCGAACCCTTTTTTAAATCCCCCCCCAAAAAAACACTTTGTGTGAGAAGTAGTGTGATTTTTTATAACTCTGGCCATGTTTTGTGTTTTCAGAGCCAGAGTTCATCTCTCCAGTGCAGTCTCCAGCAGTGCATCATCGGCGAGGTGGTGACAGCCACACGAATAAGGTCAATCTTATTACCTCACAAAAAGTAAATATTGTCATCTTATGTTTCATTTTCGTCAGCTTACTGTAGAAACGGAAATAAATCTGAGGTGCAAATTACCCAAATTTGTGATTTTGGATTTTTCCGAGATTTTTTATTCCGAAAAGTCAATATTGAAGGTTGATATCCTAATGACAGGAATAATACATCCAGATTTCATTATACCGAACTGACCCCACTCGTCCCCACTCAGAAAAATTTGGCAGAATATATCTCGGATTGATTTCCTATTCTACAGTATACCCATTTGCATCTGGAAGGGGTACATTGTCTCTCAACTATTAGCATGCCTTCTAAAATGAATTGGAAAAGTTTTTGAAGTTGAAGGGGGATTATGAAATTCAATTAAAGGTGTAATTAGCCGTCAAATATTTCCATACCTAACTATAGCTGGGAATCTCAATTAATTCCTTGGCTTATCCTTGGAAAGTCCTAGGATTTTCTAGGAAGTCTGAGCAACAATTAATGTGTTTCTCAAAATAGGGTTCCTTGAAATTTCACTTAGTTCTCAAAATATTTGCATAGAATGTCAGACCATAATGTATGCTCCAGATTGAAATGGGTTTATAGGCTGCATAACTCAACCACTTGGACAACAATGCACCGTGGCAGAGGGTTTTGAAACTAATGTAATGATTCTCATATTGTAATTCATAGTAACTAGTAAATACATAGCCAGAATATCTTCATCAAGTCTCTACTCATGGTTACATTTCAACAATTTCATACTTGTAGTGCTTCAAAACATCTTTCCAAGTTTAATGATAACTTTCTCACAAATGTATTCTCAAATGATTTGCTTTATTATCAAGTTATTTAGCATATGTTCAGATGACACTTTTGATGTTGTTCTAGACATGAATGAAATAAGGTATTGCCAGCTGTGAAAGCAGCATATTAGGAGTTACCTGCCAGTGTGTATTGTGGGTCAGTGGCTTGGGGTCTTGCAGTACTAGATTTTATTTTTCCATTCAATTGGATTAATGCTTTGATTATTGTGTGCTGTTATTAATGTCTGTATAGTAATTCCCTGTGGGACGTGTCTGTACCCATAGTGCTGGGTATCAAATTACACGTCAAGCTTTTCTGTTTTCCTTACATAACATTTCTATGTTATTCCTATTGACAAGTACATATATAAACTTCATTAAGACAAGATTTTCCAGACCTACGCTTTCATAGTCAGTGAAGCGATTACCAGTTCTTGATTTTGATTTCTCTGATTCTTGTATGACATTATTATGTTATTGCTACGATAGACAAATATATTTTGATTGACTTGGCAGATGCAGTGCTCATTGAAGCAATCGGTAGTTTCAGACTAATAATTCTTGTCCTGTTATTTTAGTATGGTATGCATGTATTATATGTTTCAAGTGACAAATATTTGACATGTAGCAGGTCATTATTTGTAGTGCTGAGGAACTGATATGTTTATAAAAACAATTGCCAGTAAGTGAATTTGTTTTCAGTAGTTATTTCATGACAGATCCAGGTTGAAACTGCTAATAATTAAAGGTTATAAATCTGGAGAGGATTTGTTTGAGTACAAGCTTACTCTGTTCATGGCTATTGGTTGATACTGAAATTTAAGTATCTTGCTTAAGATAGTTTAACCCTTATGCTGCTGGTGGCTTATTTGGTCAATGCAAAATGATGAAAAAGGCTGAAAAATGACTGAAACCATTGCATCTGGGTACTCATCTGAGAGAACTCAGCAAGAGCTTTCCAATGAATACCAACATGATAGGGTTTAAATGGTTTTCAAAACTTTTTGCACTTTTCTCCCATAGATGAAAATAGCCTCAGCATGGAAAGGGTTAATAATAGAGTTCAGTTAGAAACAGAGTATGTGGTTTCTGGCACTTTCACACAAGAAGTCATTTTAATGAGAAGTGCAGAGTAAGATGGAAAAGCCACATCTTCACAATACACATTATGTCTATTCATCCACAGACGTGATAATTCCAATTATGATTCTCCCAGCTGGAGTTGAGTACAGGATCAGCTCAATGATCAATTATATTTCCCAATTGAAATCAAGACGTTCCAGCTAATGAACATTCATTTACATCATTTGTTCCCAGACTTGCCACCAGGGGGTTTATGGGGAAGTATTGCTTAGTGCAATTTGATACATTGTTGGTAAAGATATCAGTTCTAGCATAAATTCTGTACATGTATGTATGTTCTGTTTAGCTATTTGTTATGACCATAAGGTCTGACAATTGAGCAAAGTTTTATGAATGACAAACAAATCTCTTACACTATGAATGAAAATAATAACATGCATATTACTGGACCAAGATACTTCTATTATTTGGCTATTTACATTTGTGTAGGGGAAATAATAACCACAGTCTAGCCAACACCCTTTCATATGGTTTATGAGTTTATGCTTATATTTTTTTCCCTAAGTATCACCGCATCTAGTCCCCACTTTCCCTTAGAAGCTCTATGTATGAATTAGCTTAGGTGATATATGGTGGCGACAGTTTAGAACAGTACTGTGTTGAAACACTGGAATCAGTATCTGTCCCATGACATAAGATTTACATGATGTTACATAGGATTGTAGCATAGTAACAGCTTATTGTTGCAATAGCACTGGGAAGTTTGTCAGTTTGTTCATCACTGTTTCTGTCATATTGAGGCGAAATAATGACTATCTGGTGGTTCATTGTGAAGGAAACAGGAGCACCTGGGGGAAACCACTGCCTTACCTAAGTCACTGATAACTTAATCTTACATCTCTAGCCTGAATCAGGTCCACGTGATTGTCTTGGTGTTTGGACCAACCCTGCTGTACCAAACCTCTTAACCCTTATGCTGCTGGTAGCTAATTTAGCCTATACGAAATGATGCAAAAATCCTTTAAAAAAATAGACTGAAACCCTAGCACATGGGTACTCATCTGAGAGTGCCCAGCAAGGGCTATCCAATGAATATCAACATGACAAGGTTTAGATGATTTTCAATCTTTGCATCCTTGTGCTTTGGATGAAAGTAGCCTCAGCATTGGAAGGGTTAATGGATAATGGTCTATCGTTGGTGTGTAATTAATTAATCTTCCCGTAATCAGGCAGCGTAAAGAATTTAAAGATGATTTGGATTAATGCTCCTTGAGCGCTCCCAGCAAGAGAGAGTCTATCATCAACACCCACCACACTCGGGAACTTAGTGATGAAAGACAGCAAGCAGGCGGTGGTAATAACCTGGACCACTCAGCCATCAGGGAGGTCCCCATATGAGTGCTGGGAAAGGTTAAGCACTACATGTATGGTCTCAGCATGATCACAATGTCTTTTGATGTCATTGATAAATCAAGAAAAACTTAGCAGTTCAACATATATTCTAGAAATTCTGTTATCTTTAAACTACCCAAATATGTTACGAAGGTCTTCATTTCAAATTTTGAATGTAATATGAGTAAGTGCATCAAAGTTTAATTAAAGCGATTTCAAAGATCTCATATACTAACTGAACCCTATGGAAATCGGTGAGACAGGTCTTATCTGGCCTTCTCACTAGAGGACCCACAACATATTTTTCTTGCACAATTCTCATATGCCAAATGTGTGTAAATATGGCAGGATATGGAGGAAGAGAAAGACCATAATTGCTTACAGTGGGTTCAGGGTAGATTGACCTTCGTGACCTGTGTGACCCTGTAAGGGTTGTGTTTTAGGGTAACAGATGGCCACGAGTCGGAGGAGTGTGGCCGGATTGTCTTGAGGTGTCTGGTTCAATTGTTGTTATATAATGAATGTCCCTGGAATCAGGCAGCGGAAAGATGGCTCGATATCATTGTGGTGAAGAAGGGGTTGATTCCACTCGCAGGAGGAGATGAAAGGAATTTAAAAGATGATTTGGATTAATGCTCCTTGAGCGCTCCCAGCAAGAGAGAGTCCATCATCGACACCCACCATGCTCAGCTAGTTAAGATTTGACCCATTCATGCTTGAGAGTTCCTCCAGAAATTGTTGTCTGGATCTATCATACTTTTGACAATAACTTGGTAATCAATGATGATTTTACAAAATATTGGAATGAGAGTCGTTGGTTTTGTTCTGATAAACATATCTCCATCAAATGTTTTTCTAATGATGCTCTTACCTCAAATATTTCACCAAAATTGTCAGTCAGCTCTTGACTGCTGCAAGCATGAATTGATTTATCAAAGCATTCATCCTTAAAAGGCAGTGATCGTTGACAGGTGCACTAATACATAATCAACACGAGTGGTTGCATTGCTGAAACATATTAGGAAGTTGTTGACATGCGTTGGTTTTGAGCAGCATCTTGGGCTGATCCCCTGTTTGAGATCTAACATGTGGTTGTTTTGTTGTTGTTGGTCAACATGCTTCTCGGGTTACAAGCTTGCCCTGAGCTGTGGCTACTAGACCCCTAGTGTACTTCTCAGCACTGAATCCTTAACAGGTGTCCAAATATGTGTATAAAAGTACTAAGAGTCCTCAGCATATTACATCCATTTCTCCATCTCTAAAATAGTATGTTATAACCTTGTTTTTGATACCTTGTGTTGAAAGAAGGTGGTATATCTGCATCAACTGCTTAAGATTTCTTGTATGAATTTTTCATGATTATTAAAAATGCTTTTTTTGGAGTTTTTAAGTGGAACTTATAAACTCCTTTGGTACAGCCCACGTTTTTTTGGACTAATTGTGTCTAAGGGGATTCTTGGCGAATTTTGTGTGCGAATGATCTAAGCCGTCGTCTTTTTCATTTATGTGTGTGCTTTTTTTTTTGTGACCTTATATATTTTTCTTTGGAAATTTTCACTTTTTGTTTATATATGTCTTCTTTTGAATGTTTATTTTGACTTTGTTCCTCTGGATGTTTTTTTCACGACGTATTTTAAAGCTTGCATCTAACGTTTTTGGGACCAGTTGGTGCTGCCATCTATCGTCTGGTTTTGAGTTTAAATTGTGTGCTTCTGCGTGATCGTTCGTATGCTTCTTTGTATGTGTTGGAAATGGTAGCTGTTGCTGCCATCTATTGTCTGTAGTGGGAATTATAATTATCGTGGTGCGGTAGTCGTTGCTCGTTTGTTTTTAGATTTGTGTCCTGGTTTGTTGTGCGTCTATAGTGCGGGAGTTTTAGGTTTTGTTATATTTTTTGTTTGATTGGTGTTTTATTTTGTTTTTAAGTCTATTTTTTGGAAACTTTTTTCGTTGCGCATGGTTGTGATGGGGCCGTAGCGGTACCGCTCGCTCCTTTTCGCTGGTCGTCTCCAAAGCCAATCAGCGTCCAGTGTGCTAATTTTATGCCCATTACCGTTAGGTAGAGGGCCACCTATTCATATACCTGGCAACTTTGAATTGGCAAAACTCGGTTATTGCGCAGCTATGACCGCTTTAAAGTGTCTTACCTTACTAATTTTGTTGTGAATAACAAGGTTATCGTATTTTTTATAACTATATGTGGTTATAGTCGCTGTTTCACGTGTGCGACTTTCGTGATCATCGCTCGCTCTTCGCATCGTCCGTATACGTCATCAAATCACGTGTCGCGCTTCGCGGAATACCATGTGGTCGTTATTGGGATTCCCCCTCGTGGGGCATCCCCCATTCCACCTCGAGGGGGAATCCCAATAACGACCACATGGTATTCCGCGAAGCACGCACGTGATTTGATGACGTATACGGACGATACGTACTGCGATGATCACGAAAGTCGCACACGTAATTCAGCGACTATAACCACATATAGTTATAAAAAAGACGATAACTTTGTTTTTCACAATAATATTAGTACGGTAAAACACCTTAAAACGTTCTTAGCTTGCCCATTCAAGCGCGGTTAGCTACCGGGCTTATCGGGAATTTCCAACGTGGGGCATCCCCCATGTGTTTAGATCCGCCATTTTGAAAACGGCAGATTTTGCGGTCTCCTCTCTGCACTTCACACGATCCAAATAAATACTTCCCGTGGTTGGATCGTAATGAATAAAACATTTCCTGAAAGCCAAGACACATATCTATCTACCAATGTCAATTTTATATTTGTTTATTTGGCGATTAATATAATAGAGTCATGATTCGAAATAGGTGCATTGCTTACGGCCAACGGATTTCGAAATCGAATTTGCCGTAAATACTAAACAGTGCCTGACAACTGGTGTTGGAGTGTGTTGACCATCATGTTTGAAGCCTTCGAAAAAGGCTATAACTGATGGTACAACACAAAATAAAGACACCATAAGGAGGACAACAAGGTAGGCAATCGATATATGTTTTTATTTTTATTTCTATTGTAGATTTTTACTGCTCTGGGAATTTTAGCTCTGTGTTGTTGCGCCTGAAAGTTGGCGAACTTGGGAGTGACAAAATGGCGGCCACAAATCTACACTTGCTTTTTATGTTCAATCGTTGATTTGTGGTGCAAAACATGATCGTTTCTAAACAGAAATTACATGTATCGATTGAGGAGTTTTCAATTATATTAGATATCAATGTTTTACAATTAATATTTTCTATTTTCATTTGTTTATAGCGCTCTAACTTTGAGGTAGTTGATCTTTTGGAATTCCTTTTGAAGCGCTTTCAGAATTCGTTTCTGGCCAAGACTTATTTGCATTCCCTTTGCTTTAGTATTGCTCATGATAAATTAAAACAAGTAAACACACATTCTGGCCAAGACTTATTTGCATTCCCTTTGCTTTAGGATTGCTCATGATAAATTAAAACAAGGAAACACACACTAATTTTCATATTATATATCAGTTTTTAATAAGCATTATAAATATACCATTTTCGAAAAGAAATACTTATGTGCAACTTGAGGTATTTCAGGCTAAAGTAGGGCTAATGCATTTTAAATACCTGATTTTTCATTTATTTTAAATCAAAATCAGCATGCTCTCTGCAAAACCTTAGGTTTACACTGATCAGACATAATATATTCTAAAAGTAATATCTACAAAAAAAACATAATTAAAAAGAACAAGAACAGTAGTTTCAGGCAGTATTTTTTATTTCAGATTTTTTGTATGATATTTTGCCTTTTATGGCTGGAGGGAGTTGCAACCCCCTGACAGCGCAACAGCAGTGCAACATAATTTGTTGCAAAAAAAACAATCCAGTTTGAGCAGAGAAATACATCCCCTTGAACCGCAACGCCATAGGCACAGCATGCTAGCACCTAGGGTATGTGTGCCGCGGGTTACGCGGTGTAGCCTTGGTCACGTGATCTGATCTGTGCAATTAGCATGCAGCATCCTTTCTAGGTCAGATAGTTGCCAAGGAGATGGGAGGCAGCGACATTTTATGATGCATGCAGAGTGCCCGATCCCGGTCTACTCATCTCAGGTTTGAGGGACAAGCCCCCGTCTGGCAATTCAGCGTGTTAAGGGTTAATGGCGATTGCCATGTTACATACAATGACATTATTACATTCTAAGAGTTCATTTTTTGCCTGAAAAGTCTATTTGCACATTTATGATATTCTGGGTGCTGGCGAGATACTGCGTTTTGAGAAACCCAGATTTCGAACTCCCCCTTTCTTTACAATAATTCCAGTCATTTTTCAGGTGTTCTGCATCATTCTGTAATGGCCAAATTAGCCACCAGTAGTATAAGGGTCAAACCTTTTATTATTTTTCATAGGTGATCGGACAAGTCTGTAAATGTCATCCTGCAAGAGCAACATCATAATGCAAATAAAGAACATGGGAGGACGATTTTCGGAGCAAGAAAACAACTTCTATTCAAAAATGTTTCTGTTTTTTCTTTATTTATCGACATAGTATTTACATCTGTGTCAGATCACCAGGTGTTACTGGAGACGACTTGGTAAAAAGCAGAGATTCATTATTCTATCAGTTCAACGTGGCTGTTATATATAACATAACATCACTGAACGACCGACTCAAGTTCTCTAAAGTAGTGGTGGTAGTCAGTTTAAGTTTTGGAGAATCTTCTCTCCAAGATAAAGAGCTAAATTTCCTTTAAATGACATTGACATCAGGGCTCGAAATTAGCTGGAGCCGGAAGCTCCCTTGAATTCTCCTTCAGCTCCCTCAAATTTCTACAGGGAGCCCAAAGATGAACTGTTCTCTATACACAACTTTAACCCTTCTAAAGATACTTTCGTCCAAAACTCAAGGATGCAAAGATTTTAAGCCCTGTCATGTAGGTAGCTCTCATGTGTTCTTAAATTCAAATTTCTTTAACGTTTTTATCGAAGTGATGTATAGTGAGCAGGTGCTCTGTGCCTTTTCATATTTGTATCTGTGTTTGATGCTTATATGATTATGACTTATGGTTCCTGTGTGGTGAGTCGCTAGCCTCGTTGAACGGTAACCAAACACAATACAGTTATCGATCACATTCACACTAACATAAAGGATTACAAATCTGTTAGCGTCCTAAAAACCTACTATTCGGACCATGACCAAATATTTATACAAGTGTGATAATATATAACTAACACAAAACTAGTTCATGAATCAAGAAAAATAAATGAGGGCAAACTACTAGGCAGGCAAAATATTAAACATAATCCTAAATACTACCAAAAAACCACCACAAAAAAACCAAATTAAAACGTTTTACAATTTACCAAAATTTAAAAACAAAGCTACTAAAAATTTAAAATGACGAAAAATTAAAAGATTAAGGAAAAAGAAAAACTCATAACGCCATTGGCGTTTCTCTTGTTTTAAATTCCTGCTTGTCAACTGCAATCATGGTATAGGACCCAAATTCAGTGTTTTATATGTACATGTATATGATCTTACTATTTAGAAAATTCTATGTAATCAATTATTTTATATTTCATTATATCTGAGAAGTTGCTCATTTTTTCTTACTATTTTCAAAATTTTATTAAATGATTTATTTTGAATTCCTTTATTTTGATAAGTTTTCTTAATATTTTCAAAATTTTATTTCATTATTTATTCTTGATTCCTTTATTTGAGAAGTTGCTCATATTTTCTTACTATTTTGAAATTTTTATTTGATTCAATCCTTTTATTTGAGAAGTGGCTGATCTTCCCCATGGTGAGCCTATTTCATGCCCAGCCAATCAAGGGTTATCTCCAAAATGTCTTGCCTCTTAAGGCCACTTTGAGATGAAGCTGCAGGCTGCCTGCAGTGTGACCTGTGGCTTATCTCTACCACCCCTACCCAAGAGCCCTGCTACTCCCGCATGCTGCCCTCAGGGGCTGGGAGACAAGTAATCGCTACACAGGACTGATTACATCATAGGCCTTGTGACCTCATAGAGAAAAGTAGCTATCCACTCAAAACTTATTATTCCATTAAATTCAAGACTTTTTGTCAATCCCTAATCTTATAGGTGGTTCTGTATTATTCACTTCAGAGAGAGAGATAGAGATAGAGTGAGAGAGAGAGAGAGAGAGAGAGAGAGAGAGAGAGAGAGAGAGAGAGAGAGAGAGAGAGAGAGAGAGAGGGGGGGGGGAGGGAGGAAGAGAGAGTATATATGCAAATAATATGCAAATATTTTTCCTTATCAAATGCTTGTGCTTTTTGTTATATATTTTATGTAAAGTCCATCTTTCTATAGACTATGAAAGTGAAATGAAAGAGAATTCTTGGGAAATCTCTCATCAACACCCCCCTCCCCCCCCCCCCCCCCCCCCTCCCACATACTTGAACATCCCTAGATATCCTCATCCCTAGGAATTCCCATGTAATCTTTCCGAGCAGTAAGCTGGAGGGTTAGTTGAATGACTAGCTGTCTGGTATTACTTAAAGACCTAGAGATAACTCCTTTAAGACAGTGGGGGAGGGAGAAGAAAGGGAGAAGCTAATAGATTGAGATAGGTCTTATCAGTGTCTACCTGAAGGCAGCCACAAGCTTGGCATGAGAGTGACACCTTCACCAGAGCATGACCACAGAGCTTGGGAAATGATACTATCTTAGACTTGACACAAGCCTGTGTTAAAAGCCTCTCTCAATGATGTACCTATTGTCTCAACTATCTATCCTATGTTGGCATCAGCTCAGATTTATTTATGTTTTAAAGCCAAAGGGGATCCACTAGAGCTGCAGTAATCAACACTGTGACGACTGTGCTGCCATCTATATTATGACAGTGACACTATACACTATACCTTCGTACCATTCAGCATTCTCCACACAGAAATACGCTACGTTTTATATCTCTGCCACCATGCCGGTACTATTTCGCGGAATTTTTTGATAAATGACGTCATTAGATGAAGCCCATTGGTCAAAAGGTGTGATGCACCCGACGCACGTAGTCATATTTACAATCAACAATGACGTAGCACTGACCTCATCCTCTCAGTGCAAGAGCACTCGACGGCCGACTGGCTGATTGGTCAATTCAGGACTTTTCACTGCATTTTCTCATGAGCTATCGCAAAAAGTACTAAGGCATTACAACCGAAATGTCATGCATAGTGTACTTAGCGCAATTACAAATAACTGAATGGCGAATAATGCATGGGGGCTTTACATCTGGTATAATTTTGAAATCGTACCTTGAAACAGAAGGAAATTTCAAAAATGTGCAGAGTGATCAGTATGTGGGGGCAGAGATACTAGTTGTGTAGCAATCGCGGAAGACGGGATCGATGTGCCGCAGATTGACCATTCAGTTTAGTGTTGGTATTATATCTATCTACCTCAGCCTTAAAAACCAGGCTAATAATCTCTATGTATAGAGGATGGCGGGTTCTGAGCTTGGATTCTGAAACTGAGTATCCATAATGGGCTGTGTGTTATTATAATGTTATAAAGGATGAGAAAAAAACACTTAATTGAGCAAAGAGGTTTTCTGTCCACTATGCATCCATGAAATTGAGAAAAGGGTAATTTATAGTGCCATCTTTATGTGAAGAAAGTCTATCAGTTTCTGGCCTGGAATGCTACATAGATACCTAGTATGACAGTGGTGCCACATACATGTGTGGATTGGCACTATCATTTTCTGGCCTGGAATGCTACATAAATACCTAGCATGACAGTGGTGCCACCTACATGTGTGGATTGGCACTATCACTTTGTGGCCTTGGAAAAAGACTATACATATACCTACGCTGGTGCAATACAATGCCATCTATACTGAAGCAGCATCACTTCTATCTCCATGCCTGGAAGGCTGAGGCTCGGCGTATCATGGGGCTAATCTGATGAGCCCAGTAGGGAAGACTCTGTAGATAACAGAGATGCCTTCAATTACACGCTGGCTACCTGGGGCCAAAAGACTAATTGTTATGGCCTTACCTGTCAGGTGTATAGTCTAGAAGCTAGCTTACATGGCCATCCTCTGGCTGGTGACTTAATAGATAAGTGCTGGTGTACACTATCTGTGCTAGATCAGTATCGACAATCCCTGTGGCTAGTGGTTGATACATATATCTGAACAGTACTGAGACTATTTATGGCCAGTGAGTTAATTGAATTGATAAGAATTTTGAATTCCATCTGGGATAAATTGCAATGATAGAGCTGTGCCATTGTGGATGACTTTGGGTAGTCATTTCACTCCTTCATTCATACTTATCCAAGTTTTCATTTCTTTTTGATCTAACCTAGTAGTTCAATTCAAAACTGAGTTTACCCTCATTTAGTTCTGTACTTGCTCAACAGGTGGGAAACCATGAGGTCTCATTAATTCCTAATGGCTTTAGCAAAAGTGAATGACTTTCCCAGAGCCATATAGGTTGTTCCTAAGAAACTATCATCTAAGCATGAAGAAAAGGATTACCTCTAGTTTCGTTTTAAACCAATTTGTTGGATCTAACTCTCTGTTAAAACAACTCCTCCCTCATACAGAATGAACCACCCACCAAGGAATCCCTATCTGCCCCTGGTGCTAGTCTAGTTTTTCAATTTTAGCAACTATGAAAATAAATGGGTTTACATGAAATAATACCTTCTGCTTACACTGTGGGAATGTCCTCCTTTACCAGTCAAGTAGTACTTAGTAGTGAAGTGTTCAGTTGTAGGGAGATCAGTTTGTGAGGTGTTAGCAATTGATGTGATTAAGTTTGCACAAACCTCGTCCATACATAATGGGTCACTCACAGCTGCTCTATAGTGAGAACTATAAATATCCAAGGCAGCAAGCAATCCAATTAGATTTATTTTGTGTGAAAACTCATGTGAATCTACCAGAGCATGTGACCCATAAGTGTTTATTCTAGCTCCATGCAAATCTGGTAAGAAATAGCAAGAGATAATAGGCTTTCACACCCATGAGTCACCTGAGTGAAGTATACTAGCATACCTGAGCGCGCAAATAGCAATTATTAGGCGTGGTGTAGTTTTAATCTGATCAGCTGTGGCCAGGGGGTTGTTAATAGGTTTCTTCATATCCCTAGGATAGTGGTGCATGAACACTGGGGGATGTGTGTATATATAGTGGGGGAATTGGGCCACAGGTGACATTTCTACTTGTACTGTGGTGTGGTTAGGTACCCCTTGACCGAGTAGGCAGTCTGTACAGGTCTTAGCAGGGGACTTTCTTACTTGGATAACTAGCAGCACAATGTGGATCTTTGCAACAGCATTTGTAACCAAGTATGATAGAGTAAGATCACTATTTTCTTGTTTATTTCAAATATCCCAAAGGTATATGTGTGTTAGTTTGTGTGTTCCTTTGACTTTAAGAAGCTTCATTACTGTTAGATGAATATGCCTGATAATCTGAAATGTTTTGAAAACTATACAGAAAAGGATGCTTCCCCCCCCCCCCCCCCCTAAAAAAGTTATATCCTGCAATTTTCAGGAATTTGATGTAAATCCCAGGTTTGTGCAAGATGCCCTGATATAAATCAAGTTTCGTTCAAGGTGCCAATATATTGAATTCATAATGATACATGCCTTGCGTATAAACAAATATCTAACATCATTTCTTGTTTTTTTCAGGCTGAAGTGATCGAGGCGGAGAAGGCGCCCGGTTCTCCATCGACCTCCAAACGACCTTCAACCCCCTCATCTCAGTCCTCCATTCCAAGTTCTTCATCGTCGGCAGCAAGTCCTACGCGACAGAGTAATGTTTCACGGGGCTCCACTCCAAGTCCTAGTCCACAAAGGTAAGTCTCAATTGGGAACAAGTAGCATTACTTTTAACCCTTCCAATGCTACGGCTACTTTGGTCAAAGCACAAGATTTTTGAAAGCCATCCAAACCCTGTCATGTGGGTATTCATTTGATAGCTCTCGCTGAGTACTCTCAGATGAGTACCCATGTGCCAGGGTTTCATCATTTTTGCAGGTTTTTTGCATCATTTTATTTAGCCACCAGCGGCATAAGGGTTAACATAGCAGCAGACATGAATCATATTTAGATACAGATTTTGCTATCTGGGATCTTCAGATCTCTGTAAATTTCATTATTGTATATAAGGGTGAGAAGGCAATTGTGAAGAGAGACCTAGAGTGGAATGTAATTTATATTTAATATACTAATGGAAATCTTAATTATCCCGTTCATGCTTAGAGTCCCCATCAGGATCTTAGCCGATATTTGGAAACAGGGTGTCCAAATAGAGGTTTCATAGACTTTTGCGTGTCCAAAGTGTGGTACAAAATACATACTACTAATAAGATAGACCCTATACCTTTACAGATTTTGCTTTTTTAGGCCAGATACTGATTTGTGTGTCTTATAAAAGTGACACTACAGCTTCTTCATCTTCTATCTTCTAAGAAAAGTCATCTTCAGCAAATTCTGACATAAACTTTTGGGTGTCCAAACTGTCAAAAAACAGTGTTCTGCGTGTCCAAATGACACGCTGGACGCATTGCGGCTAAGCCCCTGGTCCCCATTGAAATGTGTTGTCTGGATCCATGATGATTATGAAAATAACTTAATGAATTCGCAAAATATTTGAATGAGGTCAGTTGGATTGGTATTGATAAGCATATCTCCATCAACTATTTTCCACAATATGCTTCTCTTTGAAAGTCATCACAAAGGTCGTTATGCTGCTTTTGGCCACTGCAGGCTTGAATGGGTTGTAGTAACCAACTTAACCCATTAACACTCAGAGCAGTCAAAACAGGTCTGACAATTTTGGAAATATTTTTCTAACAAAAGCTTTTTTAGGAAAATAATTGAAGGAGAAATGCTAAATAGAAGTCAAACAACAACTTTCCTTCAAATATTTCATGAACTTTTGCTTTATTTCCAAGTTATTTTGAAAAGTATGAGAGTGGCAGACGATACTTTAGAGGGGATGGGATCTCTGAGTGTGAATGGGTTAAACCTGCCTTACAGGAAACAGTGTATTGAAGAAGAAGTAATCCATAGACCAATTTAACTGATGCTGAAAAGAGGATTTTCAGTGTATTCACTTCATGTAATGTGCTGCCAAAGCCTTATTGTAATGTTTCATGGTGATGCGACATTTTTGGCACAGGGTCAGGCTGACCTCTACAGAGGAATTATGACATCAAGGTAACATCTTGAGAAATTGTTGTTCTGGCATTCATATATTTCAAGAATGTCAACGTACGAGAAGGTGTTTGGTTGACATTGGATTTTTTATGAACCATCCTCTTCCTAGAGTTTATTAGTGAAATTTCAATTTTTTTGTGTGTACATTTTAGGCAATTTGGTTCATATGCCCTAAAACTCTTATGTTCAAAATACTTTCTTGAAATTCATTGGTGAAATTTCAGATTTTTTTATTGTTTTTCAGGCACTATGATATGTATACCGCAAACTTTGTGTACCTCATGCTTTTGTACGTTGTTTGTTGGTGAAATTTTAAATGTTCCGTTCTGTGTTTTTTCAGGCAATTTGGTGGATATACCCCAAACTCTGTGTACACAACGCGGACACAGTATCGCAGTCAGATGTACCCCACGTTCAGTTCGCGCACTCACTCGCAAGCCAGTAATCTCTCAGACTATGATAACATTGTGACGAGTACGCCCATGCAGCCGGGGCGTCGCCCAGACGAGTGCCCCGATAACATGTACAATGTGTCAACGTTAAGGACTTCTAGATATGAAAGTGCAGAGGAGTTAAAAACGCCCACGAATATCGCAGACTCCTACGAAGGAGTAGATTTGAGTCTCGAGGACCCCAGGACTATGCGTATGTCCAAGCATGGAAGCTTGGAGGGGGCCTACAGGAAGGGCTCTAGGGACCATAATGGGAGGTACGGTAGTCTGGAGAGAAACATGAGCAGAGATCATTATTACGATGACATGCACGAGCTGAGTCCGTCACGTTTTGGTAGTAAGCGGGACTCGCAGTCAGATTACCGTGAGTCAACGGATGATCAGGTGCCCATGCAGGGGGGCCACTCGTCAGCCAATGAGAGTCCTCGGTTTGTGGACGTCATGCCCCGTGGTGTCGGGGGCGGTGGAGGTGGGGACGCACGGAACCCCTATAGTAGCGAGGTCCCGCCCAATCACGTGGCTATCCTGGCTAAGAAGATGCAGGAGATGGCCATGCGGCGCGTGCAGCCGTCGCGGGAAACTGTTGTGGTGAAGTACGAAAAGGAAACAATTCAGACGCCGGAGTCGCCACAGGGTGTGGCCGTCACACGCTACCATCCCTACGTCGAAGTTTCCAAACCTTTTGAAATGTCAGACTTTTACAAATACAGTGAGCGCCTTCGTCGGCAGCGGTCGAATGACCCCTCTGACGGCGGAGACTCATCAGGGGCGCAAACTCCTCCCCCTGGTGGCCAAATGGTAGTAGAGAGTTCAGGTGGTCAAGGGTCACGACCTACGAAACAACCACCATCACCATACATATCTCGGGCAGTGACCGCTGAGCACGGCCCTCAGGGCTTACGCCACCGGTCCGCCTCGCCTTATCGGACCGGACAACAACAACAACAACAACAACAACAACAACAGCAGCAACCGAGGCGCTACGATATTCCAGTGCAACATTACTCAAATAATTCGCCCCAGTCTTACCAGGTTACGCAGGGGAAGGCCTACCCTGTGCAGGGTTCCCCCTTCCCCATCCAGCACAACCCTGGTTACCAGTCGCCCCAGCAGGGGGCACCACAAGCAAAGCGGTATCAACCCCCAAAGCCGATGACTTGTGAGCCGGTCGGTTCACCAAAGAACACAAGTCGCTCAAGCCACAATGCAAGCATCAGGTAAGTACATGAAACAGTCCAGGGCAAAAATCAAGGGGAAAAGGAGTTACGTGGGCGACAGTTTGAATAGGCCAAGAAAAAAAAGTGATTGTTTCCTGTAACAGTCTGAAAAAAAAATAGGTTCGGAAGGTTGGTAAAAAAAATCAAAAATGTGTGTTATATGCATGTTTTACGTTGATTGGGAGTTGGGAGGGCGGAAAAAACTTTAGGGTAGGGATTTTTTAAAAATTAAAAACTTCTTTTTAGGCCATATCCTTATGCGCACACATAATGGGAATACCCAGACAATCTGATATATAATCATTTATTCATTATGAAGATAAATCTTTGACAAAAACGGTTGGAAAATATATACACATGACAAAGAATTTGTAAACATCATTATTGTATATTTTTATTTATAATGATAGACTACCCTTATATGATCTAAACAATTGACATTATAAAATACTGAGAAAGCTTCAGTATTATACATAAAATATCGTACATAAGTTGTCTCAGTAAAGTCTTGGCGTGCAACAGTGCATGTTGCTTACTGTATACAGCCTTAATTTGGATTGCTAAAAAACTTTGCTTAACAGCTTTGCTGGAGGGTTTTTGTGTTACTTTAAACTCGCGCATTCGAGCTCTTAACCTACATTTATTACTATATAGATATTCATTTGAAGAATGTTATTTCTTATATATTCCAATCGTCTGATTTTCTAGATCTCAAGGCATGAAATCGGCAGACAACAGTTTTTCGTTTGACGCTGGCGAGTCGTTAGCGGAGGCGTTCAGTGAAGAGATGCTGGCTTGGTACGAGGATCAGGACCCCAATAAGGCAGCTACCTTGGTATGACATTAGGTAACTTGAGTGTTTGTATTTGTGCTTTTAAGTGCTTCATTGGTTTAGTTGCTGATTTTGCCACCAGGTGGCCTCATGGTCCACTAAAGCAAATTGGTGCAAATCAGGACCCTAATAGGACAGCCACATAGTTATGACACTATGTAACTTCAGTGACTGCTTGTAAAGATTTTTTTTTTGCATTCAAGTGCTTCATTTGTTTAGTTTGCGATGTTGCCACCAGGTGACTCTATGTTCTTGTGAAGATTGTTTTTTGTTATCAAGAGCTTCATTGGTTCAGTTCGCAGTATTGCCACCAGGTGGCCTAATCACCCTATAGAGATTTACACATAGTTTTAAATCTTATGCACAGGTGGTCAAATGGTAGTAAAACATTGAACGGTTAATTTTGCTACCAGATCTCTACCACCCCTTTTATCAAATTTCTTGTGAAATCGGCATCTATTGTTTCTGCTCTAAGCATGCTAAACAAAATGCATGTTGTTATTGATGAAACATTTTTTTACCTCTGAGAAATTCAAATTCTAATGCTATAGTATTCTGTTCCATTCTTCATCAATGACATATTTGTGGATAATTGTGAAAGTTGGCAATTATCTTAATTAACCAAAGTTGATTGTTTTTGTTTTCATTGTATCTTGTTGTTCTGCATGCTGCACGAGGTGTTTTTGTCGTTTTCCTGAATGTTTAGATACATAGAAAAAGAGCCTTGCCTTATCCATACAGAATATTTGCATATTTGATGATATTTCTCATTACAATCTGTTATTGGACTATTTTCACAAATGGAATATACATGTATGAAATATGTTCCTGAGACCAATAGCATTAATCTACTAGAGAACTGAGGCAAATTATAAAAATATAATTTGATTATAAAATGATTTTCTTATTGAACATATAAAAATCCCTTCATTCTCATGATGATTTCATAACAGCATGTTTTTCTCAAAAGCATACACTATACAGTATATTGAAAGAATTACTATAAAAGAAAACGAAATAAAAGAAATAAGTAAATTGCTTTCTGATTCTGATATGATGCTGAGTTGACTGCTTAGTGGGCATTACACTCACAGTCATCTGAAATTTTCATATCATCAACAACTCTTGAATTCATTTGTATTTGATATTTGTACTTTTCTTTCATTCTGAGACTTAATTTTCTTTTCTTTTGTTTCCAGGACCAAGGCGGCTATCGCTGAACCTCAAGTGCTACTGCTCAGGCGTACTGTACAGATGTATCTATGGTAGAGGAAGAGAGATCATGTACATAACAGTTTCTTTGGACTTGTACACAGCTGATATTTATTTCATAGATTGATTTCATGTACATACATATTCATACCATCATTTCTCATTTCAGTGAAATGCTGTTTAGTGTTGTAGTTGGTTAAACTGTCACCAGATGGCAGCACTGCTGAATGTTCTAGTTGGTAAAACTGTCACCAGGTGTCAGGATAACACAGTTATAGTTGGTAAATGAATCTCCAGATGTCAGCAATGCTTGTGAAATGCCTCAGGTGGTAAATTAGAAGTGTGATCTAGTGTGTAAAATTGTCACTAGGTTTCAGCATTACCCTGTTCTTTAGTTCTTCTAACTGCCACCAGAGGAAGAACTGTCAATGAGTTCAGGATGGCCACATGGTGTTATGCCATGCACACATCCTGTTCTCTGTTCAAAGTCAATTTCACTCTTGCTGACAATTCAGCTGATAACTTGGTGATATTCTTAAGTTTTCTGATAAACCTCCTTACATATTTCCACTAAGAAGGACTAAATAAAATTTTACGAAATAAATATATTTTTGAGTTCTTATTGACCATCCCATATTAAGTCAAAATGTGTTTGGACGGTTCAGTGAAATATTCATGTATTGCCTCCATTTTTTTTTTCGGAATGCTAGTTAAGCTCTTGCCAGATTGTCAGAGTGGTAGCAGTTCAGTCCTCAGATTTTCAAGTAACAAAAAGAAACATGCAACTTGTCCAATCAATTAATACAAAAATAAAATGGTGCACACATGATCAAAGACCTGAAGTTGACAGAAAACTAGCATGATGTAGCAGTGCTGCCATCTTGTGGCAACAGTTTGAGTTATGTAAAGAGATTCTCCAGATAAGAAGGTAAAAAAAGCATTGATCAGTTGCCAAAACATGACATGTTGTATAGTTAAGACGTTATGCGCCAGTGAATGTGAATTTTATATGGAATTTCCACCCCGTGAGAAAACTGTACAGATAAACTACTCTATTAAGAAGAATTTATCATCCCACTCTTGTTTTGCTTTTGATCCTTGAAGAGTGCAGCCTTAAGGTATTACATTGAAGAAAGAAAAAAAATTGAGTGAAAGTTTTTTTTTTTGGGGGGGGGGGGTGAAATTAACAGTCTCCTTCAAATATTTTTGTAAATATGTTTTTATCAGAAAGATGAGAAAGTCACCAAAATGTTAAGGCTATTTGAGGCACCTATCAAGATTGGGTTTTAGAGTATTCTTTTGCAATCATGTTGGTCAATTTTATTCAAATGATTCAAGCACTCCCTGCTTTTTATATTGAGTACTGCTGTGTGAAAAGGACTGTCCTTGATTAAGTTTCATTCATGGAAGTATGTCTGTACTTAATAACAAGATTTTAAATTCAAGATGGAATTAGTATGTTATGCCATGACATTTACTTTTACTTACTGATTATAAGAAGGTTGAAAAGTACCTATGCCTAGCTATGGGTTATACATAATAGTTATGATGTTAACTTTGAGGCAAGGTATCCTTGGTATGGAAGGGTAATTGACGTGTACAAATCACCTTAATTGATCAATCAAAATTTATGGCAATAAACAATCTGTTCATTTCAGTATGAGGGCAACTATTCATATAAAAGACAGTTCTAGGGGTCAATTACCTTAGATAAAAAGATACAAAAAGCATTGAATGAAATCACCTGCATTAAATAGAACCAAGTGTCTTGGGGGTGTTTTTCATAATTTTTGACACAAAAAAATCATCTACATCTCGATTGGGTACTGGGAATGAATGGTTTTAAGTAGTGACTGTAAAATTATTCTTTCCTTTTGGTAAGAATAGAGCCATCTAATGGCTGGAGAAAACAGTTATGTAAATCCTTGTAAAAATGTTCCATCAAATTACATCTAAGAATGCAAATTTGTATTATTTCATTTTAACTAGATTAATTGTTATTTTCAAATAATTAATGGATTTGATATGTTAGCCATACCAGGGTCATCTAAGAAAATTTAGAAACCCCAGGTCAATCCTGATAAATTGAGGTTTGTGAATTTCACCATATTAATTCAAACATTGTATGGAGGCCTAAGGATTTATATTTTTTGTGTGATTGATAGTTACAAAGAGTTTTAATTGTCTAAATATTATATTATGAAGAGTAATGTTGAAAACTGCAAGTATTTCAATTCAATCAAAACGTTTATAATTGATTTTACTGAGGTTGAATAGGTTACAGTTAGGTGTTTTATAAGATATGTTTCATGTGATTGTAAATTTATCTGAATATGGTTTTGCTGTAATGAATGGATGGTGTAATGGGGTTAAAGAATTATATCTTATTCAATTTATGTATCATAATATATATATATATATATTTATATTTATATATATATATATAAATATATATATATATATATATATATATATATATATATATATATATGTTTATATATATATATATATATATATTTATATATATATACATATATATATATATATATATATATATATATATATATATATATATATATATATATATATATATATATATATATATATATAATATATACATGTATATGTATATGTATATGTATACTTAACATCCAAAATACATTTTTATAAACATGCCTTTTAAACATCATTAGTAATCTGGCTTTCAGTTAACACGGGTACTGTTTTCTTTGCATGTTTTTGCTGATTTAGGACGGTTGGGCAGCAACTAGTGTTCTGTTTCGAGATGACCTCTGGAGTATCTTGGAGGTGTTTTGGGAAGAGAAGCTTTCCCTGGTATTCTGTTCTTTTTGGCATCTGGAGTTCTTTGTGTATGTATGAGTGGTGAGTGGAGACCTCACAACAGATATTTTTTATTGAAATAAATCATGTCAAGAAAATATGGTGTTTATTTATGATATAATAATAATCCACACTGCCCCACCTAATTTTGTTGAGAAAAGTCGCTTATTTCATTAATACTGGTATGGACCAATAACCAAGTTTAGCAAAAAATTTTTTTATAAAATTAAATTCATGAATTCATAGTTTCCCTCTTGAGAGGATTGTAGACACACATCTGTATTCTTTGACAAATGTGTTTTTCTGTTAAGTTAAAGCAAAACTGGTACTTTATTTAAGACACGTGTCCACCAAGCACAATTTCAAATTTGATCATGACTATTTCAGCCAAGGTAAAAAGCAAATAAATCTCGAATTCAACTCCAAAATATATCAATGCATGATGAATACTCTATTTTTCATAGAGATTCTTGATTTTTCCAATGACATCTCTATCAAACACCGAAAATACATTCACCTTACAGAAAAAAAACACACAAGCAAATTAACTGCCCTAATTTTGGTAATCATTTCCTCGAGTTGTACACCTGTCATTTTTCTTCATTGGCACTTTAGTTCCAACTTCATTCTCCAGGGGGCAGCACACATAAGTGTCAACCCCAGTACCAAATTTCACTTAAATGTATGGGCTGCCATATGTGTTAGTGACTGTATGCTCTTTTTAAAACACAAAACAAACTACTGGGTAAATCACTGAGTTTATTTTACTGACCAATACAATACAACATAATTCTATTGAAGCATGTTTCCCAGTTAGCGCTATAATGCACCAATTTATCATTCATTAAAAACAATCACTTTTTGTTGATCCTCTTCTTGTCAGAGGTACCCCCCCCCCCCCACAATGTAAAAGCTTTTACAATTTAAAGTGTATACATATTTGCCAAAATATCACATTTATTTGATTATAACATTGGCGCCATTTATATTTAGTTGCTCATGCATCAAGAAATTAAGATGAAATAAAAAGTAAATAAATGATAACAGATAGCACATAAAAACGGGCTTACCGTACTGTAGAATAGGAAATGATTCCGAGCATGTAATTGATCTGAATGTACTGAATTAGAAAATATCGGTATAATCAAAATCAGATTAAACTCTGCCCCCATTTGTGTTAATGTGTAATAAAACTGTTCAGTAAAATTAAATTTGGAAAGGTCATTTTTGGTCAAATTCGGTATATTTGCACCACAGACTAATTTCCTATTCTACAGTAATCATTAATTGGTATTGGCATGGCCCATGTTATCATGCATTAAAAGTACCTTCAAAGTTTCATAGTAGATTAAGACACTGCACTCAGGGTTCAGCAATAAGGTGCTGGCAAAGTCAGTAAACAAGAGCAGCTATAGGTGGTTTCAAGTATGTATGTCTGATTGCTTAGATCAGAAAGCAGTGTAGCATAGTCCTAGGACAAGAATTGTTTTATCTCTATATATCTAACATGAAAACTATACCAACACTAGACTGTGTCTGCCCTGCTTTAGTTCTTAAATTGCTCACTAGGTGGAATAGGAAATAATTCCAAGCATAAAATGAATCCGAATTCACCAAATTAGAAAATCCCTGTAAAACTAAATTTAGATTAAAATCTGCCCCCATCTGTGTTAATGTGTGAACTGACTGTTCGGTAAAATTAGATTCGAAATGGTCAATTTTGGTCAAATTTGGTATATTTGCACCCGGACTAATTTCCTTTTCTGCAGTATTCAATATTTTGTTTATTATCCTACATGCATGACATACAAATGTGTATACAATATATGAGGCAAAGACTTGAAGCAATGAATATAAAGAATACAAAAATAATAAGCAATCAAGTTTTCATTCAATATATACAACTATAATCCACACAACATAACAAGCTTTCTTGGTGGGCACTTACATATCGTGATTCTAAAGAAATATTCTTATAACATAGAAAAATTGTTTTTGTTAGCAAACCTTCTGAAACTTTTATTTTCAAGTATTTCTATATTCGGTGGGTTATGATAGTTATCACTCCAAGTGCAAATGGAGTTTAGAATTGATATGATATGAATCCAATAAAAATATACACATGAACAATCGAATCCAATGTAAACAGAAGTAAAATATAAAATATATTTATAAAATGATAAAATATATGATATTCCAAGTAATAGTATGAAAGTCTCATCCATTACCAAACCAATTCAATGGTGATATATTATACAAATATGACATCCTTGTGGGTGGTACAACAGGAATAACTTGGATTGTCGGCTGAGGGCGTAGCCTGAGTGCGACAATCCTCTCGACCGGGAAGTTATTCCTGTTGTACTACCCACAGGAATGTAATATTTGTTTTTATTATACTGAACAAAATACAAAACACAAAAGGGGGAAAATGACGAACCCCAGAGATTTTGGATAAATACTTGTTGTCTGCCTTGTTGACCTAGTTTCAATGGTAGGTCACTCGGCAAACTCTGTGGGTGTTCGCAGGTAGTCAGGCTAGCATGTGTTAATCAATTAACACATGCTGTTGCCGTGTGTTAATTGATTAACACACGCTGTTGCTGTGTGCTGATCAATTGAATAACAACCACTGTTTCTATGACTACCGTCTGTGGCTAAGGAGTGAGTATGACATGACCAATAATCTATGGCCCTTGACCAACCAGAATCAAGAATCTTCAAATGAGGTATGATAATATCGTACTAGATAATAAACAGGTTTCTATTTCTATTTGGAGATGTCAGACAAGACTAGATTCTTCTTTACTGGTTATTATTCCGTCCTTCTCCAATAGGCCATACAATATTTTTGAAATGATATCCACATATGTCACTAGAGGGACCTTACTAACATTCCCTGTTAGCTGTTACCCCTTAAATAACCTCAGCCTGTAGTAACAATGGAGTAGAATTTTGATTACCCCTTTGTCCAATTCTAAACTACCCTAAGTATCTTACAGCGGTCTAATACACCTCAGGCAATACTAGAACCCTAGACCTTGTGCAGTGGTGAGACAGTGAAAATGAAGTGTACTAAACTATCAGATGTCCTGCTAATGCTATCTTGTACAATGTACATAACCATCTCTAGAATAAATATTACACGCATATCATGATTTCTGTGGCTTTTTCTACAGATCACCTGCCTTAAATCAGTTGTTTTTTTATCAGATGTTCTGCTATCATTATTTTACAAGACCCCTTGCAGTCTGTAAAGCTTGGAACGCAATTGGTCAGTCAAAGGAACAAATTTAATTGAACCTCCAACCCCAATACTCAGAGCTTGTTTTGCTGATACCATTGAGGTAAATTCTCTTCTTAGCATAACATGAAAATAATGAAAAAAAAATCATGGTTGCCTGTCCAGTGAATCGAGAAGTTGCCTGTTTAGTTCTAAAACAGAAGGTATGTAGTCACTCATCTCGACAAAGTCCAAGATGCAGATATTTACCCCTTGATATCCTGCCTGCCGAGTTTTCAGCCACGAGACATAAGGTGGCGCCACTTTCTTTGCCATTGCGTTCTTCAAATCCGTGGCAAAATGTGCGATGACGTAATAAGAGTCAGGGGTGCATATCCCTTGCGTGATGTAAAACTTATCCGTGGGTCGACCCTCCTTGTAGTTTTTCTCAAGGAATTTCATCAGTTTCGATACTTCGGTTTTGTCAGCCCATGGTGAGGGTATGAGGTCACCTGGCCAAAACTGCAGGTGTTCTTTGATGATGTCGTCATGGTAGAATATTATCACCTGTAGATTATTCTCCCACATCATGTCTAGAGTAGTGCTCTCCACGTCCACAAACGGACACACCTTGCTGCCGAAGATATCTAGCAAGAGTGAGAGAAATTGAGTATGCTGTCCCTCGGTGACTCGGTAAAAATGATTGAAATCTAATAACACAATTTCACGCTGATGTTGATCAAGGAAGCTGTTGATTTCTCGCATAGAATCTTCAATCTTTCCGCCATAAATCCCATGTACAAAATACAAATCCTCCGTTTCTTTTTTGGATGATACACGCAAATCGAAGTATCGTATCCCAGCATGCAACTGCTCGGTGAATCCAAGGCTTTGTGTCACAGACCAGCGGTAAATAACTTCTCTTCCTGTCGCACCAAAGATTTTCACGAGGTCTTTGATTGCTTGTGATGTATCTGGGGCAAGTTCTGATTTAGGGTCCAATGTACTTGTGAAAGAGTCATGGGAACCTATAGGAGAAAAAAAATGTAAATATTTTATCATATATTTTTATATACAATAAATTTCCTTTTGAGTTGAAGCATACAAATTTATAATGGCACTTTTTAAAAGAATATAGCCATTCAGGTCCAAGACCCCAAGCCTTTACTTCTGTTTTTTATATCATGAACTAATACCTGAGCAATGAAATTGTTACATCTATGTAGGTAACAATAGTATGTATACTACAGTATATATATGCAAAATAAATATTTGAGGTTATGGAATGAAGTTTTTCTTGATGTCAACCTATTTCAGTGCACCTTTTATATAAGGACATATATGTGTCAATCTTTTGATGTAACATTGCATGAAATCATAACCACTATCTAATCCAAAACATAATAAATCAAGGCCCATGATGATGATGTATGCTTAGAATAAATCTGTAGTACTTTAAACTCGGTTTGCCAAAAATGCTTATCCTTAAAGTCATTGTATGTCTGTAAAGGTATCAGGTCATTCAGGTGATGTCTGTATTCTCCATCCTTTATTAGTCATCCTAGACCCAGTTTGTGTTGTCTATCAAGGCCGACTTTTCATTAACTGATTTATCCATGTGGCCTTTCTAGCGACACAGATGCAATCTGTAATTCAAATTTGCCTTTGCTGCAGATTCACCACAGGGGAATTCACCTATTACCTTTTAAACCTCAACTGCTATGATGCATACAGATGCTCCCAAACTATTGATCGATGATTGATTAGTCAGGCCTTCAACCTTATGCTGCTGATGGCTAATCGGGCCAACTTTAAGTGATGCCAAAAACTTGAAAATGATTGAAACCATGGCATATGGGTACTCATCTGAGAGTACTCATTGAGAGCTATCCAATAAATACCAACATGACAAGGTAAAGATGGTTTTCAAAAATCTTTGCATCCTTGTGCTTCGGAGGGAAGTAGCCTTAGCATTAGAAGGGTTAAGCATATGTACTTGTAATTAAAAAGTTCTCACTTCAGAACTTCTTTCTGTAATAATAAGACACTTAACCATTGTCACCTGCCAGCATGGGGCAAATTAACAAGTCAAACATGTACATAACTAATTGATATGTCTGATAGAAATCTGTTGTAGTGAATTCCTCACAGGAGAGACAAATTCTCATAACAGCTTGGATCCATGTCTTTAGAATGACCATAAACTTGCAGGGACTTGGCCAGGATTTTCATAACAGGGTGTCCAAATTGGGATTTCAAGAATTGAGGGTGTCCAAAATCCCTGATTGAAAAAGTAAAAATCATTACACTGATTATGTACATTAACAAATAAAGCAATTATATGCTTAATTCTTCAAGAAATGTCTTAGTTATTACTTTGAAGTTAAACCTTTTAGAAATTAAACTTGGAATTAGTAAACCAGGTCTACAGTCATCCAAGGGAATCAAATCCATCTCCACCCTCAACTGATACTGAGTATTAAGGACAATTCCACCATGAATAAAACATGGGCCCAAATGGTGTATTAGGGTATACTCTACTCATATGCAAGACCCCACAACTACCCACCTCCACATTAAAAGTTTATTGCTGTTTTAAGTCATGTTTTGCCATGTATCTGGGGGCGGCCATTTTGAAACTGGGTCATGACAGAATAGTTGCACAACCTCTGCAGTAGCCAGCAGCTGCATGTACAAGGCTAGGAGTTTGCCCAAATACATTGTGTCCTGTTTCTTCTAGAAGAAGGAACTTGACAAAGATTGTATGACATTTATTGAGTTTACAAGGACACACTTGATTCTGTAAGTTTAAGATGTAAGAGTAAAATAATTGTAACCCTTCCCATCGCTCTAGACAACATTCAGATAGTACACTGTTTGTAAATTATTGTTTGTTTGTACTGATTTAAGTTGTAGTTGTTAAAAGGCAGGAAATGGTAAGTTGGGTAGATAACAACAATTGCAAGCACTTCCCAGAGTTGAAAACACCCTGGGGACCTCAGGTGCTCAGGAAACAGCCATCTCAACACAATTTTGATGATTGCTATCACCATTGCAGGAAGTGAACCTGGGGAACTACTAATCAATCAGTCATGTAATGCAATTGACCTGGCTAGTACTGTCAATCTAAGGAACACTTTCCCTGATGGGTTTGCAAGTCTAGTTTTAGGATTTTAAAATTATTAAGGGAAGTCATTGGATACAAACCTTTCCCAGCTGTCATACAAACAACCAAAATGATGAGTTATATGACTCTGATGTTGAGGGTATAGAATAAATAATCAGCAAATTAAGGGGTTTGGCAGAAGCAAACCTATCCATAACAAATGTAAAGTGTACTTTTATCTCCCTCCCTTTCTTAGCCATTTTATTGTACCCTTTAAAGAGAAATTGTCTTCAAACAATTTGATGTAACAGATATTGCCTTCTTTTTGGAGCACTTCTGGACCCTTCCTTTTCTCTCTTGTTGAACACGGCTCTGTGTGGGATCAACATTGAATATTGTAGGCACTGCACCAGGTTGTGGGTGTTTAAACCTCCTAAATCCAAGCTTTGTTTGTAGTTCAGCCTCAAAACAAGATTCCTCAAAGTGTTCATGACAAACACTTTGGGCTCCACTTAAATGATTAGTTTTCATTGTCCATTCTATCCCAATGTTGAATAGCCATCTTGCTGCTAAATCCTTCTTTTCTGGGTTAATCTTTGGGTTTGAAATGGAGAAAAAGGAAATACCCTTTCCTTTTCCCCTGTCAGATCTGTTGTAGCATCCAATAAACATCGCAAATCACCATTTTCACAACATTGTTGTCATGGTTTCATGTGTGATGCTGGGTGCTGTATATACAGGAAGTGCAACTATTCTGGCCTGGACTGCCTGTCAGTAGCAGAGTAGCAGTGCATTGTGGGATACAATGGCTCCCATGGTATTGAGCTTAATGGCTGGTTGGGGGTGGCAATTAAGTGCAATTTCACAGGTAAGGAAGCCAAACAGTGTTCAGGTGAACAGGGACTGTAAAGTATACATACTAAAGTAAGTTCTCAGCATATATTAGCCTGAAGGTGTAATTGTCCTTTAATTCTTCAAGAAATGTCTTAGTTATTACTTTGAAGTTAAACCTTTTAGAAATTAAACTTGGAATTAGTAAACCAGGTCTACAGTCATCCAAGGGAATCAAATCCATCTCCACCCTCAACTGATACTTAGTATTAATTACAATGCAACTTTGTATTAATCATGATGCAACATTCTCTCTCTCTCTCTCTCTCTCTCTCTCTCTCTCTCTCTCTCTCTCTCTCTCTCTCTCTCTCTCTCTCTCTCTCTCTCTCTCTCTCTCTCTCTCTCTCTCTCCTCCTCCTCGATCCTCCTTCTCAGAGAACTACATTTCTCCCACTCCCTGCAAATAACCCGGTATAGGGAGGTTCACCGACTCTATTACCAAAAAAAAATAAACATCAGTATATAAAATCAGTAATAGAGTTGGTTCCCCCGGACCTGAGAGTATGAAGACAGGGAGTGGGCACTGAGCATGCATCATCAAATTTCGCTGCCTCCCACTATGAGTCATAGATAACCTGTGTACCCCAGGCTGGCTGCCTGCTGACCCCACCTCCTTGGCAACCTATCTGACCTAGATAGGATGACGTGGTTTCACGGGCCCTGGATCAGACTGAAATTGCCACGAAACCAGCCAGGCAACAACCGGCCAGCCTCTTTCTGAAAAAAATCATGTGACCAATACTTCCCCAGGCTACACCGTGTAACCTGAGGCGCAAATGCCCTAGGTGCTAGCATGCAGTGCCTATGGGGTTGCGGATCAAGGTTATGTATTTCTCTGCCCGGACCAATAAGGGCTCTCATATAATTTACATTACCAGATTACAGAGAAAACTGTGCGCCAGCATGCACAGTGCACAACTTCTTGCCTATTCTTTTAGGCTAGCCTGTCCAGGTTGACTGGATGGTTTCATATTCATTTGTTTTTATTTGTCTAAGTTCTTGGTCAGCTTAAAAACAATTAGAGATGACCAGTTATGACTCTAGGCACAGTTATTTACATTCCGTCGGTTGTAAAGAAAAGTTTAAAAAAAGATAAAGAGACGTTCAGAGGTAGGTACATGTACAGATGTAGGTAGGCAAGGATCGGCAACCGCTTTAGCTCGCGGGCTCACCCCACTACAGGGGAGCTACTGAGTGGTCCCCTTTCCCAGATCTCTAACTACTGGGTCTCTGATCTAGGGGTGGCGCCCCTCCCCCTGTTTAGTGGTTATATAAACCCTTCTCTCATTCCTCTCCGTTTTTACTCGTCCCCCAAGCATTTACTCAGTCACAGTAATGTGACTCTATTCACACATAGCGTTAGTAGTTATGCAAGAAAGTACATGTACATGTTTGTATCCTGAGTCAGAATGAAAAATGTATTTCCCATATGCAGCTGATCAGTTGTGCTGATAATGTTATCAGAAAATGTTGATGAATCATGCCCTTAACATATTGCACGCTACATCAACAAACCTACCTGGAATGGCCAATGCATTAAGGGGAATAGTAGCCAGGACCGAGGGTAAATTTCCCATCCAGTCTGAATTATCAGGGAGACTCCCGTCGGGCGACTGGGCGTACATTTTACCACGATCAGAACCTGGTAAGCAACAAGCCATGTTTACTGCTAGGGCGATCGATTGGCTTTCTCTCTAAATGCCGCAAATATTTCACTGATTCCCCGAACACAAAACATGCCACCTTCTCGCCCGGCGCGACCGATCAACGCAGGTGTAAATCGGGCTTCCAATCATCGTATGCATTTTCACCATGTAAACATGTTTCTGGTTCCAACCTGATTTTTATTTGTACCTTCACTATATAGGTGTTTCGACAACTTCCCATAATCCTACAAATAGGGCACAGTAATAAAACTGTATAACGGAATGTTCAAGTGGGACAAAACAGAAGTGCTTTTCTATTAAATTATTTTCATATGGTTAGAAACCATATACTAGATTATTCCGAATAGTGTCTTACACTCTACCTGGGAGCAGTAGACAGGGAGTGGGCACTGTGCATGCATCATCAAATTTCGCTGCCTCCCACTATATTAGTCATAGATAACCTGTGTACCCCCAGGATTGGCTGCCTGCTGCCTGCTGAAAAAAATCACGTGACCAATACTTCCCCAGGCTACACCGCGTAACCCGAGGCGCACATACCCTAGGTACTAGCATGCTGTGCCTATGGCGTTGCGGATCAAGGGGATGTATTTCTCTGACTCTACATAATCTCGAAAAGGTAAATAGAAGTATTTCTTCTTCTTCTTCTTCTTCTTCTCCTTCCTCTTCTTCTTCTTCTTCTGTGTAAGATGCTTCCCTCAAGGTAGTATTGTCGCACTTACTATAGTCTGTCTGACTCGAGTTTGGCAACCGCCTTTTCCATTTTTTGTGCCAAAAAGTTCGGGGTTACCATCCAAACTTAGTAAACATCTTAGGACTAGGAGCACTACTATGTGTATGTATAAACATACTTTTTGTCTTGAGCAACTCCGCAAAATGTTGGTTTTGGTCATTAGGTCCCATTGTAAAATTTACCCATTGCTAACAATACAAATCTCACTTGTTTGTATTGCTGGCAATTGTTGTCAATGGGCAAATTTTACAATGAGCAAAATCAACATTTTGCGGAGTTGAGACAAAAAGTACGTTTATACAAACACGTAGTAGTGCTCCTAAGATGTTTGCAAAGTTTGGATGGCAAACTTAAGTGTTTTGTCACAAAAAAATGGAAAAAGCGGTTGCCAAACTCGAGTCAGACAGACTATAGTGGGTGTAGATTTCCCCCATGAAGAAGTATTCTGGTCACAGAATTCCGTATGTGGCATTGTATTTCACAACACGGTGGAAAAAGTTGAGGGTACGGTTATTTGATAGTGTGATAGAGATCGTATTGTAGCTTAAAGAATACCTGTTTGGAATTAGCTTATTTTCAACTTATTACCTAGAAATAAAGATTACAGCCATCAAGTGACAAGTACATCAAATACCATCCTGTTCATAAAGTATACAGTTTTTTTAAAAGTCTTTCATGAAATTTAAAGTTATCATTTGCCGATATTTTGTATAAAACTATTAATGAACAATATTACCTCGAACACCAAGTTTCTAACTTTTAGTGTATATATCCTGTGTCTGGTTAGAATTATATTGCATAGCAGTTAATGACTCCATCTAGTCACCGTTATATATGATTTTTTGTGTGCCAAATGCTATGTAATACACATCTTACTAGACCGAATAAAATAAAATAAAATAAAATCACCCGTAGCACAACCCAAAAATGTTAAGTTGCGCTTATATTGCATTGCCGACTATTTTCAACTGCTTCTTGATGGTCCACATTGCTCCAAAAATAAAGGAAACCTTAAATTGATTTCCAAGGCGTAATGTAACCTGGAATTTCACATCCTCTCAGTTTGAAATAGGAAGTGAAATAAAAAGGATTTCTTCAAGTTTTGAATTTAAAGATGATCGGGTGGAAACATTATTTGTTCCTGACATGAAAAAACGAACCCATCTTATGAGCGACCTCTTTTACGTATAATCTAAACTAAAACTTAGAATCCCCTATATTGGTCGGTGATACCAGAGACTAGTCTATATATCTCTGGTGATACACAATGATTTACGTGTATACACACTTAAAAAGTAATTGTTTGACTCTCAGTATCAACATAAAAGGTACTCAGGATATAGAAATAAGTGTATTATAAACTGGAAATCTAACCTTGCACATTGAAAGTGTTGAATCACTTTTCTCTAACTTTGGAATGCTTTAGATAGGTGTAACGTTATGCTACTGTTTTGACCAGAGTTGGGGTCAAAGTGCCCCAATTGGCAAGTTCCCGATCCAAATTAACTTTTAAAATGACAGCCTATGCATGTATTTAAGCTGAATTAACTTGTTGATATTTTCTGGGAGCCAATTATTAGTTATCTTGCATAGGTCATTTTAAAACGTCAGATTGACCAGAGAAATACATCCCCTTGATCCGCAACACCATAGGTACTGCATGCTAGCCTCTACGGCATCTGCGCCTCGGGTTACGCGCTATAGCCTGGGGTTGTATTGGTCACGTGATCTGTGCACTGCTGGCTGACTGGCTGGCTGGGGGATGTTATCCCATCTAGGTCAGATAGTGAGAGGCAGCGATATTTGATGATTCATGACCAGTGCCCACTCCCTGTCTAATTCTCTCAGGATTGACGTTCAACAAATATATCTTGCATGGGGTAACTAGATATTTAGTTTGATGTTCGTCTTTCTTTTTATCATAACAAGCCAAAGGCATTTAGGATTCTGTATATACTTTTCTTTATATAAATCATACTGTCCCCAAGAAATGCAGGATATTGTCAGAAATATGTGCTGAGTAAGGGGATACACAACGTATTATCAGAGATATACATAACCATGGATATATACTATTAGTTATCCCCCTTGTAAAAAAGGGATACGGCCTGGTATCTGCGTGAAGCCAGCCGTATCGCACGAGGCCGGAGGCCGAGTGTGATACGACTGGCTAAACGCAGATACCAGGCCGTATCCCTTTTTTACAAGGAGGATAACGAATTTATCATCAGCTCCCCCCCCCCCCCCCCCCCCCCCCCCATTTCTCTTATGTATGAACAACATACCAACCTAAATCCATCTTAATTACTTTCTGCCATCTTTATTTCCATGTATACACCATGTTGGCAGACTAACATGCGCAAATAGTGTTTTAAACGGCAAAAGAATCGAGTCAGGCGGCGGTGTGAAGAGGAATGTCCGCCATTTTCTTTTTCGTCGTCAAGGGTTCAAAACGAGGCTGTGACCTGTAAACTTGAGGTCAAACCCATAGTTGCCATGGCGAAGTGGGATAAGACACTGAGAGTGAGGATAAAACACTTATCCGGATCCTAGCATTGACATTTAATGAAAAGCAATGAAATACAATCCAGTACCCAACAGCAATTGACCAATCAGCTGCGAGTATCACAGTGGAGCTGATGATAAATCTATCTATCTATCTATTTATCTGTCTATCTATCTGTCTATCTATCTATCAATCTATCTATCTATCTATCTATCTATCTATCTATCTATCTATCTCTATCTATCTATCTATCTATCTATCTATCTATATCTATCTATCTATCTATCTATCTATCTATCTATCTATCTATCTATCTATCTATCTATCTATCTATATATATATATATATATATATATCTATCTATCTATCTATATATATATATATATATATATATATATATATATATATATATATATATATATATATATATATATATATATATATATATATATATATATATATTGCAAAAATGATTTGCCTGAGGTCCTAATTATCTATATTGATAATGGGATTAAAGGTCGCATCGCAGAATTATTCTGCTCGATGGTAAAGGGATGTGAATCTACCGTTTCTGAAGGCAATGCTTTTGTTGTTTTATTGTTTTTGTTTTTCGCATATATATGTGTGTCTGTGTACATATATATATATATATAAATATATATATATATATATATATATATATATATATATATATATATATATATATATATATATATATATATATATGTGTGTGTGTGTGTGTGTGTGTGTGTGTGTGTGTGTGTGTCATTCATATATATATTTATGTGTAAAATGGGATTCTCTTGCTCAAACTTGAAGAAGAAACGGGAAAAAGTTACCGATTGGGAAACTCTTTTGCACCATTTTTATGAAAATCTCCCCCAGAAAATCCGATTTCAAAAACTTGCCCATGCAATGGTTCGACCTGTCATTGTTTATGTCTTCTTGTGTAGACAGTTTAGACAGCATTTGGTAAAATCTCGGCAATTCCGACTTATACCACTTTTGGCTTAAAAACGTGTTTTTCGAGTTCCTTGATATTGCCCGATAAATCCTATATAGCAGCAGAAAAATAATTTTGACATGGCGTAACAGTATTCCGGGCAGTGGCAGTAACTCTAAAGGGATACATTTAGCAAAGAAAGAAACCAATATAGGAGAATGAGATGTAACATAAATGGCATTGTTTTTTCAAAACGTGAAAAAAACTAAGTTGATGACCCCATGAATTCAAGTTGTTTTGAAGATCACTCTGCTATGTTCTTTTCTCATTGAACATTTTAGGAAAATTAAACTGACATTTCTAAAAGAGTCGTAAGAATGGATTGGTATACAGACGGTTTGCGTAAACCTAACATTAGTAAAATATAACGTTTTCTGATATGTTAAATTTTCATCTATAGGGTACGAATTTGGTTTTAAAATTCTAATCGACATTTATTCTGTCGTCCTGAGCTAGAAAGTGACTAGCATGTATTACATTGTGGATGTAAATATGGAATACCGGTGGAAGCTTTCGACTAACCCCAATCCATGAGCAGTCGACGCATTTCATTCTGCAGAGGAGGGTAAAGCCTTAGATGACCAAATACAAGTGGATTTGAAACCAGCCGGTCAACCTGGACATGCTAGCCTCAACCAGTGTCAACTAATAGCCCACAATTGGTGCTCTGCCCAGCATGCCCAGCTGATGCTGGCAATCAGGTTTCTCTGCTATGTAATCGATACGAGAGCCCTGATTGGTACTTGCTCCCACGTGACCTCGCGCTGATGCCAGATCAGTGTCTCCTGGCATGAGTCCAGGCCTTCACTATAGCCCATATAGTAATTGGTCTCTGGCTACATATCCATTTTTTTCTTCATCTAAGGTAAAGCTAATTCCATGCTTGCCCCTGATGACATATATAGTTGTCTGATCATTACCGTGTACCACTTATAGATACCACCAGGAATGGCAGGATGGTATTTGGGTACATGTCGAAAAGCGGAAAAGCGGTCGAGGGAAATATAAATAAGTTGATATATTTTTCATAGAATGGCCTCTCGTTAGCGTGTTTCGTGATGGCAATAGATAATATAATTGCGTCGTTGTGATATTGATATTTAAGGTGAGAATAGCACGCACCAGTCAATTATAAAGCTGCTATGGGGGTAGACTACGATTGACCAAGTGTGAAAGAGCAAATATTTAAATATTCATTTTCACCACCGTATTTTGGGGGGTGAAAATAAATTTAAACTCATTTTCACTCCCGTTTATTTGGGAGAGAAAATTAATTTAAATTAATTTTCTCACCCCAATAAACGGGAGTGAAAATAAATTTAAATTAATTTTCTCCTTCACACTTGGTCCATCGTAGTAGACGGTTAGGCAATATGAGTCTAACATTGATTGACGCGCGAAAATGTTGCACTACGGAATATGTAGGGATAGTGCTGATGCGCCCATATGCCCGAAATTATCTTGACCCTCCGTCGGAATAAAAGGCGGGCAAAGTTGACAAACACATTAATTATTATTTGTATTACAATCATTGAAGGGTACATTTTACAAAAATTTTAAGTTTTCCAATTCCTCCCAACAAGTAATAATAATAATAATAATAATAATAATAATGATTATAATGATGATTATAATAATGATGATGATAATAATAATAATAATCTTTAAAAAGATTCTCACTCAGTACGGATATAAACACATTACAGACAAGTAAATCATAAGCATGTTCAATATACTGACCACTTTAAGAAGAGTTAAAGCAAATTACTAGTTCACATCACACAGAGATGTTAATTCATTAACACATTATTAACATATTTTAAAAAGGTCATAGGACACATTTAATGCCCCTATGGTTTCATCAATTCAGATCGTCTAATCTCGAGTGTGGTTCTAAGAAAGCTTGCACATTGTTTGACATTATTACCATCGCTTAGTATAATTTTGAATTTCTGATCCTCTGGCTAATAAGAAAATCCTTGAACTGATCATGACGCCTCTAATCGTGTAAATAGAGTCGCACTCTGTACATTATAAAGAGAGCAGGTAAGAGTGACATCTTTTTCGTCTTCAATATTTTCGCTATTAAGAGACTTACAGCGAAAACGAAGACTTTCCTGTATTGACGAACCCTGATAGCAGCTTGTTTCTAGTGCCGGAGGTGCAACCCAAACTTAACATTTGTTTTAAAGGTACTGTATAGGACCACGGTGTGTTTACCCACACCATGTTGAGCTTCTTCACGATTTATTGAAGTGAGCCACTTAACCTTCTCGAAACCGGTGACAGCTGGGCACACTCAGCCATCATCCGGCCACCCCCTATTTGGATACTGTACATACGACTGTTTGCTTTGAGATCACAGGAAAACATAAGGAAACTTATGGGATTATTTCTTATTTTGTTTTCCCTCTTCCCTGCTTTGATTTGAAAAGTTAGCCTACACACTATGTTATATGCCTGAAAGGTCTTAGAATGTGGAATCGAGCAATAAAAGTACCTTCCCAGCAAGGGGTAAGACATGAGAGATAAAAAGATAAAATAAATGATAACATGAAAGTTGATTTCAAATGGAGTTTGAACAATACATACTAGCATATATATATATTTGTATATATATATATATATATATATATATATATATATATATATATATATATATATATATATATATATATATATTTATATATATATATATAGAGAGAGAGAGAGAGAGAGAGAGAATATTGATTTTTTTTAAATGTGGATGAATGATCAATGCGGATCACAAGCGTATCAATTTTTTCTTATATTTCCTCCGCTCACATGTATAGCCATTTCATTCAAACTTTTCAATGAAGCCATTTTATATCAGAAAAGGTGCGTTTTTCAACTTCTGGATTACAAAACTTGGGAATTAAGGTAAAATTGAAAATTGTGATACCTTCCGACCGATATTCTCTTAGCTATACTTAAGCCAAACTTCGATTTAAATCCTTTGACGACCATACCCAAAATGCGTTTTTAAAGTGACTAAATTTGGGGGGAAATTCAATGTAGAGAAAACAACCACCCCCTGCTTGTGCGCAAGCCTATGATAAGTTCTTTAATGGTTCTCAATCTGCTCAGTGATGACCTAGACAGTCATAGTTGGTCTGATGAGGATGAAAAGTCTTTCGGCTTTAACATGTGTAAAAAAGCTCATAAGGACCCTACATTCACAGACTAACCCCATAAGCCACCTTAAGTGTTCATATGTGAGTGGGTGAATAATGTTTCGTGTTTTCCATACATTTTCCCAGTTTTTTCGGCCTTAGTTTGTGTTTCTTTCCAGAGAGAACAAACTGGAGCAGCATGGGATTCCAAACTGTTCCGCAGTGTCATCATGGCAGTTACTCATCCCACAAATGAACTCACTCTGGAATGGGCAGGGAAGGACCGAAAATTAAACTCATTCCAATCTGATATCTACATCCGACTCGCTGCCTGGTATGAATAAGGGTCGACTAATCCATGTGTGTGTTGATACCTGCATTGTGGTAATGGCAGGATTAACTGTTACATGTATACCCCCATTTTTAAACTCACAGATTAATGAAATGAGTAAATGTGAAGGAGGGTGGAGGATGTTGATAAAAAGTCCTACAACTTTTAACCTCCCCTAGCCAGCCCCTTCTCTATGATTAATTACTCTGTTGTACATGATACAGATAAAATTGCCTGAAACTTTCCAGAATTTGACCTTGCTAGCGGCATGTATTCTGTCTATTGCCCTCCCTATGAGACAGAATGGAACAAGTGAGGGATTAAGTCTGCTACTTTCTTCAGTTTAATTGTAATTTATTGTATTGCTTGCACGTGGAAAATAGTGCTCAACACCACCACCAGGGGTATCAGCAATAGGGTTGCTACCATTGGTGTTTGATACAATACCAAATACTAATATAAAATACACACCAACATTTCAAACTTCCAAAATGCAGGAGTAATAAAAACATACTATTCAGACCACGACCAAATTTTCATCCAATTCTGAAAAAAATCTGTAAAGCAAACGACAAGACTTAATTCCATATAAAAACGAAACACCAACAGGCAACAGCAACATTTACTTAAGTTAAAAATTTGCAAAAAACTAAGGTTTAAAAAACCTAAAATTAAAAAATACATAATAACAAAACCACGAAAAATTACAAGGTCAATCAACAGAAAGACATCTGACATAGAACAAACTCTGGCGACTCTCTTGTTTCAAATATTAATCCATTCGGTGGGTTATGATAATTATCACTCCAAGTGCAAATGGATTTTGAAATTGATATGATATGAATCCAATAAAAATATACATATGAACAATCTAATCCAATGTAAACAGAAGTAAAATATAAAATATATTTATGAAATGATAAAATATGTAATATTCAAAGTAATAATATTATAGTATGAAACAGTCTCCTCCATTACCAAACCAATTCAATTGTGATATATTATACAAATATGACATTCTTGTGGGAAGTACAACAGGAATAACTTGGATTGTCGGCCGAGGGCGTAGCCCAAGTGCGACAATCCTCTCGACCGGGAAGTTATTCCTGTTGTACTACCAACAGGAATGTAATATTTGTTTTTATTATACTGAACAAAATACGAAACACAAAAGGGGGAAAATGACGAACCCCAGAGATTTTGGATAAATACTTGTTGTCTGCCTTGTTGACCTAGTTTCAATGGTAGGTCATCCGGTAAACTCGGTGGGTGTTTGCAGGTATTCAAGCTAGCGTGTGTTAATCAATTAACACATGCTGTTGCCGTGTGTTAATTGATTAACACACGCTGTTGCTGTGTGCTGATCAATTGAATAACAACCACTTTTTCTTTGACTACCGTCTGTGGCTAAGGAGTGAGTATGACATGACCATTAATCTATGGCCCTTGACCAACCAGAATCAAGAATATTCAAATGAGGTATAATAATAGATAAAAAACAGGTTTCTATTTCTATTTAGATATGTCAGACAACACTAGATTCTTCTTTACTGATCATCATTCTGTCCTTCTCCAATAAGCCATACAATATTTTTGAAATGATGTCACTAGAGGGACCTTAACAACTATCCCTGTTACCCCTTAAATAACTTTAGCCTGTAATAACAATGGAAAAGAATTTTGATTACCCCTTTGTCCAATTCTAAACTATCCTAAGTATCTTACAGTGGTCTAATACACCTCAGGCAGTACTAGAACCCTAGACCTTGTGCAGTGGTGAGACAGTGAAAATGAAGTGTACTAAACTATCAGATGTCCTGCTAATGCTATCTTGTACATAACCATCTCTAGAATAAATATTACACGCATATCATGATTTCTGTGGCTTTTTCTACACATCACCTGCCTTAAATCAGTTTTTTTATCAGATGTTCTGCTATCATTATTCTACGAGACCCCTTGCAGTCTGTAAATCTTGTAACTGTACAAGCTTGGAAGCCAGAGGGTTGTAGATGCTCTGAGATGCATTCTCAGCCTTATCTGAGAGCAAAATGAGTGATTTCAGATGAAAAGTATTTCTCTTTTTCAGAAGAAAAATTACCTTTTTTACCCTTTTTTGATGTTGCACCAGTACCCTACCAACCTTCCTTTATATGTACATGTACTATTACCTCATATATTTGTCTTTTTTGTTGTCTGCATGTTGCTATACATGTACTTCTTTATGGTTTTGGTGACTTACACTTATTTCTTCTGCTTTCAGGTGAAAGCATGCCAGTTACCTGAACCACTTTTTCAATGTCTAACCACGCCTGCAACCCCCTCCTTTCCTATAGTTGCCCACACTAGATATAGACTACATGCAGACTCTATTCTAGACTGCGTTTAGCTTTATCTAGATGCTTTCTCTATTGTGTCACATGTTTAAGTGATAAAAATTATGAAATTGAACTGAAAAAATATGTCAGTGTGGCGTTAAGAAGGGGGTTGTGGAGGGTCCACAGCCCCTAAGTGGGATGGGAGATTGAAATTTTGAAACAGAAGACCTACTTCACAAGGATAAGGATCAAGAACAATATATACAAGAGAAAATATCTATTGGCACGACATAAATTATATTAATATATACATTTTCATTCATTAAGAATGTTTAAAAACATTCATTTAGCAGAAATTTAAAAAAGGTTATTTATTGGCACAACATAATATATACAATTTCATCCAAAATTACCCATTAGCACTAAAGTAAAAAAAAATAATAACTGGCAAAAAATTCTACTTCAGTTTATTAGTTAATAGAATTGGCTCATAATTAGTCTTAATTTGATCAAATTTATTTATCAAGAATATTCTCAAGAATTCATTACGATATATACAAAATAAATCATTGGCACATCACAATAAATACTTTTTAATTTATTTTGAATATGAGAATAAAACACCTGCAAAAATTCTACTTCAGTTTATTTGCCATTTATAAGTCAATAAAATGTAAGATGAAGATATGAAAATATATCTATTGGCTCTATTTGTCTTAATTTATTCAAATTTATATATCAAGAATTTTCTCAAAAATTCATTACAATATATACAAAATAAATCATTGGCACATCATGTGATGATTTGTGCTAAATATATGAAAAATACTCTTGATAAATAAATGGTACATATTGAGATAAGGCATGTGCTAATAGATAATTTGTTTAACTCATACAAAAGAAATTATTTATTGGCACATAATGTCTTAATGTATACAAATTCATTTATCAATGATATTTTCAAAAATTACTAACCAAGCACAGGAGCAGAATACATCACAATATATATATACAAAAGAAATTATTTATTGGCACCACTTATTACATTTTATTATAAGAAATAGTCATTTAGCACATTATTTTATTTGGCATTTATCAAGTCAAATAGCACCAAGATTCTTTCTCAACATCATCCCATATTAGCACCAACAACAACAACTTACAACCTCCTCAATCGCCCACCAAGCCAATGTTCAGCTGCCCTAGCAAAAGGGAAAACCTCCACGTCTATGTTGGCATATCGAACCCTGATCAACCGGTCCAGCTGCTGGATCTTGAGGTTCGCCCTGAGGGTAGACTTGACGCGGTTCTGTACAGAGAAGGCTCGCTCTGCCTCAGCGTTGCCAACCATGACGACCAAGCACAGTGACATCAGTCGGTACACTGAGGCAAAGTCCTCCTTGTTGTGTGCATTTTCCTGTCCAAAGATCTTCTGGAACAACTCCATTGGGCGCAGCAGACGAATCTCCCCATCATCAGTGATGGTTGACTTGTTCCGGAACATCACTCTCTTGAAAACAGCAAATTCGTTGCGGCACTGGTCCCGGTCAACTACAGGGTGGAAAATTGTGCCATCTGTATTCCTCTTGCCATCACCGTAGTGAGACAAGAGAACATTCAAATGACCATTCCCCCATCCTTGTAGCTGAGCTGCATCCTCTGGCAGGGCCTTTGTAACAAACACCTGCATTGCCTCCAGCAGGTCCATCCGTGGGAAGCGCCTCCTCAGGTTGGCCACCAGTGAGCTGATGATCCGAATCTTGGTGCCCTGGAAGGCTGCTACCTGGTCAACGCCTCTGTAGGTGGACACAATGGCATTGCCCTTGAATTTGTTCCTGGGTTCGTCTTTGAGGGTGTCTGTGAATAGCAAAAGGTGTGGTCCATCCGCCTCCAACATCCCGTTCAAAGTATTGATGCAGTCTTCAAATTGAAAGCCTTGGAACGCAATTGGTCAGTCTAAGGAACAAATTTTGTTGAACCTCCAACACCAATACTCAGAGCTTTTGTTGCTGATACCATTGAGGTAAATTCTCTTCTTGGCATAACATGAAAATAATGAAATAAAAATCATGTTTGTCTGTCCAGTGAATCGAGAAGTTGTCTGTTTAGTTCTAAAACAGAAGGTATGTAGTCACTCATCTCGACAAAGTCCAAGATGCAGATATTTATCCCTTGATATCCTGCCTGCCGAGTTTTCAGCCACGAGACAAAAGGTGGCGCCACTTTCTTTGCCATTGCGTTCTTCAAATCCGTGGCAAAATGTGCGATGACATAATAAGAGTCAGGGGTGCATATCCCTTGCGTGATGTAAAACTTATCCGTGGGTCGACCCTCCTTGTAGTTTTTCTCAAGGAATTTCATAAGTTTTGATACTTCGGTTTTGTCAGCCCACGGTGAGGGTATGAGGTCACCTGGCCAAAACTGCAGGTGTTCTTTGATGATGTCGTCATGGTAGAATATTATCACCTGTAGATTATTCTCCCACATCATGTCTAGAGTAGTGCTCTCCACGTCCACAAATGGACACACCTTGCTGCCGAAGATATCTAGCAAGAGTGAGAGAAAATGAGTATGCTGTCCCTCGGTGACTCGGTAAAAATGATTAAAATCTAATAAGACAATTTCACGCTGGTGTTGGTCAAGGAAGCTATTAATTTCTCGCATAGAATCTTCAATCCTTCCGCCATAAATCCTATGTACAAAATACAAATCCTCCGTTTCTTTTTTGGATGATACACGCAAATCGAAGTAGCGTATCCCAGCATGCAACTGCTCGGTGAATCCAAGGCTCTGTGTCACAGACCAGCGGTAAACAACTTCTCTTCCTGTCGCACCAAAGATTTTCACGAAGTCTTTGATTGCTTGTGATGTATCTGGAGCAAGTTCTGATTTAGGGTCCAATGTACTTGTGAAAGAGTCATGGGAACCTACAGAGAAATACAATTTTAAGTAAGAAAAAAATGTAAATATTTTATCATACATATATACATACAATAAATTTCCTTTTGAGTTGAAGCATATTAAGTTATAATGGCACTATTTAAAAGAATATAGCCATTCAGGTCCAGGACCCCAAGCCTTTACTTTACAGTTTTTTCTGTCATGAACTAATACCTGAGAACACACATTTATGTAGGTAACAATAGTATTTATACAGTACTAGTATATATGCAAAAAAAACATTTGAGGTTATGGAATGAAGTCTTTCTTGATGTCAACCTATTTCAGTGTACCTTTTAATGCCTTCTAGTATATACGGACATATATGTGTCAATCTTTTGATATAACATAGCATGAAATCATAACCACTATCTAATCCAAAACATAATCAATCCAGGCCCATAATGTGTGCTTAAAATAAATCTGTAGTACTTTAAACTCGGTTTGCCAAAAATGCTTATCCTCAAAGCATGGTCTTAGCCAGCAGGGCGTCAGGGTGTCTTTTTGGACACCCAAACCCTTAAAAAGCACCCCTCAGGACACCCAAAAGATTTCTGAGGAATTTCTTAAAATGTCAATCACAAGTATATAATTGGATTTGTTTTTATCCCTATGTAATTCCCATGACATTATATAAGGATATCATGCCTTATTTTAATAAATTTATACATGTTTATGGTTGAAATTTGAGTAGTCCCCCTTAAAAATTTGGACGCCCAAAAATTTTACAAAAAAATTGCCAATTTTAGGCACCCAGTTTCTGAATCCTGGCTAAGACCCTGCCTCAGAGTCATTGTGTGTCTGTAAAGGTATCAGGTGAGGTCTGTATTCTCCATCCTTTATTAGTCATCCTAGACCAGGTTTGTGTTGTCTATCAAGGCCGACTTTTCATTAACTGATTTATCTATGTGGCCTTTCTAGCGACACAGATTCAATCTGTAATTTAAATTTGCCTTTGCTGCAAATTCACCACAGGGGAATTCACCTATTACCTTTAACCCTCAACTGCTATGATGCTTACATATGCTCCCATGCAAAGTATTGACCGATGATCGATTAGTCAGGCTTTAAGCATATGTACAATTTTAAAATGACTTCAGAATTTCTTTTTAAAATAAATAAACATTTTTGTCACCTGCCAGCATGGGGCAAATTATCAAGTCAAACATGTTCATGATATGTCTGATAGAAATATGTTGTGGCGAATTCTCCACAGGAGAAGCAAATACTTATTAATTACAGCTTGGATCCATGCTTTTAGAATGGCCATGAAGACAAATCAGTAAAATGAAAAGTTAGCCAGGATAGACAACACAAAGCAGGTCTATAGTCATCCAAGTCCATCAAATCCACACCCACCCTCAACTGATACTTTTTATCAAATTTAATGCAACTTTGTATTAATCACGATGCAACATTCTCTCTCTCTCTCTCTCTCTCTCTCTCTCTCTCTCTCTCTCTCTCTCGGTAGATAGTTATGGCCTGCTCGGCCTATACAAGCAACATCCGTGTTGTTTCAACTCAAGCTTCTCATCCTTTAAGATAGCATCCATATTTAAAATGGGTGTTGAACTATTAAATAGATTCGGGCTAAACCTAGGTGATGTGTATCTCCCTTGCAGTGTGCAGAGGTCAATTTAAATATCTAAATAACCTATTCTTGGCTTAGATGAAGAAAAGAATTGATATGTAGCGAGAGACCAATTACTATATGCGCTATAGTGAAGGGCTTGTCCAGGTTGACCGGATGGTTTCATATCCATGTTTTTATTATCTATCTAAGTTCTTGGTCAGCTTAAAAACGATGACCTCAAGTTATGACTCTCGACACAGTTATTTACATTCTGCCAGTTGTAAAGAAAAGTTTTAAAAAAGATAGAGACGTTCAGAGGTAGGTAGGTACTAGGTAGGTAAGGATCGGTAACCGCTTTGGCTCGCAGGCTCACCCCAATACAGAGGATCTGTCGAGTGGTCTGTTTTCCCAGATCTCTAGCTAAAGTGGCCCCTGATCTAGGGGTGGCGCCCCTCCCCCTCCCCTTGTTTAGTGGTTATATAAACCCTTCTCTCACTCCTCTCCTTTTTTACTCGTCCTCAAAGCATTTACTCAGTCACAGTTCTGTGACTTCATTCACACATAGCGTTAGTAGTAATGCAAGAAAGTACATGTATGCATCCTGAGTCAGAATGAAAAATGTACTTCTCATATGCAGCTGATCTTCTGCTGATAATATGTTATCAGAAAATGTTGATGAATCAAGCCCTGAACCAGAGAAAAACATCCCCTTGATCCGCAACCCCATAGGCACAGCATGCTAGTACCTAGGGTATGTGCGCCTCGGGTTACGCGGTGTAGCCTGGGGAAGTATTGGTCACGTGATTGGTTTCGCGGCAATTTCAGTCTGACCCAGGGCCTGTGAAACCAGCAGGCAGCCAATCCTGGGGTACACATGTTATCTATGACTCATAGTGGTGTGAGGCAGCGAAATTTGATGACGCATGAACAGTGCCCACTCCCTGTCTACTACTCCCAGCCTGAACATATTGCACGCTACATCAACAAACCTACCTGGAATGGCCAATGCATTAAGGGGAATAGTAGCCAAGACCGAGGGTAAATTTCCCATCCAGTCTGAATTATCAGGGAGACTCCCGTCGGGCGATTGAGCGTACATTTTACCACGATCAGAACCTGGTAAGCAACAAGCCATGTTTACTGCTAGGGCGATCGATCGACTTTCTCTCTAAATGACGCCAATATTTCAATGATGCCTCGAACCCAAAACATGCCATCTTCTCGCCCGGCGCAACCGGGCAAAGCAGGTGTAAATCGGGCTCCCAATCAACGTATGCATTTTCACCATGTAAACATGTTTCTGGTTCCAACCTGATTTTTATTTGCATCTTCACTATGTAGGTGTTTCGATAACTTCTCATAATCCTACAAATAGGGCACAATAATAAAACTGTATAAAGAAATGTTCAAGTGGGACACACAAAACAGAAGTGCTTTGCTATTAAAGTATTTCCATATGTTTAGAAACCATATACCAGATTATTCCGAATATTGTCTTACACTCTACATAATCACGAACAGGTAAATAAATGTATTTCTTCTTATTATTTTTCTTCTTCTTCTTCTTCTTCTTCTTCTTCTTCTTCTTCCGTGTAAAGTGTTTCCCTCAAGGTTTAGTATAGCCTGTTTCCCAGGCCATATTCAAATGTCATCCCTTGTGGATAGATGGCACTGTGGTATGCTAGGAGTGCAGTTGAAAATCTATTCCCAGTAAACCCCCTTGTGTGGCAATTGTGAGAGCTAAATGGCTAACAGTAGGCCACAAGTCCCTGGGGCCTGTTTCTCGTATCGTAAAGTACGAATCGTTCCTAATTTACAATTTCCTAAATTTAGGAACGTCTACACGAAGATCTGAAATTGCGTTTCTCGAAGCTCTTCGTAAATGAATTCGAAATCTTTTAATTGATGACGTCATTTACGGGAAAATTTTGTTGTGACGTCCTTTTGTTGCGTATATAGTCCTATTGTTACGTATGCCACTCACTACTACTGTGTAGTATAGGTGCAGGTGTGGCGTGAATATTCGGAACACGTGAGACTGAGTTACCTTTGATAATTGTCAGGCGCGGAAGTTCCAGATTCTCACGCGTACAAAATAGAATTTGTTTCCCATGGAAATGGGTTACTCCACAAATTATTCGCACCTTGTAGCATGTTATCTTCTGAACGAACACGAATAAAAAGACTTTATGACATGGAATTATGTATACTCTGTGATGTAAATGGAATGATTTGTACAAATGTTGATCACAATTCAGGCACCGTAAATCGCACAAGTTTTGAGGCACAGGTTCCGATCGTAAGTTAAGTTTCATAAAGCGGAATACTGACAACAAGTTGTATGTGTTATGTTATCTGTATACATAGCATATACAGATAACAGATTACTCAAACAACATTTTATTTCAGTTAAACGGCACTTAATGTCGGTTTCAAATGCTTCAGAGGTGCATGGTTACTTATTCCTATGACCGCAGCTAAATTTTCACTTCCGCGCATGCGCATTATCAAAGGTTCGGATAATTCACGGGTTCCGATAATTCACACCACACAGGCATTTATATAAAATAAAGTAAAATCAAAATAGAGCCTTGTAGCTAGGCTAGGTTGAGTATTGTCGCACTAGGGGTCTTTTGTTAGTGTGTATAGATTTCTCCCATGAGGAAGGATTCTGGTCACAGAATTTCGTATGTGGCATTATTTTTCACCTTAGATAAATAGTGGGTATGAAACCAGCCGGTCACCCTGAACAGCCTAGCCTCAACCAGTGTCAACTAATAGCCCAAAATTTGTGCACTGCACTTGCTCAGTTGATGCTGGCGATCAGGTTTCTCTGTAATGTAAATGATACCCGAGCCCTGATTGGTCATTGTTCCCTCATGACCCCATGCTGATGCCAGATCAGTGACCTCTGGCACGAGTCAAGCCCTCCACTATAGCTCATATAGTAATTCTTTTCTTCATATAAGTGAAAAGGAATTATTTTATTTACCAACCATAAACATGGTGATAATGCCACAAATAAGTGGAGAAACCCCACAAAAATTAGCCAAAACAAATCTCAAAGACCTCCTCTTTTGAATGAGACCACATACAGCCATTTTTTGTGGGTCTTCAAAAGAAAACTTTGAACTTAAAAAGGCATGAGTCCAGCACTTCACTATAGCTAATATAGTAATTGGTCGCTCGCTACATATCCATTCTTTTCTTCATCTAAGTGTTCCAGAACATGGTGGTAAAAGTTGAGGGTATGGTTGTTTGATAGTGTGATATTGCAGCATAAAGAATATCTGTTTAGGAATTAGCTTATTTTTGACTTGTTACCTAGAAATAAGTATTATGGTCATCAAGGGACAAGTACATCAAATACCATCCTGTTCATAAAGTATACGTGTGTTTTTTAAAGTCTTTCATGAAATTTAAAGCTATCATTTGCCGATATTTTGTATAAACTAATTAACCATATTACCTCGAACACCTGTAGCATAACCCTTCAAAATGTTGAGTTGCGCTTGTAATGCGTTGCCGACTATTTTCAACTTCTTCTAAATGGTCCACATTGCTACAAAAATAAAGGACACCTTGAAAGAATTGGTTTCAAAGGCATAATATAATCTGGAATTTCACGTCCACTAAATTTGAAATAACAAGTGGAATAAAAAGGATTTCTTTCAAGACAAGTTTTGAATTTTAGGATGATCGGGTGAAAACATTTTTTGTTCATGACATGAAAAAACGAACCCCTCGTTTGAGCGACCTCTTTTGCGTGTAATCTAAACTAAAGCGTCAGGCCTCCGGAACTTGGAATCCCCTATTCGTCGGTGATACACAATGATTTACATGTATTAAACACGCAAAAAAGTAAATGTATGACTCTCAATATCAATATAAAAGATACTCAGGATATATAAATAAGTGTATTATAAATTGGAATATTTAACCACGCACATTCAAACTGTTGAATCACTTTTCTCTAACTTTAAAGTGCCCCTATTGGCAGGTTCCCGATCCAAATTAACTTTTAAAAGGATAGCCTATGCATGTATATAAGCTGAATTAACTTTAATATTTTCTGGGAGCTAATTATTAGCTTTGATGACCAAACACAATCTTCATCCAAGGTATTAGTTATGTTGCATGGGTTATTTTAAAACGTCAGATTGAGGTTCAACAAATATATCTTGCATGGGCTTATTGGATATTTAGTTTGATGATATATATATATATATATATATATATATATATATATATATATATATATATATATATATATATATATATATATATATATATATATATATATATATATATATATATGTACGGTGTCATCATGAATGCTGGCTTTCGTTCTTTCGCAATTTATTTATTGCAAAAGTTATCTGTGTGTGTGTGTGTTTCTGTATAACATGGCATTCTCTTGCTCATACTTGAAGAGGAAACGGGAAAAAGGTACCGATTGGTTAACTCTTTTGCACCATTTTTATGAAAATCTCCCCCAAAAAGTCCTATTTCAAAAACTTGCCCATGCAGTGGTTCGACCTGTAGACAGTTTAGACAGCATTTGGTAAAAACTCGGCAATTCCGACTTATACCACTTTTGGCTTAAAAACGTGTTTCTCGAGTTCCTTGATGTTGCCCCATAAATCCTATATAGCAGCAGAAAAATAATTTTGACATGGCGTAACAGTATTCCAGGCAGTGGCAGTAACTCTGAAGGGATACGTTTAGCAAAGAAAGAAACCAATATAGGAGAATGAGATGTGACATAAATGGCATTATTTTTTCAAAAATACGAGAAAAAAACCCAACTAAGTCGATGACACCATGAATTCAAGTTGTTTTGAAGATCACTCTGCTATGTTCTTTTCTCATTGAACATTTCAGGAAAATTAAACTGACATTTTTAAAAGAGTCGTAAGAATGGATTGGTATACAGACGGTTTGCGTAAACCTAACATTAGTAAAATATAACGTTTTCTGATATGTTAAATTTCCATCTATAGGGTACGAATTTGGGTTTAAATTTCTAATCGACACTTACTCTGTCGTCCTGAGCTAGAAAGTGACTAGCATGTATTACATTGTGGATGTAATTATGGAATACCGGTGGAAGCTTTCGACTAACCCCACTCCATAAGCAGTCGACGCTTTTCATTCTGCAGAGGAGGGTAAAGCCATAGATGACCTAACACAAGTGGATTTGAAACCAGCCGGTCAACCTGGACATGCTAGCCTCAACCAGTGTCAACTAATAGCCCACAATTGGTGCCCAGCTGATGCTGGCAATCAGGTTTCTCTGCTATGTAATCGATACGAGAGCCCTGATTGGTACTTGCTCCCACGTGACCTCGCGCTGATGCCAGATCAGTGTCTCCTGGCATGAGTCCAGGCCGTCACTATAGCCCATATAGTAATTGGTCTCTGGCTACATATCCATTTTTTCTTCATCTAAGGTAAAGCTAATTCCATGCTTGCCCCTGATGACATATATAGTTGTCTGATCATTACCGTTAACCACTTATAGATACCACCAGGGATCGAAGGATGGTATTTGGGTACATGTCGAAGGCGGGAAAAACGGTCGAGGGAAATATAAATATAAATATATTTTTCATCGAATGGCCTCACGTTAGTTGGCCTCTCGTGTTTCATGATGGCAATAGATAATATAATTGCGTCGTTGTGATATTGATATTTAAGGTGAGAATAGCACGCACCAGTCAATTATAAAGCTGCTATGGGGGTAGACTACGATGGACCAAGTGTGAAAGAGCAAATATTTAAATATTCATTTTCACCACCGTATTTTTGGGGGAGAAAATAAATTTAAATTCATTTTCACTCCCGTTTATTGGAGAGAGAAAATAAATTTTAATTAATTGTCTCACCCCAATAAACGGGAGTGAAAATAAATTAAAATGAAATTTTCTCTTTCACACTTGGTCCATCGTAGTAGACGGTTGTGCAATATGAGTCTAACATTGATTGACGCGCGAAAATGTTGCACTAGCTACGGAATATGTAGGGATAGTGCTGATGCGCCCATATGCCCGAAATTCCCTTGACCCTCACACGGAATAAAAGGCGGGCAAAGTTGACAAACACATTAATTGTTTGTATTACAATCATTCAAGGGTACATTTTACAAAGATTTAAAGTTTTCCAATTCCTCCCAATAAGTAATTATAATAATAATAATAATAATAATAATAATAATAATAATAATAATAATAATAATAATAATAATAATAATAATAATAATGATGATAATAATAATGATAATAATAATAATCATCTTTAAAAAGATTCTCACTCAGTACTAATATAAACACGTTACAGACAATTAAATCATAAGCGTGTTCAATATACTGACCACTGTAAGAAGAGTTATGAGAGACACTAAAGCAAATTATTAGTACACATCACACAGAGATGTTAATTCATTAACACATTATTAACATCTTTTAAAAAGTTCATAGGACACATTTCATGCCCCTATGGTTTCATCAATTCAGATCGTGTAATCTCAAGGGTGGTTCTGAGAAAGCTTGCACATTGTTTGACATTATTACCATCGCTTAGTATTATTTTGAATTTCTGATCCCCTAGTAAATAAGAAAATCCTTGAACTGACTCCTCTAATCTTGTAAATAGAGTCTCACTCGGTTCATTATAAAGAAGGCAGGTAAGAGTGACATGTTTTTTTTTCTTCGATAGTTTCGCTATTAAGAGACTTGCAGCAAAAACGAAGCCTTTCCTGTATTGACAAACCCTGATAGCAGCTTGTTTCTAGTGCCGGAGGTGCAACCCAAACTCAACATTTGTTTTAAAGGTTCTGTATAGGACCTCGGTGTGTTTACCCACACCATGTTGAGCTTCTTCACGATTTATTGAAGTGAGCCACTTAACCTTCTCGAAACCTGTGACAGCTGGGCGTGCTCAGTCATCATCCGGCCACCCCCCAATCTGAATAATGTATATAAAACTGTTTGCTTTGAGATTACTGGAAAACTTAAGGTAACTTATGGGATTATTTTTATCTTGTTTTCCCTCTTCCCTGCTTTGATTTGAAAAGTTAGCCCACACACAATGTTATATGCCTGAACAGCAACAAAAAGTACGCTCCCAGCAAGGGGTAAGACATGAGAGATAGAAATATAGAATAGATAATAACAAGAAAGTTGAATAATACATACCAGCATGTATATATATATATATATATATATATATATATATATATATATATATATATATATATATATATATATATATATATATATATATATATATATATATATATATATATATATATATAAATATATATATATATATATATATATATATATATATATATATATATATATATATACATATATATATATATATATATAGAGAGAGAGAGAGAGAGAGAGAGAGAGAGAGAGAGAGAGAGAGAGAGAGAGAGAGAGAGAGAGAGAGAGAGAGAATATTCTAGAATATTGATTTTTTAAAGTATGTATGAATGATCAATGCGGATCACAAGCGTATCAATTTTTTTCTTATATTTCCTCCGCTCACATGTATAGCCATTACATTCAAACTTTTCAATGAAGCCATTTTATATCAGAAAATGTGCGTTTTTCAACTTTGGAACTAAGGTAAAATTGAAAATTGTGATACCTTCCGACCGATATTCTCTTAGCTTCGATTTAAAGCCGTTGACGTTCTATACCCTAAATGCGTGTTTAAGGCGACTTTATTTGGGGGAAATTCAATGTAGAGAAAATAATCACCCCCTGCTTGTGTGCAAGCCTATGATAGGTTCTTTGATAGTTCTCAATCTGCTCAGTGATGACCTAGACAGTCATAGTTGGTCTGATGAGGATGAAAAGTCTTTCGGCTTTAACATGTGTAAAAAAGCTCATAAGGACCCTACATACAAAGATTAACCCCATAAGCTACCTTAAGTGTTCATATGTGAGTAGGTGAATAGTGTTTCGTGTTTTCCACACATTTCCCCAGTTTCTTCGGCCTTAGTTTGTGTTTCTTTCCAGAGAGAACAAACTGGAGTAGCATGATATTCCAAAGTGAGATTCCGCAGTGTCATCATGGCAGTTACTCATCCCACAAATGAACACACTCTGGAATGGGCAGGGGAGGACCGAAAATTAAACTCATTCCGAGCTGATATCTACATCCGACCCGCTGGTACGAATAGCGGTCAACTAATCCATGTGTGTGTTGATACCTGCATTGTGGTAATGGCAGGTTTAACTGTTACATGTATACCCCCATTTTTAAACTCACAGATTAATGAAATGAGTAAATGTGAAGGAGGGTGGAGGATGTTGATAAAAGGCTGAGGCACACGGGCTTGTGCTGTTCTTTTTAATTAGTGCGAGGTACGGTAATCTTTGCGCTAACTGTGATTGGCTCTCGGTGAGTTCTCTAAATCAAATGCCGTCTGTGCCTATGGTACTTTTGAAGCCGTCTGTGCCTATGGTACTTTTGAAATAATTTGCAATTTCTCATAAAAATCACAAAACATTTGAAGATGAATTGTGGGATAGATACCGACCAATATTCCTCCTCTAAATGCGTTCCAAATATGCTCTTTTCTCATAGATATTACCATGATAGTCAGGACATTCATGATTTTAGGCGCCACAAGCATAAATGAGTCCTTAAAGGATGAAGTAAACTACTCGTAAACTAACAATTCACAGCTGTCGACTGCAGAACTCAGCGTATTTCACTAAAAGACAAAATAAGTGCGAATATGTTATTTCGCGATTTCTCATTCATTCAAGATAGCATTTGATAGGCAGCTATCTATTAATGATGCCGCTCAGTGGCCAAATTATGGCCAGGAAACCGAGGCTGACTGGAAACTAAAACGACGTCAGGAATATGGAGCCGCTCAGGATATGTGAGTGGTCTAGAAATTACAACCGACAGCTCGCTGTCTCTCACTGATGCCTGAGTTAAAAATATGCTCGGGCCATGTGAGAAAGTTACAAGTGCCTTGGAGTTGGGCGGTAATGTTATTTCCCCCATCTACAACGGATTAATTACAATTATGCTTCGATGAGACAGAAAAAGTAGCAATAAGTAAACGTTATACGTATCAGAAATGCATGTGATGATATGAGGGAATTTTATTTGAAAATATGGATTTGAATTGAAATTGTATCTGAAACAAAGAAACGCATATTTTTCTTCAATTACTTAAATAAAAGCGCAATGAATCTGATAATCTCCCTTTCTGAATAAACCACTAGGCCATATGAGCACGAACGGCTCGATTCAAATAAACTAAAATACCTGCCTTGCCTTGTTCAACGTCGTAGGATCAGTGCAACAATATATTTGTGTTTTTTTGTCCTTTTTCTTTTTTTTTTTTCGTTTTTTTTTGGGGGGGGGGGGGTTCTAGGAAGAATGATTTGCGAATTAATAGATAGCGTGGCGTTGAAATAACCAAGCCATATCTCATGCAAAGATCCAATGTTGCAGGCCTTTATATCGTACCATGATTTGCGCAGCCAGAAAAGCCTTAGTGAGAGCGTGGCGTTTTCTAATATTAGTGGTGCGTAGTTCAGGTCTCTACAAGCGACAGACATTCTCCTATGTTTATTTCTCAACTTGCCAGAGTTGGCACGTTGCCAACAGCCGGCTCACCTCTCCCTGCCTCCCGCAGTCACGTGATACTTGCATCTCAGGCAACGTCGATTGATGCGGCTACAGCAGCAGTTAGCAGCGGAGTCGGTACAGATTTGCATTGCGTGTACAGGAGAAACAGCCGTAACTGTAAAATAGATAGGACAAATCCGGCACACTCACGGATATCCGCTTCCAATATCCATTGTGTATTGAGAAATAGAAGTCAGTCAAATTCTGTTTCGAAAATCAGTAATGATGCATTACCAAACGAAACTCATGAGATGTGAACAACCCTGGGACTGGTAGTCAGGTACATGTTGCAGTGAGATTGGTTGCTCTCAGTCCTTCACTATAATGTTTATGGTAAAAGTCATTACACATAAGAGCTTTGAGGATGTTTTATTGCATGTTATGAGGAAATGTTATCGGTAAAATATGTTGACGACTTAATCGTGCCAACATTTGTATTTTTTTCGTAAGAGCAAACGTAGTAGTTGGGTAGGGAGTTATAGATTCGACATAACATCTATGTAATTCGACCTAGTGATAATGATGATGTAATTAATGATCATATAATGCCGGGAGCCTGGTTCCAAATCTAAATAGTACTGCGCCCGGCTATATTTTGTGATGGAAATAGTAAAATGTGTCATGTTTAAAGGACTTGGGTTTATTCTAAGGTAGCATTGGTTCATTTTAACCTTTTGCGATCAGTGATTTGGATACAGAAAAAAATTAAAAGGCCTCTTCGAGTCTTCGTTCTTTCCTTGAACGGCACCATGTCAAACATCTAGACATGTGATCCATTTCCGTATATGCAACCTTATATGTGTAATGTATCTATTTACTGAAAGTATATCGAGAATGGGAACGACTCTCTTCTGATCATTTTGATCTGCTTAACGCGATGACTATTTAAAATAACATTTTTTAATAATTTGGTAATGTCACTATTTTGATAGGATTTCAAAAGAGTGACAAAATAAAAAGCACATTGTCTTTAAGGTCCTTACACCCCATATGCAGAGAGAGAGAGAGAGAGAGAGAGAGAGAGAGAGAGAGAGAGAGAGAGAGAGAGAGAGAGAGAGAGAGAGAATACACTATGTTGGACCACATGTGCTCATGAGTAACGTGCATGAAAGTCACTCGCTTGAATGGCGAGCTGTTGTGCACGCATCTACCGCCGACGCCCAACACGCCCTCGGCCACTGGTCAGCCGTAACAGGCGACATTCTATCTAAACGAGCTATATACGTGGGTAGAAACAGGAAGGTATAGCAGCACTCGTATTACATATTCCTGGTGGAACTCATCTGCATCTAAATTAGTTGCTAGCCTATGGTATGACTACCCCAAATATCCTTAATGTTCCATCCTTAATGGCTTATTGGGTTAATTTGACAATATAGGGTCATTTTTAGATTTTGACATACATGTACACCTTTTTCCTCATAACTAGCTCAACTGTGAATGTCTAAACCGTCATTGGGCAGAGTAATAGACCAACTATTACAGAAGCGTCCACAGGCTTCAACACAACGGGAGAGGTTCTTGGATCCTTTTCTCAATCGAATTTGACCAATACATGACCACTTTAATCATGCATTTTGGGTAAAATATTTACAAACTTGCTTGGAACTTTCCATTTTTAAAGCTACTATTGAAGCTACTATTTCAGAAGGAAGAGTGTCATATTTTTCAATTTAGACTTAGTTCTGAAGTTAAAAATGCAAGTTTCTTTCTCATTTTCAACAAAAAAACTGAAAGAATCGGTTATATTATACAAAAGGACCCAAATTAAACAGTTAGTTCCCTCAGCGTTAGAAACCCTGTAGATTTGCTCCTTTTGCTTTTTATTTTCTGGAGGAGGGAGCTCTGCGATAACTAGAATTAAACCGCCCAACAAGACCGACGTGCTCATCCAACACATCTGCTAAGGACATTCCTTATCCTAGTCTAAGTAAGATAATCCATGCCTCAAATGTTCGTATATCTCAAAGAATAGACTTAACCTACTCCTATGATAGGCATTTTTCACTTCTCTTCTCTGTTGATCAAACGAAACTAGCACCAAGGAACGAAGTAAAACATCAAGTTCAAAACAGAGAAAATAAGGATGTGGTCATTCCAAAGACTTACAATCAGTCTCGTAACGCGCAAGTATAACAAGGAAGGCCAGAAATAACAAAACGAACATAGCTCTTTGTAAGAAGTCAATTTCTTAAGCATCTTGTCTTATAGTTTTCGATAGACCCGTGTAATTTTCCCCCATTGGTTAAAAAAATAATAACTTTTGATATGATCGATCGATACCGAAACGGCAATAGCAAACAGTACAAAAAACGTTTCCCGGGGTAGCATACAACACATATGCACTATTCAATAATAAGCACACTAAATCAGATTAGTGTGAACACCCCGAAACAAAAACTGCCTAGAAATACTAAGTGCAGCTTTCTTGTGAAGGTTCGCCTGAAAACATGTGAACCCGATTGGAAAAAAGTATTTGGTTCCGCGCGAAAGTTTAAATTTTGCCTGACCACCTTTTCCGATACTGTTTTCTGTGGTTTATTTATCCTTATGGTGTATTTAAAGACATCCAGGTGGGCGTGGAACTTCCACCTCCGGAAAAAATTAAATGTTCGACCTTGAAATTAGGGGGGGGGGGGGGGGGGGGTTATGGTCATTCCCTGTACATTATGGATATGTTCTCTTTTCATTCGTCCAGACCATAGGCATTAGTCAAATTTGTTATGCTGGTCAACTGATTAGCCTCTACGTACGACTATCAAATGTATGTCTGTAGCTTTGCATATTCAAATGTAAGAGAAAATGTCCCAAAAATTCCATTTTCTACATTTATTTTAAGAAATTGACAAACTATAAGTTTTTTGGCATTACATATGTATTAAACCACCTCACATTGTTAACCTGGTTTATAAGCAACATCTTTCCTACGCAATAAACGAACCGTGAAACAAACATGAGCATGATAGGTCGTTCGAAAGCTGCAAATCGGTGTAACCTTAGATGACCAAACACAAGTGGATTCGAAACTAGTCGGTCAACCTGAACAAACTAGCCTCAACCAGTGTCAACTAATAGCCGTTAATCGCCCAAAATTGGTGCTCTGCGCATCCCCGGCTGATGGTGGAGATAAGGTTTCTCTGTAATGTAATCGATACGAGAGCCCTGAATTCGACGTGATATCGCACTGATGCCATATCTGGTACTCCTGGCATGAGTCCAACTCTTCACTATAGGGCACATATATAGTAATTGGTCCTTCGCTACATATTCATTCTTTTCTTCATCCAAGGTTTTACTAACGAACAGCAATAGTTTCAGGAATTGTGGTAAGCAATAAAAGTTGCTGCTGTTATAGCAATTGCCTACTGGTTAGAGCATGGCTTTTCGACTGCTCAGTTCGAACACAGGTATCTGCTCCAGGAGACTTGAGCTCAAGTCATGAAGTAGGGCCTGTAGGGGTGTTGTGGGCCCAGAAATCCTCCCCAAAGCGCTAAGAAACCCTGGAACACAAAGAATAAAGCAATTGGTAAAACCTAGTAGTCTCTATATATATAATAGGAACAGGTATGCAGGTAAACAATTCACAGCTTCCCGGCCGTAAGGGAGAGTCTGTTACAAAGCTACTCCTCATTTTTCAGCAAAACCTGAAAGAAACAAAACGACTACACCAAACAGGTCTTGACTTACCTTTTAAATATCCACCCACCTCCCAGACTAATCCGCGGCCGTTTTTGCAACTTTTATGGCACTTAAACTTCTAAAGTGGTGATTCTCACCACAAACACGGCCTCCATGTTAACCCAAAGGCAGTGAATGCACTCGAGCGATCTCATTGGCTGATTCTGGGTGGAACGTCATTCCACCCAGAATCAGCCAATGAGATCGCTCGAGTGCATTCACTGCCTTTGGGTTAACATGGAGGCCGTGTTTGTGGTGAGAATCACCACTTTAGAAGTTTAAGTGCCATAAAAGTTGCAAAAACGGCCGCGGATTAGTCTGGGAGGTGGGTGGATGTTTAAAAGGTAAGCCAAGACCTGTTTGGTGTAGTCGTTTTGTTTCTTTCAGGTTTTGCTGAAAAATGAGGAGTAGCTTTGTAACAGACTCTCCCTTACGGCCGGGAAGCTGTGAATTGTTTACCTGCATACCTGTTCCTATTATATATATAGAGACTACTAGGTTTTACCAATTGCTTTATTCTTTGTGTTCCAGGGTTTCTTAGCGCTTTGGGGAGGATTTCTGGGCCCACAACACCCCTACAGGCCCTACTTCATGACTTGAGCTCAAGTCTCCTGGAGCAGATACCTGTGGTTCGAATCATCGTCGATAAAGCTGAGAAAGAAAGTTGCTAGTGACTTGAGTTAGTTGGTGGTTTTCCCCGGGTACTGCGGTTTTTCCCTCCATTGGCAACTGCTAGTCAATATCAATATAGCAGGAAAAATCAAAATGACAAAATAAATTTCCTTTTTTCAATTCCATATTTTTTCAATATCATTCCTAATTTCTAACTTATTGTCAAAAGGATACTAGATCCAGGCGGCAATTCCCATAGAAACATTAAGTCATGGATTTCTAGAAATCGCTATCACCGCACTGATCACCTACTACGTAAACGGGCGGCAAAGCGAATATTGAAGAGCGGTCGTACACCTGCATGCCCTCTGCCACCATGCGGTTTCACATTTAAACTAATGAGTTTGGCCAAGTGTACAGTTATAACATGATATTCCGATAGGTAAACACACGTATTGGATGACTTATGTAGGTTAAAGGGTGGGTGGGCGCTCATCGGAAGACCCTTTTGCAATGCATACATTTGCATACGGACGTAGGGTAAGGTTGTTTTTTTTTACCATAGAGTCCAAATCATGACTGGCAAAGAGACACTGGTGAGGGACACCGTGGTACTCTGGGACAAAAATCTGGTAAAACCAATTCACTTCTAACACTCCAACACGCTTCAAGCGGTAGTTGAACTTTGACCTTGCACCTTGCGCAGAGGGAGAAGTTGGTTTGCCACGCGCTAGTCCGACCGAACATAGGGGTCTATGGAAAGCAGAAGTTATCACAAATAGGTATTTATCAATATCAATAAATGATTGATTGATATCAGTCAATGAATTTTTGGTATCAATAAATGATTTATTGACATCAATCAGGAACAATAGATGATTCTATACTTCCTGCATCAATAAATGCCCATGTTGACAACTTCGGCCTGCCATAGGGGGTTCCATTTAGTGGTGGCTTCAGGGACAGGGACATCCGTGCAGTCTGTCATGTTAATGTTTTTACCATCCGCTGATCAATTGCTGCACAATCATGCTTTGAAAATCTGATAAAAAATCCCATTGTCTTGATAAAGGAGGCTTTTTCGGGAGGTTCCGAAAGTATGCAATGGCCTACCCGATTTTTTATTAATTGAAAAATGTCTTTAGCTGCACTATTTCGTGCGCAATATCATTATCTGGGCGAATGGCGTAAAGCGCAGACCGGATTTCTATTCCATAATCCTCTCATTCACTAAGTTCCGCTCTAAAAGCTTACGCTATTCCAACACCCATGTTCACCGGTTACTCATTCCATAAGCTCTCGAGCGGCAGCCGAAACTCTACCGCCTTTATTATGAACGCACATCGCATTGATTTATTTGGGCTCTTTCCGCTGCTCACCTACGCCCTACTCGCGTTCCACAACTTCGACCCGCCCCGTGGCCATTCTGTTTATGCAGATTTACTGCCTTTACTGGGTGCATGTTGTGACTGCTGCGAGCCAGACTATCTTCCCCCGGCCTGAGATTAAAATGCCAGTTGCATATCGAGAAAAATACGAAATGCAGCATGAGGAAATAGAAAAAAATGAATGCTCTCACAGAAACACGGATGTGAGCAGCAGGGCCTGATAAACATTGCAAATTAGTTCCCGCATCTCAAATTTCGCTCATACTGCTAAATTGACGTGCGCATGCGTAATAGTAATTAACTCAATTTCTAGAAAATCCGCCAGTTTTCGTCACTTTTGTCATAACACATTATATCTGGAACGATATGTATGACATGGTTAATGCATTTTGTCCTTGTCTATACTCAAATCATGCAACCGCTGATGTTTAAGCCAATCTCGTGTGATTTTTTTGATTGTTTGTCAAGGGACCGATACACGCATGCGCATTGACGTCAAGGTGCCATCTTGAAACCCTGTCGAAACTCTGAAATCGTGAGGAATTTTGCCTGCATATTATGGGTGAAAATCATGGTAAGTCGTCATTTGCTTTTCATAGTCGTTTTTATAAGGCACTTATTTATTTCACAGTGTATTTTTTCCAGCGTTTCTTTTGTTTCTTACGCGTGAAATAGGATACACCGAATCACCGGGCACCTACGTCACTGCTGTATTTTCGCAATTTTTTCAATGTCACGAGCAGATTTCATAAATCTTTAGTGCCCAGAAAAAATGGTAATTATGCATATCCATCGCATATAAGGGTAGTTGCACCTAGATATGTAACTAAGGAAAGGTTTGGTATAGGTATAGTCTTTACGGGAGGTCTCCAACACGTTTTTCTTTTAATTTGGAAATGTTGCCTCTGCTGGCTCGGGGCTTTTTCATGCAATGGCGGTGGTTCGCGTGCAGCGATCGAGAAATGACGAACGTCATGTTTATGTTGTAATTGGTGCAAAACTACGTAAGTTCAAAAGCTAGTATTCTATCAATATGTTATTCATGTTCTCTATAATCGTTTTGAGTCGTTGGTATAGAACAAGGTGGACGATAGGTGTTTTTTCTTTTTATTCCAATATTGTTATGAAGAAAGTTGGCAGGCTGATGTGCCAAATTCCACCATGGCGAACGCTCATTAACATAAAGGGAAACCACGTTTAATTGCCAGATCAAGGCAACCTTGCGTGTAAAAGACGCTGAGAATGATTAGGTTATCGATATCATATGCCAACGCCCAAGTTATTCGAGTTGGCAATATCGTTTTGGGGTTGAAAACATATTTATTGGTGTATCTCATTAGCATATTACAGTCACAGACGTCATCGTGGTGTGGGCTCAGCCAATGGGGTTGCAGCATGGTATACATTATCATGGGTGCATGCTTAGTAGGCATCATCATCATGCGTACACTTCTTATGCAGGCAGTTATAAACTGACAGCACCAACGTCATCCATGCATGGCCTCGTGACATTCATATAATATTCGCCAGTATTGAAGATTACAGACATACAGTCCTAAAGCATATGGAAAGAGTTGATTGTATAAAGCTGAACTTGCCATATTGATCAATACATTTGGTTATGAAAGAAAATGTTACTCAGGTTATTTCCTCAACTTGCAATTTCAATCTTCAGCAAAATATGCAAAGACATCAAATATACATTTTTTATGTTTTTCCCCCTACTTAACATCACAATGTAATAAATTTGCTTCTGTCAGTCATGTGAATCTTGATATTAGCTTATTAATTTAGTGTCATCAGTTGTAAACTTCATTTTGTTTATTCATTCAATTACTAAATTTTTGTAATTTTATTATGCATATAAAATTATTTGAACTTATTATTCATGTAAATATTCGATGTTCCCAAAAAATCAAGGTAAATGCTGACCATAAAATTATGAAACCCAAAGAAAAATGTTTTATGAATTACATTAATCAAATCATATGGATCTAGTGTGATTTCTTTTAAAAGAAATTACTTACATTTTTACTTTTAATATATTTCACAAAAATAATAATTTTTATTTCTGGGGATAATTTTGATGAAAGCTGATAGCACTTTCATCTACTAGAGTGAATCTTCCGATGGATAGCAATCAGTGCTCTATCATCATGAGGTTAATTATAGGTTTTATTTTGCAGGCAAGTCGAGTCCCAGATGCTTCTAATATGGATGCTGGTAAGTATGCTTATTAACTAGCCTTGTTCACCATGAAAGTGTCTGCATCTTTTTTCCTGATGAATCATATGCTATTTCTCTTATTACACTTAATCGGAGAGAGTTTGTTTCCTTTTTAAGTGTTTCAAGAGTGAAAATTAGGAAGTGAGTGAATCAAAAACTCATGGTAGTTGCCAATGTTTGGCATCCCCCCCCCCCCCCCCCCCCCATATGTGAAGCACTTCCATTTAGGCCAGAGGGCCTCAGGGAAGATCCTTACCATTGGACTGAGATATTCTCTTTTAAATAAAGATTATTATTATTATTATTAATTTATTATTATTAATTATTATTATTATTAGAGAAATCAATGAGATTGCCCCCTAGGATTTCCTTGGCCTGCTTCTTTGTATCAATAGAGGTAGTCTGACTTGCTCTGCCTAGTAAGATTGCAAAAAGGGCCTCTCAAGCCATTAAAATACCTGCATTGTTAGTCTTACAGACAAGTACTTATACAGGTGCTTGATTAGTATAGATTTTAGAATTTTTAATCCATGATCGTTGCTATTACTCCTACCTGGATAAAAATCATCTTTTGGTGTTGTCAGAAATAAACTTATTGAGAGCCTTTTGGGCTTCTTTGTAACCACTGATGTCAAATTTTTGCTTGAGGTTACTCATATATTATATGAAGCCAATTATAGCTGTGGTTTTGAAACTGGGTGTCCATAATGGGCACTTATGAACATGGGTTTTATGATTTTTGAGGGAGATGTTAGGATATTCAGTTAAACACATATATTTTTTTCTCTTCTTTTTAAGAAAATACATGGAAGCCTTACTTTGAATTTATATTGAAATAAGACATGACGTGTGTGCTTGAAATAGACACACATGAAGGTCCCAGCCCAAAATATTTAAGTGTCAAACTGTCATGGTGTTGGTTTAAAACCAGAATGTAGGTGACCATATGATGCCCTGATATCCTGCTGAATCAATTATAGCCCTGTCATACGAAGGTTGCTGGCTTGGTTTAATTTATCTTATATATGTGCTGGGAGATATTGGAATTCGTGGCTGTACTTCTTATTGCGATATTGATTTTGTCCTGAAACATAACAGCTGTATCTGCCAATTGAGCATGAAAAAATATGCGCAAAGCGGATCCCCAGGAAATGTATTAACTGGTTTTGCATGGAATATGGAAACTCTTTTCCATCTTTGTATTCAAGGCACAAAAGTTGCCTAAGAGATTGAGAAATATGAAATTATGGGAGGACAGATGCTTCATGTTGTATTGGCAAGTGGGTGTGGCCTAAAGCAGAACCTCATGTATGGTTAAAGGGTTCCACCCAAATGAGTAGTCTGCTTTTGAAAGGAACTGGGTGTATGTATTATAGACAAGGTATTACTTGTACATTCCTAGGGTGCAATATAACAAAAGGATATGAATGCCACCTTAAGTGTATACTTTAAATATCAGTTAGACCAGTAACATCAAAAGTTAGGCTTTAGCACAGGTTCTTTTAGCTTGTTTGCCTGCATCCCATTTACCAAGGTTGGTTACCCCTCTTCTGAACACCCGCCCTGATGAGATTTTTTTCTATCAGACCTTCTCCCAATCTATGACTTTCATAAGTGCATGAGACTGAATTTCCAGTCCCTGGTAATATATTAATTACCTATGATTAAATGCACAGCATGAAGAAAATGCTCATTCAAATTACTTATTAAACCATTAGTGCTTCCAAGTTCCTCTGAATCTATGCGCTGATGACAATATCTAAGGAACTGAGAATAGTTTTACAAAATATTTAAAGGAAAGTTGTTCATGATGTCCTGATTGATATTTTTACCTCAAATATTTTCCAAACCTTTCATTTGCCTGCCAGATTTCATCCAAATTGTCAGGCTGCTTTTGGGCACTGTAAGCATTTAATTAACAGGTTCTTTATTTGTGGAAAAGTGTGTCAGGATATCAGGGTGTTCTTGCCATGAACGGGGTAGTATTTGAGGGGCTCCAGTCAAATATGAGCATTTCCTCATGACTGATTGGAATGTCCTCTATTTTATTACTTGCCTAGGTCTATAAATAAGCCTCCTTTATCTATGTCATGGTGTGGGTGTATTGACAGGTCAAACACAATGCAAAATTGCTATACAAATTATCAGGTTCAATGTCTGAGAGATCACATGACATCAAAATCGATGGATAATCTAGCTCGCTTTTGCAAGAGTATGCAGTCATCCAGTCCTGGCTGTGATGGCAGACAGTCTATTCCTGACTGCACAAGTTGAATCACCTGTTGCTTGTTGTCAAGGGTTCAGGGTTATTTCTGTTGGGTGCTGTAGTCGCCACACCCACACCCTCCCAAACCTGCATGAACACAGTCGTATCTGAAGCATACCTACGGTCTGATAGACTGATAGGCATAAAAAAATGTCTGATTCCTATTACGCTACCCTACCTAGTTTTTGTCCCCTACCTTAAAGTTTTTTTTTGCCAATCCTACAAAAATAAAAAAAAATTCCTACCCAAAAATAGCCTTGCTGTCCTAAATATCAAATCTCCAACCATTAAATCATCAATTTCTGGATGAACAGAAGTACAATTATTGCATATAAAGACAATTACAGCAAGACAAACTTTTATTGAAGCCAGCCAACTCTAGGGAATCGTGTGAGTTAAAGAATAAAAAAAGAAAAAATCCCTACCTACCCTACCTATATATTTTTGGGACGTAATAGGAACCAAACACTTCTTTTTTTGGCCATACCTAAAGAACAGTCTTTATAACCTCTAAAACTGAACGGTATCATTTAGAAGAATTTGAATTCAAAGTTGCTGTTCTCGTCAGGATTATATACTCCCTCTTAAAATGATTTTGTGATATTTCTCATTATATAAGCCTTGTTTAAAGTTGCCAGATCATGTGTGGACTCCAGTTGCAAATGGGTTATGATTTCAAGTATATAACATTTATAACCCATGCCTGTGCAGTGTTTGACAGTAAATGCTGCTCTAGGTGGACACAAACCACAGACTGTGATGTGAGGGGTCTTCCCAGTAGGCTTCACTTGCCAAAAGTTAGCTGAATTGTTCTTTTTTGGGCATTTTTACATCCCACCATAAGGCAACTTGCATTAATATAATTAACTCCAGAAACCTTACTTCTGTACTCACTAACTTAGCCCTTCATGATATTCATGCTCATGTTAGGAACTTAGCTAATTGAACACTATGCTCCCTAGAACTTTGATATGAGGGTCATACTAGATAGATTTTAGTTGCTAAGGGTTATTGCAGTTGTTAATTAATCTCAAGATTATAAAACAGGCAGTTAATAGGGATTGGGAGAACTTCACCTACTGGCTGGATTTTGAACCAATACTCTGCATGCCTGCCCACTTTCATCCAACATGCACTGACAGTCTGACACACCCACATAAACTGACAGATCCAAGTGAAATGTAAATAACTGGCAACTGCACAATGCCAGGGTGCAACATAGGTTGCAAAACATTATTTTCTGAGCGGGACAAGCTGACCCTCGCCGGCACTTACACTTGCCTTGCCACTCGGATAAACAAAGGTGAGATTGGACCTAGCCCCAAACATTACTTGCCGAGCGGGGCAAGTCATGTCTCGTTCAGCTTGCCCAATGCCGTTTTTGCTGAATTTACTTGCAATTTGCAACAGGACCAGTGGTTATGTTGCACGCTGAATGCCATACTCTCAGCAATGTTATTGTGTGTCTGTGTTTGTAGTTATTTCAATAGTAATTAACTATTACTAAATAGTAGCCTGGTAAAGTCCATCTCCTCCCACTCTTTTACAATCTAACACCATTTTACTACAATGCTCAATGAGTGTAATACTATAGCCCACATGATGGGTTTGCCAAAAAGTGTGATCAACCCATTGGAATTGATGATTGATCTCTTGCACTCATTTGATGACAGATTTATAATTACATCAAATTCCTAACCCTATTGTTTAAATTGAGTCTAGACATACACAATGTCAATGATTCTTGGTATTGTGAGTGTGGTTCCATTAGCCTGTTTTGATTTAAGCTTCTCTCTTTTGTAACATGAGTCATGGTCTTTACCAGCAGGGCGTCTGGGTGGTGTTTTTGGTTATCCAAAACGCTTAAAAAGCACCCTCTTGGACACCCAAATTTTTATTTTGTGAGGAATTTCTTAAAATTTCAATCTCAAGTATATAATTGAATTTTTTCATCTCCATTTAATTCCCATGACACTATAACAATATTATGCCTTATTTTGATATACATGTACATGTATTTATACATTTTTTATGTTTTGAATCTTGAGTATATAGTGGACCTCCTTAAAAATTTGGACGCCCAAAATTTCAACAATTGCCAAATAGGGGCACCCAGTTTCTTAATCCTGGCTAAGGCCCTGTTCATGTAGCTTCATATCATGTTGCTATCACCTTTGCCGCAAGCAGTTTGTTGCAAAGATTAATATGCACTTTATTCATAGTAGGCTCTTTGATATTGTATATGTTGGAGAGTATCTGGTTGGGCAAAATGCCCTATAGTGTGTGAAACATGAGGCCAGATAGAGAAGATTGGATGTATGGTGTGATTTACTGGTCAGCCCAGGACATGAGCAGCTATCAGGCTGGAATATTGATGAGGGCTAATTTTCACCAAAAAATATTTTACAAACTATATCAGAAGAACTATAAAAGAAAAAGAAATCTTTGCTTCCTACATAATATCATTATATACATAATATATTAAGGCATAATATCAAAGGTTATACAATGTCATGCATTTATATTAGGTGGAAAATTACTCAATTATATGTTTGAAAATGACATTCTATGAAATTGTTCACAAAAATATTTGGGTGTCCTGAGGGGTGAGTTTTGAGGTTTTGGGTGTCCAAATGATCAGACACCCTGCTGGCTAAGACAATTCCTCCAGGCATCATCCGCATGAATGGATTCAACATGTTGAACAGAAAATCTATACCATGCATGTTGCTTTAGTCTCAATGAATCCAAAGGTTTCACTGCCTAGTGCCTACTATCCTGTTTATATCAGTAGATTTTTGTTTATTGTGGAAACAACCAGGCAACGTTTACCGAGTCAATACATTTCATTGATCCTAGATAGTAAACTGTACTATCACTATGTCAGTTCACCCATGCTTATAGGATAGCTTGACATGTACTCTCTCAAACCTGTGATACCTATAGAATGGAAAAAAGATGAGGGATAAAGTATGCACTAAAAATAGTTCAAGGGTAGTTACAAGTTTGTTGTGCACATTCAGTTCAACATATATATTTTGTGGATGCTTTTCTTAGATATCACCTAATAGTTTCTTTAGGCAGCTACAGGCATGAATACGTTCATGCTTGATAGTATCACTGATTATTATGTTCAGGGGCAGGGTATACACTCATCCTTACAATACTTAGATGCTAAACTTCAATGCTGCCTATTGCTGGGAAGTTGGTTATTCCTTCCTCGGAGGAAAGGGCAATTCTTAAGGAACTCCACTGGGAGTCTGAATGTGATGTATGCCTAACAGCCTAAGCATAAGCTTACCTGGGATTAAGAAACATGGGATTAAGGAGCTAGGAATATATCACCTTAGATATGGCCTGTTATCATGTAGAAATGACTTAGAACTTTATGATTATCTGAGAAGTATAGCTTTTTGTGGAATTTTTCGTTGGGTGCAGAATTATTTGGTACTAGGCCATTTATCATAATTACTATTAATTAGGGGTGATTCCCATGTTCTAGTTCTAGCTTATTTCAGGTCAGGCCATCTGGGCCATTGAATTTTTCTTTTCCTTACATGTTCGATGACTCCTTGAATTATCTAGGTGTTGTTTTATTGCATTTGTGTTTTGCTTTTATTTGGCTGCACAAATTATCTAGATTGTCCAGGTGCTTTGAGCGGGAATAACGTAAGGAGGGAATCATAATTCTGTAACATTAGGCATTGATGGCGTAAGCTTTTCACCGGTAATGTCTTATCTTAATCAATATCTTTACCCCAGCACTAGTTCCCACCTCTCTAACCCAATCATGTGTCATAGAAATTCCGCGCTGCGGAATCCCAGTAGTCAATATGCAAATTAAGTTCCTGGCGAGTAAGCCCTCTAAGATATAACACTTTAAAGCTCAGATTGGCCAGGTGGTCTGGTGTTTTGGACATATTTTGAAATTTGTAGCTGTATTGTAAAATCATCTGTAAGAAAAGTTGAATCTCATTGAAAAAACATTATCTTTCTTTCAAAATATTTCATAAGGTTCCCAGTGTGATTTCCAGATATTTGGATTTTTGTCATGCTCTGTAGCACAGAGTGGTTAATAACCAGTTGTACCTCCTAGACACACAACGAGAAGTAGATTTGCGTGTTCCGCAAATTACTGACCCCTCCTTTGTGCGCTTCAGGCTGAAGATTGATTTCCATTTATATTAATATCTTGTATGTCATGTCACGGAAAATGAAAATTACAGCTTATTGGGCCTGAGTCCCACGTGACTGGGGTGGAATTAAGATCACAAATTGCCCTGTGCTCTTAGTCCAAGTGGCTAAATTTGAGGAGGATGTTGCATTAGCAGATTAGTTTCCACTCAGTCAGCATTAAAGGGTCAGAGAGAGAGGGAGAGAGAGAGAGAGAGAGAGAGAGAGAGAGAGAGAGAGAGAGAGAGAGAGAGAGAGAGAGAGAGAGAGAGAGAGAGAGAGAGAGAGAGAGGGATGGAGAGAGAGGGATGGAGAGAGAGAGAGAGAGAGAGAGAGAGAGAGAGAGAGAGAGAGAGAGAGAGAGAGAGAGAGAGAGAGAGAGGAGGGAGAGAGAGAGAGAGAGAGAGAGAGAGAGAGAGAGAGAGAGAGAGAGAGAGAGAGGAGAGGGAGGGAGGGAGGGAGGGAGGGAGGGAGGGAGGAGGGAGGGAGGGAGGGAGGGAGAGAGAGAGAGAGAGAGAGAGAGAGAGAGAGAGAGAGAGAGAGAGAGAGAGAGAGAGAGAGGAGGGAGAGACGAAGAGAGAAGGGAGAGGGAGAGAGGTTTTGCTATCTTGAGTGAAAGGCATCTCTTTATCTCCCTCTTAGTCATTGGTCATTCAACCATGTAAACAAGGGTCATGCTTAGAAAACCACACCCCCTTAGGGCTTGTTGTTCCACTTACAATATGCTAAATAGACTTTTGCACAATTTTCTTATCTGTTTGAAATCATCCTTTTGTAAACTACATAGTAAAAGTACATGCACCTATAAGATACAGCATATAGAGGTTTACTTTCCGTACTTCTGTAGCTACGAACTGGCAGTTTCACACTTTGGTAGGGCAAATTCTTATTCTACCTTTTTTCAAGGGAACTGCATCAATTCAAAGACTTCAGATTTTTTCAAGGGATCTCATGAGAGATAATAAATGTCCACTTACAAAGAGAGTCTAGGGCTGCAGAATTTGGAAGCAGCCAATCCGCTGAAATGGCAAGACAAAATTTCAATGTAAACCAGGGTTTGACTTTCCCAGGGGCATATGCCCCCAGATTTTGCTGTGAGCTCCTAGAATATTCAAACTAAAAGGCCCAAAATAGTATGTATTATAATGACCAGAAATCATGTTTCTGACATATAATTTTTGCCAAGTGACCTTTTCGGGCCCCTAGCCTGAAATCTAAGTCTCAGACCCTGTAAACCTCTGTAAATGGTCCAGTAGACCCTAAAGCTCAATGTGTCTGGAGCTATAGGGATAGTGGTGTTCTGGACCATGGTTAACTGTGACTACATATGGGTAGCTTTATCAGGTCATTGATGGTATGGGGCTTAGTGAATAATTCTGATTACTTAAAGAATTTTGAAGTTACATTTTTTCCAAGGGATGTAGCTGAGCAACATCACAGGCAGCAGTGTCCATAAATGTGGAGCAACAAGGGCATTAGTACTGGTTAGCACATGTAAATACCACAACTGATATTTTCAAACTTTCAAAAAAAGTTGGGAGTCAAGCCAGGCGATTTCATGGGTAAAATTGGACAAATCTGTCTCTGAGGTACATCTGTTCCTTTCAATCTGGGCTGAAAAGCCGGAACAGTTGTTTAAATGCAGGGGAAGCTGCTTGGGCCAGGTGAACTATGGGAAGATGAAAAGGTATGTGCAAAAAAAAGAGGGTTTGCATCATTAAGTAGTTCATTGTGAGTGGGCCCGTCTGGTTGAGCCCAGAGAGCAGTCCTCACGGGATAAGCAGATGGGAGGATCATGTGGATGGCTTTTAGAGGGATTTAAGATTAAAGGGCCTCTTACAAATGGGAAGAAGAAAGGGGACCTAGAAAGGGACCTTCTTTATCAAGTTTTTATCAGGTTTTAGGGCTACCCACCTGCCCTTGATGGGCTAACCCATTATTCCTCACAGTGGTGCAAGGCAGCATGGCAATTATAGTATATCTTTCATTAGGAAGCATAATTTGAAAGGTATTTATAAGAGATATGTGAATTGCAACTTTACAAAAAAAGTCCTTGAAACATTTCGTAAAATCATTCTTACTTCCCAAATCAATGTTAAAAATATTAGATGACTATAGTATTTGTGGGGAAACTCCTACCTATGAAAAGGTTAAATCACTGTCAGGCAGGTTACAAAGAGTGCTTACAACTAAGTTCCTCACCCTATATGGAGTATTCCACATGAGCTGAAAATAAGGCCTAGTAAAAACTGGAAACTGCTTGATTTGATTTTCTCAATCCCAGCCACCATGTGACCTTTCTTTATGTGTAGGGAAATACCTTTTAAACTTGCCAGCAACATTTAAATGTCAGGCATTACTGTAATCCAGGATTATACCATGTAAGGGTTGGTATATTTTAATCTGGAATGCATAACATAATCCCTCTTTACTACCCACTTTGTAATGAAGTGACTGCACCCATGTAGGCCACCACTGGTTTGAACTAGTCAAGTGCACCATGCATGGTCTTAGCCAGCAGGGTGTCTGGGTGCCTTTTTGGACACCCAAACCCTTAAAAGGAACCCCTCAGGACACCCAGTTTTTTCATGTGGAATTTCTAAAAATCACAATCTCAAGCTTATAGTTGAATTTTCTCATCTCCTTATAATTCCCATAACATTGCTTAATGTTATAATGCCTTATTTTTGATGAATTTATACATGTTTATGGTTGAAATATGAGTATATTGTGATCCCCATTACAAATTTGGACGCCCAAAAATTCTACAACTGCCAATTTTAGGCAGCCAGTTTCTAAATCCTGGCTAAGACACTGGGCCACTATGTGTGCACTTGGTAGAGAATCTAGTACTGTTAACATTCTTTTACAACAGGGACTTTCCTTGAAAGGCAGTTTCTTGAAAAGCCCATGGCAAATCTTAAACAAATGATAAAAAGTCATACTGGTATGTATAAAAAAAAGTTACAAAGTAGATCAAAGTATAGCAAATAGATTTTGACCTCATGTGCGTTGCCTTTTATTATTCATGCCTTCAGCATCCAAAGATTTTGGTTTTATCTGTTTGACCAGATCAGCTTTCTCAAAGTAATTGAAAGAGAAATGTTAGTTTGAATGCAGCCAATAACCTTCCTTCAAATACTTCGTAAATAAAAGCTTTATTCCTTAGTTATTTTTCCAAAGTATTACAGAGCCAGACACTACTTTCAAGTAGAGGTTTACACATGGATACTTAGAATAGAATTGATCCTCCTAACATGAATATCACTGTGTAATTCATATCTTCTCTCAGTAAGAGAGACTACCCTACTGTGCAGTCAAGAAAGTAAGTTAGGGATAACCATGGCAACCAGTTGTCACATACAGACTTGGTTAATATGTAACTCCATCAGTGTATATCAACGTATCAAAGGCAGTGTGGAGTTACATTGCTTTAACCCTTTCATTACCACAGTGATGAAAAGAATATCATCTTGAAAAAAGGTGTTTTGGAAAATATTCAAAGGAGAAATGCTGACGTTACCCTATGTGACAACTTTCCTTTAAATTTTATCCAAGTTAGTTCTTTATGTAGAAGTTATTTCAAAAGTAAACGAAGCATCCAGGTGATATTTTGGGGGGTAGAAGTCTCACCACAAAGTGGTTAAGAAGCCATTTTGCATGGAGGTGGGGACCCTGTTATGTCGGCTTCCTTGAGGGCATCGTAAAAACTCTTCTCATGTTAGGATTCAGGCCAAGGATCGCAGTGATTCTCGTCCCTCTTTTCCAAATGTTTTCCGAAGCAATTTAGGTAAATTAGGTCTGCGTCTCCTGATGGCCCTCCTGGGAGTGGGGCATAAGTGTGCGCTATTCATCATACACGGAATCCATCTTGGGGGCAGTCGGAGGCGCCCGTCGCCGTGGTTACAACGGAGGGGAGACGGGAGAGGGAGGGAAATTTGGGGAATTATTTCAGAATGAGCTGGACCAGTGCCCCTGAAGATGCTATTGCAAATTGCAACTGAGAATACCTAAAATCTCCATGGAAATTGAATTGAAACTCAGAAACAGTTGCTTGTATTCAGAGAATTAAGGAAAAGTGCGCTTTGCCTATTCTTTGGGGTTAAATAACTCAAATTAAAGAGAAAATGAATGACAAGGATGGAATAAAATGAATAATTCCATGATACCCTAAGTGCTGATTAGTGTGCAATCTGTGACATCCTCACAAATTGTACTAGAATTTCCAGGGAAATGATATTGAAACTTAGAAACAATTGTTCTTATCTAGGGAGCTAGTACCTAGGCTAGGTCCTTAGGTTGACATAGATTATCTAACTGAAGAAACCTATACTGACCACCCACCAGACCAGTTTTATATCCTAAATATTGTCAGGAGTGCCATGCATGTTATCAAATGAATATTAGCATTAGCTCTGTATCTAGTACCCTTTTCTATAAATAAACCAGCAGTTCTAGTTAATTACTGGTTCACTGCATTGAACCAATCATGTGTAATGTAATTCTACTTAGCTTCTGATAATACTTACTTAAGTTATGTTCTGCCAGGGAACACTGGTCAGCGGTTATGCGCCTTTAACCCATTCTTGCTAAAAGTGTTCCTCTAGAAAGTGTTGTCCGGATTTCAAGTGTGTTTGACACTATGGTGAAAGGATCATCATTCCACAAAATATTTTAGGGAGAGTTGTTGGTAATGTTCTGATTGATATTCTCCTTAGAATAATTACCCAACTGTGCTCTCACCTGGAAGATTTCATCCAAATTGCCAGGCTGCTTTTGGCCACTGCGAGCACTAACGTGTAATAAGGTTCCTTACCCTCTACAGCTTGCAACATAACCACTGGCCCCGTTGCAAGTTGCAAGTGAATTCAGCAAAAAACGCCAATGGGGCAAGCTGAACAAGACCCTGACTTGCCCCGCTCAGCAAGTAATGTTTTGGGCTGAGTCCAATATTACCTTTGTTTAACCAGAGAAGTTCATCTAATGAACATTCCTGGTTTAACAGAGTGGCGGAGCAAGTGGAAGTGCCGGCAGGGCAAGTCAACTTTAGGGGCAGCTTGCCCCGCTCAGAAAATAATGTTTTGCATCCTATGTTGCTCCCTGCTCTAGTCCCTTAATTTCAGATGTTCATTGGTTAATGTATCTCAAATTATAGATTATTATATGTCTCAAATTATATGTTGTTTATTTTTTTATTCCTGAATAGAATGAGGTTGATACATTTTTACGATGCTACATTTACTTTGACTTTCTGATTATCTCTCAATTTTTACCTCCTGATGTTGATATCATGCAGTTAGCACTGCCTTTTGACTGTCTTTTTTCATTCGGGGGGAATGGAATGAGGATGCTACGACTCTGCTCTCTTGTCTTTCCCTTTCTGAAGAGCATAGCCTGAGGCAATCGTGGCCATTTAGATTGGACTAGCCTCTAGTTGTTATTGATTGCAGTAGAGTTCCTTGAGGAAGGCTTGCGTGTCTCGGCTACAGATTTCAGAGCCGGCCGTGGGGATTGCCCTCTGATTGTCTGCCTGAATATCAATAGAAATGCAATCAAAAATTATTGGAAAGCATTTTGTGGGCAAATGAAGAAGTGTAACCGGTGATAGACAGGGCGGGATTCCACGACGCTTGATTTCTGCAGGCGGCAATAATAAGGAGGAGGAGCCTCTTTTCATCTCCTTTAACCCTTCTAATGCTACTTTGAGGCTACTTTCGTCCAAAACACAAGAACGCAAATATTATTGAAAACTGACTATACCTTGTCATGTTGGTATTCATTGGATAGCTTTCTGTGAGTACCCATATGCTAGTGTTTCAATCATTTTTCAGGTTTTTTGCATCCTTTTGTATTGGTCAAATTAGCCATCAGCAGCATAAAGGTAAACCCATTCATGTCTGTGATGCCCAAAACCACAGGACAATGTTGATCATATCTCTCCAACAGAGAGAAAATATTTGAACTTTGAAGGAGAAATATTAACCTTAAACTTATAAAATTACTGATTGAAGCATGAATTCACAAAAATCATTTAGGGAGATAAGTTAGTCCAGGTTCTGAATCTCCTGATCAACATTCCTTTTCCTCATATTTTTTAGAGCATCACAGTTTTCTAAATAACATACCTCCTTCAATTGTTTCCCAAAATGTGCCTTTTCCTGTATGCATTAATGGGTTAATCCTAGGGACTGGCACCTTTAAGACTTATGAGATATGATAAAAAATTATATACATGTATTCTTAACGATGCAGTAAAATGATGGAGTAAACTGATAATGTGGGCATTACAGAATTTATTCAATGGCAGTATGTGGAAGAAAGAAGGGGAAAGTGATTCAATGTCAAGTCTATGGTACCTTATTGGCCTTGGGCTTTCATAGAGAAGGATCCTCAGTCTAGATAAGAGATACATGTAAATGTATTTCAATTTCATGAACATTTTATGAACCATAAATAATTTTGCTATGTAATGTTTCTGTTTTGCTTGTATGAGTGCCTCCCTCCCTCCCTATTGGTGTGGATGCACCCCCAGGAGGTAAGTGCTAATAATGGGCTGTTTTAAGTGTAATAATCAGCACCATTTATGCCCTTTACTAGTCAGAAAAGGGTGAGCAGGAGTTAATCACAAAATAAGCGGCTCTGTCTCATAAAAGGGATGTTCGGTAAAATGCTTGACTAAATTGCGGCATGTATGCGGAAGCTCACATGATGTCGGACTCAAGCGTCCAGGAACTCCTTTGTGATTGGACCCCTGCCTCCAGCGCTAGGCAACAGGAGGAAGTGATTTTTTGGTCGAGTAGACTGCTGACGGAGTTAGCATGACAAACATCAGTTAATGACGCTGGCTGATGCCGGCTGATATTAATAATTTATTGCCTCTTTATTGCCGCTTTCTGCTGCAGTGTGGGCGTGGCAAATAGCCTCACACAATCACTCTACACGCTGCCACGCAAGCAGGCTGATCATTTTTTAATTACGGCTAGTGCTAAAACAAATAGCTTTAAGGTGATGCTAAGAGATTGCAAGCTGGCCTCCTTGTAGGAGTAGGGGCAAATGTTGACCCGTATCACCCTACAGCATTTAAAAAAACGCTTGACTATTTTGATGTTATCTTTATGCAAAGACATCTCTAGGAAAATGTTCCCTGGGTAAACGTTAACCCATTTCTGATTCTTCATTCAAAACAACCTGAGGTGGTAAGATCTTTTTCACAGTATAAATTTTCTAGGAAATATACGGAGAAATGTTGATCAGAACTCATCCTACATCTGTCTTTCAAGTAATGAAAGGGTTTCTTAGAATCTAATCAAAATGAATACTTGAACGATTTTGATAGATATTGCAAATTCAATGTCAATTTACCAAGTTATTTTCAAAAGTAACTTAGCATCTTCATGCCATTTCATAAAGAGACATCTAAAGAGGTATGAATGGGTTAACCAATTCACAGCCAGAATGTTCTAACCATCTGCATATGTAAGCAGGTCATGAATATATAAAGTCGAAATATTTTGATATAAGTTGCTCTCCTCATGAACTAGTTTCCCTTATGTTTCAACAATATGATTATATGAATTTATCAATATTGTCAAAAAATTAAACCCTCCTGGATGAAAATGGGTTTTCAGCCCTAGTCTAGCTACTACTGCTTCTGGTGTTTTAACATGGATAAATCAATGGTAGCACCTAGATAAAGGCCTATCCAGCCATCTGGTTATTTACTATATGTAGTTTATAATATTACCTTAAGGCAAATAAGGTGGCTGTTATAAACTGTTGGTTATTTTTGGCTTGTCAGTTGCAATCTCCATCATTGGCACTCATATACCTGGCCATTATTCCAATATACATGTTTGCCCTTATTAAGCAAAACAAAATCAATATATGTACACTCCCTTATCTGCTGAAATGGTAATATAATGCATTCAAGAATATCATTTTATTCCTTCCTCCCCACCAAAAATCCCTCATTTCTTATGTGGGTATCCTGATAGATTGTCTGTGTGTCCTCAACTCTACTGGCCAATATATCCCCCTTCTGATAATGGGAACTTAATTCGCTGAGGCGGAAAATGAGTTGTTGATCTACACACATGTATGTACACACTAGCAGGGGGGTTTGTATTGCTACCTATGTACTAACTACCAACAAGAACCAAGGCTGCACGCACATACTAGTCATGTGAGGAATTATCATAAGATATTCACACCCATCCTGACGCCAGACTATTGGATTAAGGAGGGCAGTGCTAGCGAGGCGGTATTTGAATATTTAATGCCAATGTGCCTTCTGTAGCTATCTGCTGGAGTAAGACAGAGTGCCCATTTACGGAATGGGGGTAATAAAGAAGATCACACTGCACACAGCATAAAACACATCACTCCTAGACACGAAAGATATCCTTGGTACCGAGCGCTTGTCATTTAAAACTTCTTTTCAACCCTTCCAGTGCTAATGCTACTTTCGTCCAAAGCACAAGGATCCAAAGATTTTCGAAAAACATTTAAACCCTGTCATGTTGGTATTCATTAGATAGCTCCTGCTGAGTACTCTCAGGTGAGTACCGTTACACAAGGGTTTCGGTCATTTCTTAGTTTTTTTACAGGATTGTGTATTGGCCAAATTAGCATCAGCAGCATAAGAAATACTTCATGGTTCCTATGGCTATAAATTGTCATATATCACAATTAAACATCTTGAATTTAAGACACTGCAGCAGGTGAATTTAAAGTTTAACGTAGTTTGAAAATTTCCTGTAACAAGGAAGGAAATATTCCCTTTAATAAAGGCGTACCTAAGATTTACTAATATCAAGGTTTATGCAGAAGGAAATTATGAAATTTACGGAGGAATATACTGTAACAATATAAGGAAATTCTAATTGATGAAGGTGTAGCGTACATGTTACTATTTGCTTACAACAAGTGCTTTATGTAACAGGCACATGACTTGATTAGTGTGCTTTTTTGCTTTAAATTTTGATATTTGTAGAAATTCCTTACCTCAAGTATTTTGGTGTCCTTTTTTATTGTATTATCCACTTAAGTATCCACATACACCCAGATGGCTAAGATCTAGACCCATGGTTAGGAATTAGAAATGGATTTTCAAAATGTGTGAAGCACAATTGTGTGTTTGGTAATTGGTTACTTGATATTTCTCTAAATGTTATTTTCCCAATTGTGGCCACAAACTGGTAATTAGTTATAATCCTTAATGTCATATATTGCTTCATTTATAATTTCATTTGAAAATTAAAATTCCAGATATAAGATTAAAATGCCACAAGCACAAACAAGAGGCCATTGCTTTTGCCCTGCACTGTCAGACTAGTCATTGCTGGTTCGTGTGAATACACCTTGTTTTATATTTTCCTGGCAGTATGCATTTGATTTTCCCATCCTTTTAATATTCAGCAATGCACTCTGAAATGAGATAACTTAAATTGTAAGCGATTTAGTGACAGCATTTATGGATTAAACAGCTGGTGAATATTCTACATCTACATCAATGGCTGCCATTAACTCATTAATACCAGCTCCTCCAAAAATAGTCGTCTGGATCTAAAATACTTTTGACCGTAACTTTTCAATTGAGAATGATTTAACAAAATATTTCAAGATGAGTTGTTGGTAATGATATGATCACCATTTCTCCTTCAAATATTTTGCCAATTATGCTTTGGCTTGGAAGATTTCAGCAAAATTGTACGGCTGGTTTTGGCCGCTGTGAGCATTAATGGGTTAACATGTCAGCTTGTTGAAAACATAGGAAATCTATCTTATTTTGCATTCGGAAGCATCACCTCCCTACTTGTAAAACCAATATAAAAAAAAAACGATAGGTGTGATGAAAACGTATTAAGAGCTAGGGCACCGAATACAGGCCATTTATGTCTAGATAGGTTGTAAGTGTGAAGCCTATAGGCTTTTGCGTTTATAATCAGGGCTTTTGTAGACATTTGAATCAAGGTGGCATAACATGGATAATTATGAGATTTTGAATGTCACAATTGATGAGACAGTAAGATGAATAGATAACCACAGGTATGCATCCACCAATTTTACTGAATGTGTCGATTTGCTTAATATTTACAAACTTAAAAATTCCAAATTCTTATAGATTTGTAATGTTATTAAAACCTTTTTTATAACACACACCACTTACACACACAAACATTTAAATATATATATATATATATATATATATATATATATATATGTATATATATATATATATATATATATATATATATATATATATATATATATATATATATATATATATATATATATATATATATATATATTCACACACACACACATTGAAGGCGGCTAGATTGGCTCTCTTCAGATGAGCATTGTTACCAGGAAGATTTGGTATGAGATAAAGCATCATTAGTTAGGATGAAGTCAGGAAACTAATGCCTCTTAACAAACCACTATCTCTGCTGTAGCTGTCAAGCTAAAATATTTATGAGCTAAGGTCTAGTTCACAATGTGCGAGGCCTTCAGAGTAGTTGTGGCAGAGAGAGAGAGAGAGAGAGAGAGAGAGAGAGAGAGAGAGAGAGAGAGAGAGAGAGAGAGAGAGAGAGAGAGAGAGAGAGAGAGAGAGAGAGAGAGAGGGAGGGAGAGACAGAGAGAGAGAGACAGAGAGAGATACAGAGAGAAAGAGATAAATAACTGAGCTGTTTCTCATTACGTTCATTTAGATGTGTTTGCCTTCATGCAGTTGTATTGGAGTATCAATATTCATTATAAAGAGCAATCATATATCAGTTATATCAGTTGATGAATATTCTTTTCCTAATTACATATTTTTCATTAATATATAGCATAAATAAGAACTTTGTTGTTTGATGTAGTTGATGCACATTTTGGTTTAGTAAAACCTTTGTCAACAACATTATTGCACAAACAAAAAGATATTCACATTGTTATTTCATTCCAACTTCTATAACAGGGGACCATTCTACTTATCATCTTCATGCATTTAGTAGATAATAATTTCATTTTCTTATGCTGAAACCCACTTTTCCCAGCCTCTATTTTGTTTGTGTGTGTGTGTTATGTATTTAATTAGGGAGAGATATAAGGTAAGAATGATGGTCCCCTTTAGCCTCAGCGGTTGTCTATTCCACCTGGGCAGTGAACCAGAATCAAGTGATTTCCATCATCATTATTTCCACATTCCATTCCCAGCCATAGACTCTCTGTTACCCACGTAGCAGCTTGAGAAGTGCTGGCAATTTACAATTTATCTTCAGGAAAAAAATTGAAGAGATTTTACAATTGCCAATTTTGGGCACCCAGTTTCTAAATCCTGGCTAAGACCCTGCCTTGTCATACTAGGGGGTGGGTATCTAAGGGTTGAGTCACATGAGTAAGATTCAGAGTGCCCTGTTGACCCTCCCAGTTGGTGATAGCTTGAGAACCTTAAGCACACCTTACCTGTTTACCTGTCAGGTAAGCACTAATTACCCGGCCCTCGCTGCCATCTCTATAGAAACAGGCGCCCGCTGCTCTGGGAAAGCTAGTCCCACTCCAATGAAAACTGTTCAAGCATGCTATTGTTTTGTCTGCAATGGGCTTGAAGGCACTGGTTACATGCCTGAGATGAAATCATTAGGTCACTGTACCTTTCATGCCGGAAAATAGATTTGATATTAGTACTATATATCACTGATACCTACTCTAGATTGGAGTACATGTATTCTCAAGAAATGGAAACTGTTTGAGAATGTTATTTATGTCTGCATTTGGCTAAAATGCACTGGTTTTATGCCTTAGATGAAATCATTAGGGGAATGTACCTTTCAGGCATTTGATATTGATGTAATAATTTACTACTTCTCACTCTATAGAATTACTTCTAAATACTCTCAAAACTCTGGAAGCTTAACCTGTTTTGCCTGCCTTTTGTAAAATGGGTTATGATATTTTACCCTAAAAATGATATCATTTGCACACTACTTTTTATGAACGAATTCGATATTTGATTTATTGACTCCCAACTCTTTAAAGGAAGAGTACTCTAGTTATGGGATGAATTCATTTACAATAAAAATTCATAAGGTTTACAAATCAATTTACACTCTTAATCAATTCATTTGTTTGGGAGGTTAATCAGATTATAGGTTTAGGCACCTGTGGTCTTTAAGGAACATATGGTCAATTTAACCAGGTCCCGTATTTACAACTGCCTTTCCTTGCCATATGTTTGCCTCTTTTTTTTCGAAGGAAAGGAGATTATGAAAGTAATTCCTATTCCTAATACATGTAGTATATCCTGAATCTTTATAACTGCCTTTTTCCTGATGTATTTTTAACCCCAATTAGAAGAATTGTATATCAGGATTGTATTCCAGCATTGTGCACAGTTCATTGTGCCAGGATTGTGATCAGTAATACTGTAAATCTGGTAATAAGTGTGTCATAAAATATTGATTTTTTTCATTTTCGGATTTTTGCTACTTCTTATTTTTGCGTTTATAGCCATTTCAGAATACTGAACCAAATTTATGGATTTTTGGCGCCTGGAAATAAGTGTGTATTGTGTGTAATGCAAAAAAATGCACTAATTACAAACACACGCTTATTTCCAGTTTTACAGTAGTCATGATTTCCTATTTAAATCTGTATTTGCCTAATGTTGTGACTTGTATGTTTTCCAGGTGGAGATGGAGTGATGAGCGCCAGCAACAGTAGCACTAGCAGCACTAGCAGCAGCCAGCTGACAGGAGGAGCAGGAGCAGGAGGAGGGGGAGGAGGTCTGCAGACCAGTGAGGGCAGCGGCAGCGTGTTCCAGAGCACCGAGACCATGAACATACAGGTCATGACAGAGGCCAGTCTACAAAACCTACAGCAGCAGCTAGCCACACAGGTCACCCAGACATACATGGAGACAACTGAGTTCGCAACCACCGCGGCGGCAGCCACCGGCAACTTGAGTTTACCTATAGAGGCAAACGATACTCAGCAGCAGCAGCAACCACAGCAGCAGATTCAGCAGCAACAGCCGCAGCAGCAGATTCAACAGCAGCAGCCATTGCAGCAACAACCGCAGCTGCAGATTCAGCAGCAACAACAACCGCAACAAACACTTTCGCAGCAGTCTTTACAGCAACAGCAGCATGTACTGCAGCAGCAGCAGCAATTGCAGCAACCATTTCAGCAGATACAGCAACAACAACTACAGCAAACACTGCAGCAGGCACAACAGCAGCTTCTGCAGCAGCAACCGCAGCAGCAACTGCAGCAATCTCAACAGCAGTCTCAGCAGCAGCAGCAACCGCAGCAGACACAGCAGCAAACTCCTTTGGATCAGCAAACCATCGGGCAGATCATGGCCCAGCCCACCAGTACCATCATCAACCAGATGGCTGCTACAGTGGCGAACCCTAGTGTTGGCGGGCAGACACTAACCACTGCTCCCATCATGAGCACAGCTCTACAGAGCATCACCACTCAGCAGCTCGCCCAGGCAGCGCTCAACGCGGCCGCCAACTTCCCCAAACAGTTTGCGGCCGGTAACATTCAAGGCATGATGGGACAGCCCACCCTTATTAACATGAACCATGCAGGTGCGCCCATCTTGAGCCAACCATTTCAAGTCATCAGCGGGCTTCAGCCCATGATTACCAACATGCCGGGAAGATTTTCACAGCCAGGGGGCGCTATAAGTCGTAACGTCCTTATACCGGTTCAAGCACCACAAGGCCTGCGCTACGTAATGCCCAATCAGATGAGCAAAAATATCACTCTGGCAACTATTCCACCATTGGTAACCATGCCAAGCACCATGGCACAAACAAACGTATCCATGGCAACTGGTTTCCCTCAGCCAATCGTTGCCATGACTGCTAGTATCCAGCAGCAACAGGCCCTGGCGATGGCTTCAACCATTCACCCATCAGTATCAGTGGCGGGGAACATCCAACAGCCAACCATGACTGTCGTGACGAAGGCGCCCCCTGCCAGCTCAGTTTCCAGCGTACAAGCTCGTAATCTCGCGGTGCCCTCTGGTGTTCACCTTAAGGTACCGATGCGCCACAATCTACAGAACATTAACATCACTGCCGCCGGGCAGCCTTCGTTTATAGTACCTACAACCAACCAGCCACAAAACATGAAGGTGGCAGGCAATGTGAGCAGTACTGTCAGTACACAGGTCGGTCTCGGTAAAGTTTCTAGTCCAGGTGTCGCCACCGTGCAGCAGCTAAAGACGCAGCAGCAGCAAGTGTCCTCTCATCAGCAGCCGCCGCAGGCCATGTTGTTACCAAGTTCACATCATCCCCAGACTCCTCATCATATCACAATACTGCCCAGCCCGGGACCCGTCGCCGTGCCTACAAAGGTCATGGCCAAAACTGTGGTGGTGCCGCAGGGTCACACGCCTGTATTGGCCCCCGCAACCACAACCACACCCCCAAAATACCCACAAGCCTCGTCGCAGGGGGGTATGTCCTCATCAGGGAGCGTCACCCCCATGCAGACAGCAGCAGCACCCACTGTTCTCAATGTCCCTCTCTCCATACCCACCCTCAACATACCGCAACTCAACATCCCACACTTTCCTATCCGCTCGCTACCCACGATGGTCGCCGCAGCCAGCTCTGTCACCAACACCACAGACTCCTCTGCTGCGCTCCTGACCTCCGCCTCCTCGCAAGCTGCCAACAGCAAACCAATCTCGTCACCCGCCGTGGTCACCATGGCTCCTCAAGTGGCGCCCTCTACCAGTGAAGCCAAGGATGTCGCCACGAAGCCACTGCGAACACCCAGCAGTGAGGTATCGGTGAGGCCCATAGTGTCGGTGTCGACTGCGGAGAACGGCGTGTATAAACCAACGGCCGTGGTGAGCACGCAGGTCCCTTATCAGGAGGAGGAGGCAGTCTCAACCAAAACTCTCCAGGCTCCAGCCCCGGTGCAGGCCGAGAGTCACGAGAATGGAGGTAAGGAATGATTAGTCAGGTCAAAAATCTGAACTCATTCATGCCTAGAGATCTCCTGAAATGTTGTCTGAACCAGTGTTTATTTTTGAGAATACCTTTGGAATCAATACTAGTAAAATGTCACACAATATTGGTAGAGTTATGGGACAAGTACTGATCAACATTTCTTTTTCAAAAATGCTTGGTTCTCAAAGATATAAAAAATATATCAGGACATTTTTGGGCACTACAAGCTTGATTTGGTTAACCATGTTAGGCCCATTTATGCCAGGTATGACCATCTGACACCTAGGCTTAATTTCTTGACAAGGGAAGTGCCATAGAAAAGATAAGGAAATCTACTTCCATTAAACTGAGAAACATTTTTTTTAGATATTTCTTTACTTTTGAAACTTACAAACTTTTGTCTGTGTCAGTTGGTACCGGTACACTAAGAGCATGAATGGGCTGAATACTTATGAAAATAAGCTTTATAAGATATGCTGAATTAATTTCATGTTTTGTAATTGCATGGTTGTACCAAATATGCATATTGAAATCCCTTTCCGCTCTAGTGTAAGCTTTGGATGATATGATAAGGCCTAGAAAAAAGTTTGTTTCTTGTAACGGTCTGAAAATAAAATAGGGTAGGTAGGTCAGTGAAATATATTTTTTGGTCAAAAATGTGTGTTTTATGCATGTTTTACGTTTTTTCGGAGGGCTGAAAAAACTTAAGGGTAGGGATGTTTTTGAATAAAAACTTGTTAGAGTAGGGTCACAGGAAACAAACAACTTTTTTTAGGCCTAAGTAGGTTGTTACTTTTTCAACTATTTTAAGAAGACAAGATATTTAAGTAGATTTGTCATTTTGTAGTATAATCTGCATGATTGATTAGTGAATTGCTCATATTGTTGTTGTTATTGTGGTTGTTGTTTTGATAACCAGCATGTCTATTGCTTCTTCATAATTTTTGCTATTGGCTCAGCATCAGTGATTCAACTAGGAATATAGACCATAAGTTCACTTATAGTCCTCTAGAGGACCAAAACTCTATATCTATTGTAAAAAAAAAGAACATTAATGAAAATGCCAAATGTTAGCTCCTTAATTATTTTTATATTGACAGCATTTTTTCAACATCAGTACACCATATATCATGTGTATTTCAATGGTCCTTGCAATTGCTCTTCCTTGAAATTGAAGCATCTGGACACTATTAGTATTTCCGTACTTAAATTAATTAGGAAATGTTCACTTTTCAGTATTTACCTATATTTCATTTTTAATAGATTTTAAAATTGCGATACAACATTTTGATTTATATCCACTACAACTTTAATGCCAACAAGACTAGATAAAGATGAGAATATTTTTATAGCCTGTGATAGGTTCTTGTTGGCTTTGTCAACGAAAACTTTGAGGTGCTTGCTGGTCTGTATTCCTGAGAGTTAACCCCCAGAGCCTGCTGTTTGTTTTGCCTCTAAGTGTGACCGTGCCTGCTCTATTCCCTTCCAGAAGTCTTACCTGAAATGTTGTATGAACAAGGTACTTCCACAGAATGGAACGGTAAGCTCCCAAATTTCCCTATGTTCGTCCCATTCAATAAGAACAATATTGTGTGATATTTATTTAATGTAAGCATATTTTGAATTTAAAAAAAAAATCAAGGAATTTTCAAATTTCTGTCAAAAACAATTCGCAACTCTCCATTAATAAGTTTAATATTAGTGTTTTTCCAAAGTTACATTGAAAAGTATCATAGCATACAGGGGATACTTTTCAGTAAGAACGATATGTCAATCATTCAATGCCCGTAAAAGGGCCAAGCTATTTTTGGTGATTTTGTAGTAATGAAAATAATATAGTTTGAAGTAATTGAAGAAACTCTTATCTGAGCACAAAAATGTTTATCTAAGGACCCCACTTTGCACTAGATTATAAGTTATGAAAATTGATTGTTGACATTTTGCTTCAACCAAGTTTCAAATTGCATGCACACACATATGATATGTGTTGATGACCTGTCTTAATTAAAATGAGAAGTAGGGTCTCCTAATTGGCTATAGTGGACTGAACTAGTTGTGCCCCTGGATGTGCAAGGCCTGCTCTGACAGTTGGTGGTCTTAGGCGCAGCCACTGACTCTAGTTGTCTCTCACCACTGCCTGGGCTGAAATCCCGGCCTAAGCATGTGAGAAAGTTGCCAGTGACTTGGGTTTAGGCGGTGGTTTTCACCAGGTACTCTGGTTTCCTCCACTACTTACAACTGGCTAGTCACGAATTTGCCAAAATTGGCATGAATGTGATGAAAAACAAAATTCCAATTCCCTGGATATGCATGCGTGCATGATTCATGTATGAGTCAAGACTTTACTCAGACTGTAGCGGATGATGCATTCCTAGTGTGTCTTTCCACAGCAAGGTGAAGAGAGTCTTTTGTTGTTTTTCCAGGTGAAATACCAGTGGAGTACGACGAGCCGGAGTTCATCTGGGAGGAATATCTAGAGGAGACGGGCGCATCAGCAGCGCCACCAACCTCTTTCAAGCACGTGAGTAAAGTGACGGTACTCTCCTCCTCACCCTGGAGTTGAGATTCATATTCAACTCCAGTGTCTTAGCCAGGATTTAGAAACTGGGTGCCTAAAATTGTCAGTTGTAAAATTTTGGGGCTTCCAAATTTTTAGGGGGGATCACAATATACTCATATTTCAACCATTAACATGTATAAATTCATCAAAATAAGGCATGATATCATTAAACAATGTCATGGGAATGAAAAAATTCAATTATAATCTTGAGATTGAGATTTTTAGAAATTTCACAAAAAGATATTTGGGTGTTCTGAGGGGTTGTTTTTAAGGGTTTGGGTGTCCAAAAAGGCACCCAGACGCCATGCTGGCTAAGACCATGTTCTCCTCACCCTGGAGTTAAGATTCATATGGAAATGAGTCAACTTTGTTTTCAGTCTAGAATATTCATAGATGTCTTGCGTTTTGGAAATCATATTCAGATTATTTGTATTTGTTTTAAAGATTTCTTGTGAATTTGATGTCATAACAATACAGCAATCTAGGAAATTGATATTTGTAACTATAATTATCATTATATTATTATTATTATTATTATTATCATTATCATTATTATTATCATTATTATTGGTATTATTATTATTATTATTATTATTATTATTATTATTATTATTATTATTATTATTATCATTATCAGTATTATTATTATTATTAAGGATAATGAAAGCAGGATTTCTCAGACAAGTGCACAATAAATCAATATGATATTTGGTGCTTTCAGGTTGAGTGCAGTCTCCGGAGCGGCTTTGTGAAGGGCATGAAGCTGGAAGTGGCCAATAAGAGCGCTCCGGACACCTACTGGGTGGCGTCTGTGGTGATGACGTGTGGGCCGCTGCTACGGTTACGCTACGACGGGTACGAGGACGACAGCAGTGGCGACTTCTGGTGTGATGTGCTCACATTCGACATTCACCCCATCGGCTGGTGTGCCAAGAACGGGCACACCTTACAGCCACCTGAAGGTGAGGAAAGTAGAAGTACAGATAACGAGAATGATGATGGTTGAGATAGTGATGACGATATTAAGATGATGCTGATGGATATGGTGATGCTGATGAGGAGGAGGATGATGATCCTAATTATGAATATTATAATTGTGATGAGGATGATATGGCATATTGTATATGCTAATGATCATGTGGAGTAAAGTTAGTGGCGATGAGAATGATGTTGATGGCGCTGGAAATAATTATTAGAATAGTGATGATGATGATAATCGATGATCTTCCAATTATCATGTTGATAATGATACTTGGGAAATACCTAAAAACCTATTGAGAGTTACATATAAAATGCTTGCTATGAAATATAGTAGAAAAAAGTATGAAATAATTGTGCATTTAATTAAATTGGAAGATAATAATGGTTTCTGTAAATGGTTTACCATTAAACCACCCTCTCTATTTTAAAAAAGTCATTCTTTACTAATTGTTACATCTTTTCAATGTAGAAAGTGGTAAGTTGGCATTTATGATTAAATCTAGGTTTTGACTTTCTTATTCTGTCAGCTATTCGTCACAAGTATACAAACTGGAGCGACTTCCTGATGAGAGCATTAACTGGAGCACGCACAGCCCCTGCTTATCTATTGGACAAGGTGAGAACAGTCCTTGGTTGTATGGTATTGATTGTATACTAGTAGTACTGGATTGGATTATATTTTACTGTTATGTATGGATTTTATTACCTGTCATTTTACAATAAAGCCACACCTATTCAAAACATCAATATTTAAAATTGTGTTAACTCGTGCCATGACTTAACAGGTGATACATAATTACATGTATGAAGTATCAATTTCTTTGGCTCAGCTGTTTCACAGTAAGGCAACACATATTCAAAACATGAACATTTAAAACATGTGAACTCTTAAAATTTCAACACATACACACCCACATACACACACACACACATACACATATGAAGTTACACCAGGTATGTTCACAAATATTTCCCTTCGACTGCTTTCTTTATTGCAATGACTCAAGATGTGACATATTATTAATCATTTATCTTTCTTCTTTGCATTTCCAGACCACTGGCCTGACCCCTATTGAGCAGATCAAGCAGGGCATGCGTCTGGAGGTGCAGCACTGCATGCATCCCAAGTCTGTGTGGATCGTGCAGGTGCTGGAGAACGTGGGGGGTCGCCTGCTGCTGCGCTACGAGGGCACGGAGTCCGCCACGCACGACTTCTGGCTCTTCTATCTCAGCCACAGGATCCATCCCATTGGCTGGGCACCAGACCATGGCTGTATCTATAAACCTCCCGAGGGTAAGTTACCAGAAAGAGAAATCTTTACCTCAAAAAACCAGTAGAAAAGGTGATCTCAGGGAAGATCCTTACCATGGGACTGAGTTACCCTCTTTAAATAAAGATTATTATTATTATTATTATTATTATTATTATTATTATTATTATTATTATTATTATTATTATTAAGAGAACATGATATTTATGTAAGAAAGATCTCACCGGCCAGCGCTGATAGCTGCCCTCTTGTTAACTTATTCTGAAATTTTGGTTTATTCAATTTAAAAATGAAATCCTTCAGTTACGTACTCCCAGACGCTTTTTTTGCTAAGAGTCAGAAATCTTGTGGAAGTACATATTTATGATAAATACCTTCATCCAAAGAAGAGAGCTTGTGTGACTTCTAAGTGTACCTGAACTAACATATGAAAATATGGGAAATTTTGTGACTGGCTTTTGGTCTACAGAAGTCAGTCTCTCTTAGCTTGGAGTAAATTTGATTGTACCTTAATTGTGACAATAATGAGAATGATGATGATAATGATAGTAATAGTTATAATGAAAATTCTAAATGATAATAGTAATAATAATATCAATAATAATAATATCAAAAATAATAATAATCAAGAGAATGGTAATGACAATAGTAATAATAATAACAGTAATGATGATAATAATAATAGTAATAATAATAATAAGAAGAAGAATAATGATAATATTAATAACAATAATAGTAATGATGATGATAGTATTAATATTAATCTCATTATCCCACAGAGATCAAGACTGAGCATACTAATTACTGTGAGTGGTCGGAGATCCTCCAGAAGTCGCTGAAGGAAGCGGAACAGATGCACCTGCCTCCTGACATCTTCAAGGACCAATCAGACATCCGCGAGCACAGCTTCAAGAAAGGCTACAAGCTGGAGATGCTGCACCCCATCTCGCAGACCCAGCTCTGCCCGGCAACCGTCGTCCAGGTGATCAACAGCCTCTATTTCGTGGTGGAGGTGGACGACCTTCAGGCCAGTGATGAGATCAAGGTCAGACGGTGCTGCCACGCCCTAACGGGGGAGATCTTCCCCGTACACTGGTCACGCTATAAAGGCATCCGAATCACGCCACCTAGAGGTAGGGATTCTTAACATATTACCACATTCCATTCAGTGATTTGGGAAATGGGGTTCCTGATTTGAGACACCAGGTTCCTTTTTGAAATGAGCTATGGTAAATGGTTGAAATCGGGAGAGAATTGTATTTCCATTCGGATAGTTTTAGCTTTTGAATAATAAGGGATTCGAGATTTGAGACACAAGGTTCCTTTTTGAAATGGGCTATGGTAAATGGTAGAAATCGGGAGAAAATTGTATTTCCATTTGGATAGTTTTAGCTTTTGAATACTAAGGGAGCTTTGTTATAAATCCAATCCCCTTCTTTATATTCACCTGTCATTTATTTATTCCTTTAATCAAAAAGTAATATAGATGCAGTTTTTTAAGGAAGTAAAATCCTACCTTCATACCTTAGTTGTTTTATGTCTCTGCTTGTAATAAGGCCTGATTACTGACAACATATTCATACATTTATAAGCAGTTTTCTACTGGATCTCACCCTAACTTTCAAAAGCTGTATCCCGTAGCCCTGGTAGTGCCATGACCTGGCATGCCTGGTCTTACAGTACAGTGATCCTGGAAATCTAGCATGACTAGTATTAAGATTCATGGGATAAGGTTTAGTCTTAATTAACCACTGCTTGTTCTGTCTTTTACCAGGTTGGCCGAAGAATGAGTTTGACTGGGATGAGTACCTAATGGACTGTAATGCAGAAGCTGCGCCAGAGGAGATATTCACCAGGGTAAGTACTTACAACCATTATGCTGCTGGTGGCTAATTTGGCCAATACAAAATGATGCAAAAAATCTGAAAACCACTGATTTCTTTGGAGTTCAACCTATTTTCTTTTCTTGATTTTTCAGGAGATTCCAGAGCATGAGTTCAACCGTGGCATGAAGCTTGAAGCGGTGAACATAAGCCAGCCCAACCAGATCTGTGCCGCCACGGTCACCAAGATCATCGACAACCTCATGTGGGTGCACCTCGACAGTTCCACAAAGGTCGTAGCCAATCATATCGTAGATGTGGAGTCACATGACATTTTCTCGGTGGGTTGGTGCGAGAGTAATGGGTACCCACTGAAGCCCCCCAAGAAGACTATCATTAAGAGGACTGGGCAGTCGCAGAAACGCGTAGCAGTGGTCCAGCCCGAGTAAGTGATCTCTGCGTCTGACAACATTATACACAATATGAATATTTGGAACCTATCATGACAAAAAGACTTTTATTTTTAAACTAAAGCTTTTCCTGTAATATTTCGCCAACACTTCAAAAGATACATAAACAAAACTAATGATATATGAAATATACTATTTTCAAGGGTAGTATCATTATAAAGGTATACTTACTGCTATTTTTCCAAAGTATACATATATGTTTTAACAAGATGATGACTCCAAAATAGCTTCCATGGCATCCAAAACTTAAAAAGAAATGAATGAAGCAAACAATATTAATGCTTATATAAGGAAATAATCTTACAGATAATATAGGTCTATTTTAGTTTACTTACTGCCACTCAGCTTATCTATATACATGTACATGAATATATTTTTCTCTTTCAGGATGATGACTCCAGATGAGTTTAGGTCATCAACATACACACAGATTAAGGATGGGGATTCAGGAGGTAAGGCCCTCTTTGGCAGTAGTTATTGGAACCAATGTTTTAACCCTTCCAATGCTGAGGCTACTTTCATCCAAAGCACAAGGACGCAAAGATTTTTGAAAACCGACTAAACCCTGTCATGTTGGTATTCATTGGATAGCTCTCGCTAAGTACTCTCAGATGAGTACCCATGTGCCAGGGTTTCAGTCATTTATCAGGTTTTCTGCATCCTTTTTTTTAATGGCCAAACTAGCCACCAGCAGCATAAGGGTTAAATGCTATCTGTTCTTACACCCAAAAGGATATTTGTTGCTCAAGATCTGAGTGGGGTAAGGCAGTGTTTTTCGCCAGGTACTCCGTTTCCTCCACCATTTATAACTGACTATAAGAGCTGACTTGAAGAGCTGAGTTCCTTGATTACTTACTGTATAATAGGAAATTAATCCGAGTGTTTTATTCTGACGAACTTTTCTGAGTAGGGTGAGTGTGGTATAATGAAGGTTGGATGTATTATTCCTGTCATTAGAATGTTAACCTTCAATATTGGCTTTTCGGAATAAAGAATATCGGAAAAATCCAAAATCTCAAATCCGGCTTATTTGCACCTAAGATTAATTTCCTATTGTACAGTATGTAGTTGTCATGCACTACTACATTGATGGTGAAAGTGCCAGAGATGTTGGACACTGCAGGGTTCCAGCTAGACACTGGCCCCATAGCCAATGGCTACAGAAATTTTGTCGGACTATAATGATATTTGCCTTTGTAGCCCGGCTGGCTATAAGAGAACTGAGATTTTAAGATCATGCTCAGAGCAATATCAATAATAAAATCAGTTGAAGAACACCATTTGACACATCACTTGTCCTTTGGTGCAACTCTAATATGCTATAGAACAGTGAAAAGATAGCTTACGCCTTCAAAAATTGTTTTACTGAAGAACTGAAGAGATTCATTTGTGGTGAATAGTCAATATGCACCTGAATACATTTAACTTATTCCAACTTGATTACAGTCCAACTTGGCATGTGAGGAACTTAACAATGCCTCAATGATTTGGTTTTGATGTTTTTCTCTAAGCACTACAGCTTTCTCCGTCAATAATTAATGACTTGTCACAGTTAACCTTAATTTAAATCATTTCTTATAAAGTCAATTGCTTCTCATTAATCCACTACTCTATATTTTCTAACTCAGGTAAAAATAGTTCCTGGTGCCCGAAGATCTACTTTAACCACAAGTGCTTCTCTGGGCCATTCTTAAGCAAGGGCCGAATCGCTGAGCTTCCCAAGTGTGTGGGTCCCGGTCCCGTCACCCTGGTCATGAAGGAAGTCCTCTCGATGCTGATCAACGTGGCCTACAAATCCAGCAGGGTTCTCCGCGAGCTGCAGCTAGAGGGACAGCGCAATCCCAAGATGCACCAGCAGGTCCTCAAAGCCAAGTGAGTGAAATTAGTTTATATTTATACAGTGAAATCTCTTTAAGTTAACCCCTCAGATTTGAACAATTCAGAGATATGAAGGCTTCAGAGATATAAACTCCTCTAATATTTTAACACCTTAGAGATTTGAACTTGTCAATTATGTGAATACTTCTGAAATTTAAAACAACACCTCAGTTATGTTTACACCTCAGAGATTTAACAGTTTATGATGTCAACACTTCAATTGTTTAAACAATGTGGTGATTTGAAATCCTAAATGATGTGCACATTTAAGATAGGTGAACACCTCAGAGATTTGAACACCTTGGTGGTATGAACACCTCAGAGATTTGAACACCTTGGTGGTATGAACACCTCAGATATTTGAACACCTTGGTGATATGAACACCTCAGAGATTTGAACACCTTGGTGGTATAAGCACCTCAGAGATTTGAACACCTTGGTGATATGAACAACTCAGAGATTTGAACACCTTGGTGGTATGAACACCTCAGAGATTTGAACACCTTGGTGGTATGAACACCTCAGAGATTTGAACACCTTCGTGGTATGAACACCTCAGAGATTTGAACACCTTGGTGGTATGAACACCTCAGAGATTTGAACACCTTGGTGGTATGAACACCTCAGAGATTTGAACACCTTGGTGGTATGAACACCTCAGAGATTTGAACACCTTGGTGATATGAACACCTCAGAGATTTGAACTCCTTGGTGGTATGAACACCTCAGAGATTTGAACTCCTTGGTGATATGAACACCTCAGAGATTTGAACACCTCAGAGATTTGAACACCTTGGTGGTATGAACACCTCAGAGATTTGAACACCTTGGTGGTATGAACACCTCAGAGATTTGAACACCTTAGTGGTATGAACACCTCAGAGATTTAAACACCTTGATGGTATGAACACCTCAGAGATTTGAACACCTTGGTGGTATAAGCACCTCAGAGATTTGAACACCTTGGTGATATGAACAACTCAGAGATTTGAACACCTTGGTGGTATGAACACCTCAGAGATTTGAACACCTTGGTGGTATGAACACCTCAGAGATTTGAACACCTTCGTGGTATGAACACCTCAGAGATTTGAACACCTTGGTGGTATGAACACCTCAGAGATTTGAACACCTTGGTGGTATGAACACCTCAGAGATTTGAACACCTTGGTGGTATGAACACCTCAGAGATTTGAACACCTTGGTGATATGAACACCTCAGAGATTTGAACTCCTTGGTGGTATGAACACCTCAGAGATTTGAACTCCTTGGTGATATGAACACCTCAGAGATTTGAACACCTCAGAGATTTGAACACCTTGGTGGTATGAACACCTCAGAGATTTGAACACCTTGGTGGTATGAACACCTCAGAGATGTGAACACCTTAGTGGTATGAACACCTCAGAGATTTAAACACCTTGATGGTATGAACACCTCAGAGATTTGAACACCTTAGTGGTATGAACACCTCAGAGATTTGAACACCTTGGTGATATGAACACCTTGGTGGTATGAACACCTCAGAGATTTGAACACCTTGGTGGTATGAACACCTCAGAGATTTGAACACCTTGGTGATATGAACACCTTGGTGATATGAACACCTCAGAGATTTGAACACCTTGGTGGTATGAACACTAGTGATGTCATTGATATGAGATTTTATCGATTCGATTAATCGCTATATTTTTCGATACGATTCGATTCGATTCGATTCACCGTAACGTGCTCGTTGGGCTTAATTAATTACCTAGAAATTGCTCAAAATAAAGAACATTCTTGCCTTTTTAATTCATTCATCAAAGATCAAATTAATTAATTAATTCTGTAATTATGCATTCATCAATTATTATAATCTATCATGATTTATTTTATTCTATTTTTATTTCCTTTGAATACATTTATTACTTAATCTAATTTGTTTATCATTTTACTTTATATTTGATTTATTCTTTTATACCTATTACAATTCATTCTACTTTGAATTGAATTCGTTTTGTGGCTGTTATTTGTATTAATTTCATCTATAGCCACATTGTATGTCTATTACGTTTGCTCATTTGAGACACGAACGTTTGAAACGTTCGTATCTCGAATACTGCGCACTTGAGCAGTACGTTTAGCAAACGTTTCAAACATTTGTTGTTCTGAACGTACTGCGATTTCTATGTGCGCAGTAAAATAAAATGGCGCCCGTTTGTTTTGGTGAGTGAACCGATCTACCGCTCATGATTTCGCGTGCACTTACGGCTTAGAGCCGTAGTACAACGTAAAACATAACCATAAAAGGTAACGGCCGTTGGTATGTTGAGTCTGAGTGATCGCTCATGGTTTTTGGCTGTAGAACTTTACCCCCAAATGTAGCGGCATTTGGGGTTAAGTTTTGTCGATTCTGCCGCATCGATACGGTTGCCTTATCGATGCGACTATCGACAGGGTCATACCTAGCGGTGCATCGACTTGGCGACTATCGATGACATCCCTAATGAACACCTTAGAGATTTGAACACTTTGGGGATATGAACACCTCTGAGATTTTCACAATTTTGTTCTTTGTAGGTATAAAGGAAAGAGCTACCGAGCACTTGTTGAGTTATGTCGAACTGGAGATCAGATTGACGATTTCTGTAGGCAAGTCTGCATCAAATTGGAATGTTGCCCTAATTTATTCAGCCCTAACTTTGTGAATGGAAACTGCCCAGAGAACTGCTCCCAGCTAACCAAGACAAAATATAGTAAGTATGAAAACAAATAAGGATGTGTTAAGATAGCCCTAGATTCTTGAATCGTTTCTAGGTACTGTAGATTCACAAAAGATTGTGTAAAGTAAATTTTGCGAATTTACAGAAAATCGATTTTTGCATTTTAAAACTTTGCCAATTGGCAGCAACATGGAGTGCCAGCTACACACTTAAAGTGGCAGCACAAATCATCGCGAATTTTAATTTTGCGTCCAAGGTTAAACATAATTTTTTTTTACCTAACACAGTCTTTCCCGAATTTACAGTATTATCAGTGCTTTGGTTCAAATCTGGTCCAGACATAACATGAACATGACCAGTGACTTGTATTTATCTGTGGGATTTTCCACAATTTAGAAATGGCTTGTCGAGATTTAACCTGACTATGGCTTTAGAAGTGACAATAAACTGAATTTCAAATCCAAATCAACTAAAGCTGTAGGGGTTTATACTTAATACAATCATGTTCCTTACAGCATTGAAGTTTGAATGGTTATTTCTTTATCAGAATGAATTTGATTTTGTCTGTAATTGTTTTCATGAAATATACCTGTTTGTTTAAATTATTTTGCGGTTAGAAGCAAAAAATGAACTTCCAACTTCCCTCCAATGTTTTGGAATTACAGAATGTCACAATGAGATCGACCGCAATAAAACTATTTCTATACTGCACACTGGTTTTATTGTACTAGCGTCAGAGATTTTGATTTAAGTACAAAATTCCCTGCTAGCGTGAATGTTGAATATGAAACAGTACAAGTTTAAGTACGGTCAATGCATGGGTATTTATTACAAAATTTTCTCATTATTTTCTAGCATACTATTATGGTAAGAAAAAGAAGCGTAAGATTGGAAGACCTCCTGGTGGACACAGTAACTTAGAAAACGGACCCAAAAAACCTGGCAAGCGGAGAAAACGCAAGAAGGTGAATCTCATGATCCGAAAGAAACGGGCCTCGGCCGACAGTGACGAGAGAGAGGCACAGGAAGTAGAGAAGGCGGGTAGTGAGGATCTGCAAGAGGAGGTGGAGGAAGAGGAGGAGGAGGAAGAGTTTGAAGAGGAGGAGGAGGAGGAGGTGGGGGTGAAACAGGAGAACATCGAGGAGTTCCAAGCTGAAGTGCCAAGGAGGAAGCGTAAAAACGACCCGGATTTTAAGCCGCCGAAAGCGAAGAGGAAATACACACATCATCTTCCTCCGCCGTCGGATATCAAAACCAGAGGTGCCAAGCTTCCCAAGTACAGCTTCGAGAGAAAGACGCACAAAAAGATCATGCTGAAATCCAGCGACATACCCCCACCAAAACCTGCTGACCAAAAATCACCATTCCAGGTAAGTCTTGTCATGAATTTGTTAACCCATTTAAGTAAGTGCTTATTGTCAAATTATACTTTTGAAAATAACTTACGATTTACATTGAAGGTGAAGGTATTCGGTTTATAGTCTTGTAACACCGAAGTGCTCACACCGGGGATATTCCAGAGCAACTGGCAGCATATAGCGCACAAGTTCTATGCACGGCCTTATTTATGCTAGGTACCCATTTTGCAGCTGGGTAGACTGAAGCAATATGGAATAAACTGTCTTGCCTAAGGACAGACCAAAATGGCCCGGCCAGGAATTGAACCAGCGTCTTACTGATTACTAGTCCGACACCTAACCAACTGAGCTACTATGTCCCCATTATTAACATCTGAAGGGCACACATGGTCTTAGAACTTTGAGAATAACATCATTATTTTATATAGGTTTTAACAAATATTTTAGGAAGAATTGTTACATACAGCTGGAAAGTCCGCTTTGAATCAAATGTTTCTCAAAATATTGCTTTATTTTCAAAATGTTTGTCTATGTGTCAGACGATGAATACACTCCAGATGTGAATGGGTTAAGATTGAATTCCTAAGTAATTTAATTAGGGTTGGTGGATGGATTCTGCTCAGGATTTCTCCTTCAAATTTCCAACAAATCATGCTCCTTATATACCAAATTTTAGAATGTGCTCTTTGAATAATTATTGTATGTAGTAGTAGTAGTAGTAGTAGTAGTAGTAGTAGTAGTAGTAGTAGTAGTAGTAGTAGAAGTAGTAGTAGTACGAGTAGGAGTAGTAGTAGTAGTAGTCGCAGTATTATTATTATCATATTACTATTATTATTATTATTATTATTATTATCATGATCATCATTATATTTGCTGTTATTACTATCATTATTATTATTGTTATTATTATTATCATCATTATTGTTATTATTATTATTATTATTATTGTCATCAGTATCATCATCAGCATCATGATTTTTGTCATTGCAGACTGTAAAGCCTGAGGATATGCTTCATCTGGAGACCAATCCTCTAGAGTGGAGCGTTCAGGACGTGGCAGACTTTATAATAACCACGGATTGTGCAAATCTCGTCAGGGTCTTTAAGGAACAGGTAAGGAAACTTGTTTAAATATCTAAAGTAGCTATCTTTGCATTAATCATTTACTTCTCAGGCTACTTTTACTTTTGGGGCACCTCCATATATCAATGCAAGTTACCTGGGGCCCTAAGTATAAGACTTGACGTAGTGCTTGCGAGGTGCTTGTTGTTAGGAATACAAAGGGAGAACAATGGACTTTCATACCACAAGCACATCGCAAGCACTACATAGAGCTTTATACTCAGGGGCCCAGGCATGCCGTTGCTATGATGATTAGCTTAAATCTTCCTATCTGTAACGTAGGTCTGTTTCCTGGGGAATATTTTTCAGGAGAAAGGTGGTCAAGCAAGGTGTATAGCCCAAGTTGAATATGAAAGGTCTGACAGTAACCAAATTGTTCCACATATCCTCTTCTGAAAAAACCAGCTATTATATGTTTGGAAATGACATTTTAAGGAATTACTCTGAAAAAATTTAGGTGTCCTGAGGTTTTATTTTTGAGTGCTGGCTGAGACTATCTATCATTTCTCATATGTGGGTTTGGTTGTGTGTGTTTTTCAGGAGATCGATGGTCAGGCGTTGCTGCTGCTCACTCTTCCCACAGTTCAGGAACACATGGAGCTCAAGCTTGGACCCGCTATCAAACTATGCCATCACATAGAGAGGGTCAAAATCGCCTTCTATGAGCAATTCGCCAAGTGAACTGTCAATCTCAGCTTGCTGTTAGGACGGTGATTTATATTGGGGTGAAAAGATCAAAGTATATGTACATATTGTGTATAATATATATATTATATATATATATATATATATATGTATATATATATATATATATATATATATATATATATATATATATATATATATATATATATATATATATATATATATAATTATATATATTATACATAAACAAAGGAGATGAGTAGATGGAGCTGCTATTCTAAGTCACTGTGTGCACTCAAGAGATATTTCAACTATACCTTATGTATGGCTTTTGGACCATATTTGGACAGGATGTATCAAGTTGCATAATAGCCATATAAAGGACACACTATTTTACTATGGCTATATTTGAACATGCTTGCGTTCAAACAAGGCCATGGATTTATGTTGCAGAAAGAGAAAGTTGTTTGTTGAAGATCAACATTGGAAAACATTGGATAAAGACCAATGGACTACACCTTATAGAATATGTGTAGAGGAATGTTTCATTTTTCTAAAAATCTAAAAAAAAAATGACATGAAATCTTTGAAGGAGAAATCGTCACCCAAGAAGAGAAGAACTCACTCTTAGCTGACTATGAATAACTTTTCTCCAAGAGATTACAATAACCAGATTTTGGAATAAACCAAAACCAAAAATGTGTTTGATTCTGAAAAAGTCATCAGTTAATCCACTAGCATCTGGTATGTATGCATGGTCTGAATAATATAAACAAAACCAATTGACTAGAGGGATATTTAGTAAAATACCATATAAGGTGGTGTTAAACAACAAGCAGCTACAACTTCCAGTCAAATATTGCCTAAAATGTTGTATTGCTATTAAGATATCTCCATATGTGTCAGACCATCAGCTGACTCCAGGTGTTAGTGGTTTAACCCTACCAGAGCATGCAAGAGTTGTATTTCAATGCTTAACCCTTTTGCTGCTGGTGGCTAGTTTGGCTAATACAAAATGATTCTAAAATCCTGAAAAATTATTGAAACATGGGCAATTGGGTACTCATCTGAGAGCACTCAAGGAGAGCTATCCAATGAATACCAACATGACCAGGTTTACATGGTTTTCGAAGATCGTTTCATCCTTGTGCTTTGGACGAAAGTAGCCTCAGCATTGGAAGGGTTAAAAGAGGAAATGCATAGGATCTAGTTCTACTTTAAAAGTGTTCTACTTTAGAACACTTGTTTTGTTTTAATGAAGGAAATCATTGACTCTTAAGTGTTCTACTTTCGAAGCATTCTACTTTGGAACATTATTGTTCCAAAGTTTTAATGAAAGAAATCAGACTCTTCAAGAGTTCGTCAGAAGTGTTCTACTTCTGAACACGTTTCAGCTTTAGATTTTTAATGACGTGACTGCTGTGCATGTGATTTAAAGGTAAATCAAATACTTGCTGGGTCTGTTTATATTGAAATGCTAATTTTAAAATCGAGAACATATCTTGTGACCACAGTTTGATCAGTATATAGATTATTTTAATGAACTGTGAACAACACTCGTAGAGTCATGTGCTTAAGCATGTAACACAATTCTGGAAACTTGCAATGTTTTCAGTATCTGAAATGTGTGTTGAAATGTGAACAAAATACTTATCGCTAATTGATTTAAGTATAGAATACTTTTTCAAAACACTATAATGAACACTAAGTAAACACAGTGTGATAGAGCACTAAGTGACTAAATATCAAGTGCATTTTGGCATGCAATCGTGTTAACTTCAGATTGTATTGATGGGAACAGAATACTAGTACATGTCCTTCACTTCAAAAAACTGTGTTACAATTGTAGAAGGTATAGAGCACTTCATAAGTTCTGCATGCAAGTTAGTATGAGATGGATAGAGCATATTAACCATTTTGTTCATAACATGGAACACGTTTTAGAACACATCAATAATTACAGCATAAAGAACACATGCTGGATATGAACAAGGTATTATACCATAAGCAGGTACTGTGCTCATATTTTTTTACAAAAAAGTTCGAAAGTGCTCAGTTCTTTATTATGCCAGTGTCTTATGGGTGCAAAAATGGTAATTTACCATCTCACCGGTGAAATACACCACAAAAGTATTAATATCACTTGCCATAATTGATATAATCTACTACTACTTTCTCGTGAGATGCTGCAACCTTGAAAATGGATGAGCACTGTGACCTTGTCAGCATGATGTGCCAATTAGACTTAGACAATCAATTCTTACTCAAAGTATCAATTGAACATTTAGAAAATCTTCATGTATTTATGATCTCGCATGACATGAAATTTCTGAAATACATAGAATATTTGATTGCGGTTTGTGTATATAGAGAGTTACAGAGTATTTATAAATGAAGAAATATCCACTTTCGGAGTGGAGAAGAGGGTTGAGTTACAGGGTTCTGGACTGACTGCACCCTAGATTACTACTACTGCACCTCTCTGTTTTTAATCTCCTTGGAAAGTGTCATCTGGACCTATGATATTTTTAGAGATTAAATAAATCCAACAAAATATCATGAATTCCAAAATATCAAAAAATTCTAAAATATCTGAATGGGGAGTCATAGTTTGGGTTTTGATCCACATTTCTCCATTAGATATTTTCTGAAAAAAATTTGCTTTGGTCAAGAAGATGTGGAGAGGGGTCTGGTACTCCAGGGAGGTACTCGGGGGGTGAATGGGTTAAATTATCAGGGTCAAGGTCAGTGAGAGTGCAGGTCATATTGAGGATGAAAAGTGAGAAATCAAAGGAGTCAAAGCATTTCTGAAAATTTGTCCTCTATTCAATTGTAGGATTTATGTTTTTTCTTGGGCCTGAAGGTCTCCATTTTTCTGTAATTTGATAGATGCAATGAATAGAGCTTATAGAGGGGTGGGGGTTTACATGCATTATGTTATGGTAGCACAACAGAAGGAGGATTTTGTAAAGAAATGGGGTGCATTTTCAGCTTATATTGGGGGAAATTGGAATCACAAAAAAGTAAGTTTTACATGCAAATGGAACTTAATCATGAACATGCTTCAGTGTCTGAGGGTATAAGGTTTCAGGAGGGAAGTAGGTACTCAATACCCTGACAAAGTTTCTTTGAATACCCTTCATTAAATATATGTTTTGAACAGTGCAAGTAAGTTCAACTGTTCTTATTTTTATTTATTGAATATAGGTTATTTATTGTCTGCTCAGCATCATTAGGTTAAACCATTCTGGCTCAAATTCCCTGGTAATCTGACAAAGCTTCGAAAGATAAAAAGAAATTCAAAAGATAATAATCTAAATAAAGAAAAGGTATTAGTGTTAACAGAACTGGAGAAAAACATCAGTCCATTTCTCACAAATCTTTAATATTCGAAAATAAATATTTGTCAGATCAACCAATGCATTTGAGCTTTTGTGTATTAACCAATGGTATATGTTGGAGAATTTTACCGTGTAATATGGTATCTTGCTTCATTCAAAGTTATGTATGATTGTAATTATATTTTATCATTTGACCTGTAGATGAGTAGCTACTGGATTGAATTTTATAGCTCTATGGAATTGGTAACAATGAACTGCATAATATACATGGTATAAGGGTGCAGCTGATGTTGTGAAGAAAGGTGGAGAATTTTCCTTATTGACATTTGACCTTAGGGGTTGACCACTGGACGTTAGGCAGACATGTTTTGAATGCATATTCAATATTGTTGGATTTCTTGCAACTTTTTCATGGTAGTCATATCCAAATTCAATTTTGAAATTTTATTGCTCTTCTTGGATTCAACAATCCTTTTCTAAATAGTGTCAGTATTACTTAATTCGGTGACTTATTTCAAAATTATCAGACCATATGTGTCTTCATTCCAGATAAAAATAGGTTTAGAGGAAAGCTAAGAGAGATATACTCATTTATATATTGACAACAAAGTGATATTTTCAGAATTATTTGAATGACAGTTGTTCGTATTGTGTTTTAAAAAATCCCTCTTCAATTATTTCTGAAGTATTATTATTCTATTTAATAAGTTATGTTGAATTTGTCAAAGCAAAGGTACACTCCTGATATCTATGGGTTGATGGCTGCGGAAGGTGGTTCTCTAGCAGCTCTGTATATTCTAGTCAAAATATAATGCTGAGCAGCAGCTGCTGAAGGTCTAGGTCACTTCATGTGTAAGCGATGGAAGAATGGTATTTGGGTGAGAGTGTTGGGTTCATCAGTAGATGTTTTGTGAACCTGTGTTATTAGGATCGCAGGAAGGGGGAGACAGTTCCTAGATCTTGCCCCAAAGCAAGGTGCATGTAAGACTGGATTCCAGCATGACAAGCAGAGAGCTTGTTGATCGACTTTCCCATTATCAGTAGGATCAAAATGATTCAGTTTTATTACACTATGAAATGCCCTCTAGTATTCATTGTGCACCAAAACTCACTGCTATTGTAAATTCCTTGCCCGCCAGTTTAGCATATCGCACACATTTTAGTGACAGGATATATCCATGCTCAGATAGGCCTGGTGGTCTGATGCACCTATTCATTTGAAAAATGATGACCAACCCTTATCAAATCTACTGAGACTCCCCAAGAAATCCTGACATATCATTTACATTCTCCTAGGTATACTCAATTCAGTAAAGAGAGATTCCAAATTCCTTGCTTGATAGTTGATACTGTAAATAATACAAATGACTTCCGTTTTCAAAGAGTCAAACCTGATATATTGAGTATTAGGTTCAACTTATTACTGGACCACCGGCCTACAAAGGGCAGTAATTTACTTCAGGGTGAAAGTTAAACCTAATGCTGCTGGTGGCTAATTTGGCCAATACAAAATGATGCAAAAAACCTGAAAAATGACCGAAACCCTGGCAAATGGGTACTCATTTGAAAGTACTCGGCGAGAGCTTTCCAATGAATACCAACATGACAGGGTTTCGATGATTTTCGAAAATATTTGCGTCCTTGTGCTTTGGACGTAATTAGCCTCAGCTTTGGAAGAGTTAAGCCTTAAGTAGCCTCAGCATTAGAAGAGTTAAGACTGGGCAGGTGCTTTCAGAAAACGAGTTGATTTTACCTGTACACCTAAAAAAATGGCTGGAGTGTTTTGGTCATATCTTTCTTATGAATGGATTTTTTGAAAAATATTTGAGGGAGAATTGTTATGCAGAACCAAAGCAACAACTGTCCCTCAATAATTTTACAAACTCAATTGACTTAATTGTGGATTTATTTTCATCAGTATCATTTAACCAACTATTTATGCCTTAGAGGCTTTAAACACCATATCCTGCTAACATATTTGTGAGCAGACCATTTTCAGAAAATATTTGAAGGAGAAATATTGATCAAAACATAAACCACAACTCTCCTTCAAATTATGTGTGAATTAATGCTTAGTTCTGAGGTTATGTATTTAAGTTACCTTGGTCCATACTATTCTTGTGAAGATGTCCAGGCCTGGATGGGAATGGTTGTCTGTCTCACCACCAGGGGGTTCTGAGCATTCGTAATAACTGTGGCTGGGTCATTAAATGACGAGCTGCCTTTTGTACATGTCTCTCACATGAGAACTAGTCCTATTAGCACTAGTGATGGTGGAGTTTTAGTGAGATGTGGTTTTGCAGTATTTGTGAAGTGAGTTGACCAGATGGCCTTGGGTCGCCTAGATATAGATTGTACTATATTTGTATATTTTTGGACAGTGTTTGCGCTGTGACGTCAGATTTGTACATAGTAGGCAACACACAGTAGATTTCATGTCACGAATAAATGCTTGTCATTGTTTGCATACAAATTATCTGTGTCTGTTATTTGTTTATATATAAACCTTTATATGTTGCACAATTACTAATTAGCCAGAGATCCTAACTTTTTAATTCCATCTTACTTGGCGGTATAGACCACTGCCTTCGTACTTTAATTATTGACAAGGGAATTTAGCCTTATCAGAATACAGTCAAACTTGGATATGACAGACTCAATGGGAAAACTGTCATATGCAAAATCCGTCATTTACATATGACACATACAGGTGAACTTGGATATGACGGACTCAATGGGACCAGGAAAATTGGTCCGTCATATGCAAAATCCGTCGTATACATATGACGAATACTTGATATGCATCGGACTGGGACCAAGCATACCGTCCGTCATATGCAAAAATCTGTCGTACAGTGGTCCGTCATATCCAAGTTCACCTGTACTTGATATGCATGGGACTGGGACCAAGCATATTCTCCGTCATAGACAAAAGTCTGTCGTACAGTGGTCCGTCATATCCAAGTTCGCCCGTATATAAACCTTTATCTCTTGTGCAATTACTAATTAGCCAGAAACCATAACTTATCAATTCCATCATACTTGGCTGTATAGACCACAGCCATTGTGCGACAATTATTGAAAGGGAATTTAGCCTTATCAGAATAGTGTTGTAAACCAGATTAGGTTTTGGCAGGAAACTGGGCTGCAACTGAACATGCTGAGGGGGTAGAATTCAAAATGTTAACGTTCTTGCTAAAATTTATCGCATTCTCCAAGTCAATAGGGTATATTATTGTTGATGCAAACCCCCTTCAGACAGAAAAATCTGCAATCACAGTAATCCTGAACCTGCACCTGGAAGCTTGTCACTGGTAGCCCAGTTACCATTTATCTATGAACACCTCCTGCCCCACACAGAAAGTTCACTACAATTTTTTCGGTTGCCTTTCGCAATTAATAACTTTCCAAATTTTCATAATATCCAGAATTTGAGTCGTTGTGAACTTCTTATCAACTCGTTCAGGAAAGCATTTGAAAGAATCAAACTAGTATGTGCATTTCTATTTCCGTCTTTGTTCAATGAAGAGGATATTAGATTTCACTCTAGGCGATGGTTACTTGATTTATTGGTTCCCAAATCCGCCGATCAAAGTTGAATAGACCCGACGGGAAAATAAATGTAATACCCCCACTTAATTTTGTGCTCTGCCGCCGAGCCGTAAGTAGGTACACCAAACCTACAATAAATTTACCATGGATGGTAATAAAACTACAAGAATATGAATACCAGAGCAATACAACATTACAATAGCAATGCAATATAGTGTTGTTGAAATGCATCATCTTATTGAAAAATCATTCTTTTAATATTCAAAAATATGGTTTAAGTATGTAAATCACTTTTTTCACCTCCCTCCCGACTATTTGCATACTTAGATTTCCGTGTGTTAAAAAAAAATCTTAAAAATCAACTACACTTCTAATCACCTCCCTCTCGACCCTGTAAAATTGGTCTGGGAGGGATCCGGGAACCAATAAATGAAGTAACCGTCACCTAGGGAAATACAAGAAAACCTATTCTCCCTGATTCAATTAAAACCTTCGAAATTATTGGCCCCAAAAAGCATAGAAAGCAACAAAACATAACTGTGATGAAACATATGTATATTTATTTCTGTATTAACAAAACGATGTATAGATTGAATATGAGTATACATTTTCATATCTTCTTATAATTTTATAAGTAAACAAGTAGGCACAATTGTATATTACTTCATTGAATGAAATCAGTTTTATTAAATAACAACATTCAGAGAGACTCCATAGAAAAAGAGTTACAAAATAATGTTTCGTATTATTCTCCAAGATTGTATAAAAGAAATTCCTCCCTCAAATATTTCCCTAAGATGTTGTGTTAAGAATAATAGCACCATAGTAGTTTGGCTTATCACACAAAAGCTATATCTAAAAATAACTCGTGATTTTATATGATATTGTTATACATAATCAATTTTGTTGCGTCCCTAAAATCAGCTTCACTTTAATTTTATGGCATCAACTTACAGGCACCACATCTAACATTTCTTCAAAAAGATTGTCAACTCACATACTCTGATGTTTGCAAAGGTAGGAGTAACCATTTAATCCCATGTGTGAAGTAAGTCTTAAGCCATTTGCATATGGAGTGCCCACATGGTCTGACAACTTTGAACATGACTAAAAGAATGACGACTATTTGAAAAATATTTCTATAGGTATTATTCAAACACTAACTTTCAATAAAAAAAAATTCTCTTAACCCTTCCAATGCGAAGGCTACTTTCATTCAATGCACAAGAACCCAAATATTTTTGAAAAACAACTAAACCCTGTCATGTTGATATTCATTGGAAAGCTCTCACTGAGAACTCTCAGATGAGTACCCATTTGCCAGGGTTTCAGTGGTTTCTCAGATTTTTGCATCATTTTGTATTGGCAAGATTAGCCAGCAGCAGCATAAGGGTTAATAGCACTATTAGTTATCAAGGTATTTCAATCTTTGGCAGACCATATATTTACTTCAGAGGAGAATTGGTTTAAAAATCATTTCACCTATTAGATTCTGCTTTACAAAATGCTATGGAATGCACTGTAAGTGTAGTTAATCTACTGCTCTTCCTTTCAGAGGAGAATTGGTTTAAAATGCATTTCACCTATTAGATTCTGCTTTACAAAATGCTATGGAAGGCACTGTAAGTGTAGTTTTTCTACTGCTCTTTCTTTCAGAGGAGAATTGGTTTAAAAAGCATTTCACCTATTAGATTCTGCTTTACAAAATGCTATGGAATGCACTGTAAGTGTAGTTTTTCTACTGCTCTTTCTTTTTGTTGTCAGCCAGGGCTTGAGTTGAGCTGAGTTTGACAAAGGCCTCTACAATAAGTATGGCAGGAATAACGATCCACAGGGCGTTCATGAAGACAAAGTAGAACCAGAAGTAGACCGGGTGCCACATTTCCCCATGGCTGAATCCCTCCTGTAAGTAACAAATAGACTGTCAGTAAAAATTGATACCATATTTGTCAAAGAGACCAAACATGTAAACTTCAAAAACACAGGTCATTCAGGAAGTCAACGTACAACGTTAACCCTTCCAATGCTGAGGCTACTTTCAATTATAGCACAAGGACACACAGATTTTTGAAAATCATCTGAACCCTGTCACGTTGGTATTAATTGGAAAGCTCTCGCTGAGTACTCTAATATGAGTATCACATAAGCCAGGGTTTCAGCCATCTTATAGGATTTTTGCATCAATTTATATTGGCAAAATTAGCCACCAGCAGCATAAAGGTTAAGAAGCCACTTATCCTGGGCAATGAGTGATACTATATATGCACCCTTAAAACAGACAGGACTCAAATACATTACCAGGACATTCACTAACATAAAGAGAAAAAAAACAAGTTGTCTGAATGGGTACAGAGAGAAAACATATTTGTCCAAAAAGTATGTGCCCAGTAGACAGGGTTGCAAGCAATACGTGGTGAGTTATCTCAACATATGCTTGTCAAAAAATAAAAACACGAAATACACGCCAATTACCCATAATTTTCTTTGGGCGGTTTTCCCTTAGATAATTGTTTATGTTTAACCGCCCAAGAAGGGGATAGAAAAAGATGCAGTTACCTTTATTTCTGTCATGAAGTAGAGCACGTCGCCATAAAGCTGACAGAGTGACACGATGAGCTGAATGAGGTATCTGTACGGCTTGTTCTTGATAAACGCAACAAAGGCCAACAATGCCAACGGGCCATCAACAAAGGCAGTGATGCTCTCCATGCACACAGTGAACGTATCAGAACTGAAAAACAATAACAATAACAATAAATCATCAACAAAGGCAGTGATGCTCTCCATGCACTCAGTGAATGTATCAGAACTGGAAAACAATAACAATAACAATAAATCATCAACAAAGGCAGTGATGCTCTCCATGCACTCAATGAATGTATCAGAACTGGAAAACAATAACAATAACAATAAATCATCAACAAAGGCAGTGATGCTCTCCATGCACTCAGTGAATGTATCAGAACTGGAAAACAATAACAATAACAATGAATCATCAACAAAGGCAGTGATGCTCTCCATGCACTCAATGAATGTATCAGAACTGGAAAACAATAACAATAACAATAGATCATCAACAAAGGCAGTGGTGCTCTCCATGCACACAGTGAACGTATCAGAGCTGGAAAACAATAACAATAACAATGGATCATCAACAAAGGCACTGATGCTCTCTATGCACACAGTGAACATATCAGAACTGGAAAACAATAACAATAACAATAACAATGGATCATCAACAAAGGCAGTGATGCTCTCCATGCACACAGTGAACGTATCAGAACTAGAAAACAATAACAATAACCATGGATCATCAACAAAGACCATGATGCTCATATGGTGAACATGTTATAATTGAAAAACAATAACAAACAATGGATCATCAAAAAAGAACTTATACAAATGTCCATTAACATGGTGCACCATGTAGACAGTGATCATGTCACACATTGCAATACAATATATAATATAAATAGATTATGAGTTCCTTGCCTGTTTAGACAGAAGGGATTTTAGACCAGTGTACAGGCAATACATGGCGATTATGAATGCTTTGTTTGTTTAAATAAAAGGGATTTATGGTACGTTCATGGGCAATACAAAGAGATTATGAACCCTTGCATAGATGGAATTCAGGACCACGACACATTCAATGCATGAGCATTATAAATCCTTTACATTTTCAAAAAGAAGTGAATTTGGACCAATAAATAGTCAATATACAACAATCATTGGAGCATTGGAACATAGGGTCTGACACTTAGATTTTAGGCTAGGGGCTCGAAAAGGTCTTTTGATAAAAAAAAAATAGTGGTCAAAAACAGGATTTTTGGTTAAAATACATACTATTTTGGGCCCCTAGTCTGAAAGATCTAGGAGCCCACAGCAAAATCTAGGGGCATATGCCCCTGGGAAAGTTGAACCCAGGAACATATTCGAAAAAGGAGTCTTGAACCAGATAAATTCTTTGTAAGAATCACATGTCATATCTAGACAGAAGCTGGAATGCGTAGGAGGCAGGGTTGTCATAACCTCTTCCTGTATCACATACTGGTATGCTAATTAACAGTCAATAAGTCCCCCACCACTTGTGGCTTTCTCCATGAGAATTCTCCAGACAATTACCTGTTTCTAAGCAGATTACAGAACTTACAGTCTACATTTAGTCATGTCGGTGCAAGCCAGTTGGAACTAAGCCTCTTAGTCAGCGTAATCAGGATGTAATAAAGATTGACACCAGTACAGATTTATTTATATGTAGCCAGACGCTGTGCTGGGAAGGCACATTAGAAAAGTTTGCGGTGAACCAGACATAAGTGTTAACTCTCCCAAGATCATAGGATACTGTTAGCCTGACATGGAAACATAAAAAAAAAAGAAAGAAAAAAAGGATCATGCATGGATCCAAGCATTTTCAGACATTTTTCAGAGATGTTGATTAGTAATACATCTCTCTGCATTTACTAAGCATTTAGATTCAAATTTGGTCGAAGCATTTATCTTTATGTGTAGTCAATGTGTGGTCCAGGCATCTTGACTCAAGCATGGCTTGAACAGTGATATTCATGCATGTTTCATGCATGATCCGATAACGCGATCCATGCATGGCCCATGCATATAATTCAGGGAACTGAGTTGTGTTCAGTTCTGAGGGACAGACAGCAAGGAGTCTGTTTGCACTGTGTTAGGCCACTCAGACATGGATGCATTCCCTGTGTGGGTGGAGAGCTATAGGTAATTAATAAAGAACTTGTAGGATGTTTCACACCATGATATAAAACCCATGCTATTTATAACTGGTGCAATCATAGTCATAGGCAGGTGGTGGGGTGATGCAGGGTGTAGGGGGTGGGGTGATAATGACGAATATGAAAATAAATATTTCAAAATGCATCAAAGCAGACAGATGAAAACCATTTACTTAAACAATCATTGAAATGGGTAATGCGTGGTTTAATACACAACTGTAGGATCTTTTCAAAGCATTGCTTCAATGATACATACATAAATGCGAGGAATTACACATTGTGTCCACCGTAAATTCTCGCAAATATCAGACATTTTTTATTAATAACAATTTTCGTTGGCTGATGGTGGCCGAGATTTTCTAAAATAGCGATCAAAGCTCTGACACTGTGGCCGAGATTCGCCGATATTATGATAGGTAGGCAGATCTATGTTTAACCCTTCACATATGTACATCACCCAAAGAAAAAAATTTATACAAGAAAATTTTAAGAAACATAATTCAAGGTACACATTCTGAATATGTACACCATCTAATGCTACATGTATATGTATTTCTGTGCACAAAGACTTTCTTACTTGGAGACCTTTGACTTATTTGTGCAAGGTGTCGCCCTTAAAATACCTCTATTTTCTAAACTTATAATACTTTAAAAATAACTATGAAAGTAAGTATCAATTCACAAAATATTTGACAGAGAATTACTGATTGGATTCTGATTGACATTTCTTATGCATAAGTATTTGAGTAATGTTTCCTCTAAAAGATATCCTTAAGATAATACAGAACAGATTGAAAAAAAGTAAAGATTATAGATACTAAAAGATAGACTTACCTCATATAACGACTATCGCCTTTACTGTATTCTTTCCCTGTGCAAAAAAAATAATAAATAAGTAAAAAGCAAACAGCAAAAACAACTATCATAGATCATAGTCCCTGTTGCACAATTTAAACTCCTGTTGCAAACTATCATTCCTACCTCTAATTCCCTAGCAGCAATGCACAATAACTCAACAGGATTTAATTTGTAGAGATAATCATCCAAATCCCTAGAATATGGCCCAAATATTTTCATTTTAAGTTGATATTCACATAAAAAATGTAAATCACACCTTATTCAACTCGCCTTCATCTATTTTGTGATTTTACATTGTATTCCATCAAAAATCTTGAGTCCAGCTGACACATCCAGAACTGTTAGAATTAACTATTTAATATCTATACCTCAATATAAATATGCAAGCTAATTTCTGTTTTGCAGACCATATGCTTCAACAACCTTGATGGCTTTGACTAGAAGTTCTTTGGATTTACATAAAGAAACTGATGCTTTTACAAGAGACAAGTCTGACTGGCACATGGTCAATCTTATTCTGCTCCAATGGCACTTATCTGTTCCATAGAAGTATTTTTGCAAGATTTCCACTTGAATGGATATCATGCATATTGTCATTGCATTGTACCTTTGTGACTTCTTCTAGCTTTAGCTTAGATGACCAAACACAAGACCATCCAAGGCTTTAGGCAGGAGATTGACATCTTTATCAAGTGATTCCATGAGTACAAAGTTCAACCATCATGAATCATAATAGCAGTCGTGTAGGGACTTATAAATTTCTAGTCCCCTTATTTCCAGACTTTCAGATTTAGCTAGCCTGTAAGAACATTTGATACTTTTTGCACAAAATTGTTGGACAATTCCGCAGCTTGGCCAAATTAAACTGTGTGTGCTGTTGTGTACACCAGCCATACCCTGGGTATATTGGCATAGCAATCAAAAAAGCAAAAAGAACCATTATTTAAAAAAATCAAAGAATTTATAATCATAACTTAACCAAAATTAGAATACTGTATTCCTCTGAATAAGTGCATGTGCGCACAGCAAGTTAGGAAAAAATTGGAAGGGGTAATGGCAAACTTCCATTTAGCCACATCTCAAGCACAGCACCGGTTGTACAACAATCCATGGCTGCTACAAGTTTGAATGCTACGAGTCTGCAGGGAGAGCTTGAGGGGCTAATGTCTGTCTGATGGCTTGCCCCTTTCAATATTTTTTATAAAAAAGGGGGTGCGGCTATTTGGGGTCTGTGCACTTATTCGGAGGAATATGGTATAGGGATTAAGATTGGGTAGATGGCCTTGTGATGATTTATAGCTGAGGCCTGAATGCCATTTGGTTGGCTGAGGCCGTTAGGCCGAAGCCAGCCAAAGGACATTCCGGACGAAGGTCATCTGCCCAATCTTAATGACTATTATAGCACGCCAGAATTTACAAAGTTTATTGATACTCTTCAATAACTTATGATTTGATGAAGTACCAGTAAGGGGCTTGGCAGCCATCTTGTTTAGTCGTCTGCTTGCAGTCAGAGGCAGAGCATCATGGGAGCTTTTTTTAGGCATAATTTTTTTTCATCATCCTTTTTCTGAGTTTTTTATGGGTTCAATGTATGGATCATATGTAGTAAACTACAAACAAGACCTCATTTTAGAAAATTTACATTCATTTATATACTTTTATTTGATTCTTCTGCCCGAATGTTTCATTACCATAGCAACAGGCATTGCGCAGAATCCCGGCCTTAAGGCATTGCGCAGAATCCCGGCCTGGGCCTCCTTTTACTTGGCATAGTCAAAATATAATGTTGGGACAATGCCACACCCAAGTGCTTTAATATTTCTTAATGCAGAAGGTAGTCAGTAAAACATCACCTGTGAGCTTTGTTGAAAAAAAACGAATGACCTGAGAAGTCTGATGTGTCTAAAAAACCTCCTACCTGCAGCCTTGGATGAAGAAAAGAATGGATACGTAGCGAGAGACCAATTACTATATGCACTATAGCGAGGTGCTGGACTCATGCCAGGAGTCACTGACTGGCAGCAGCGCGAGGTCACGTGGGAACAAGGACCAATCAGGGCTCTCGTATCGATTACATTACATAGAAACCTGATATCCACCATAAGCTGGGCACCAATTTTGGGCTAATTAGGGGGCTATTAGTTGACGCTGGTTGAGGCTAGCATGTTCAGGTTGGCCGGCTGGTTTCGAATCCACTTGTGTTTGGTCATCTAAGCTGCAGCCATTGGCTATCAGACACCTCAGACGTCCTTTAGCCTTTGTTACAGGAACCTGGGAAAGTCTTGTATTAATGCACCAATGTCAACCAACAGTGCTTTACTGTCATCGATTCTCAGCGTGTTGTTAACATGTAACAGTTTCCTTCAATTACTAAGTATCCGATTTAAGTGAAACGTTACAAAAACGATTAATAATAAATAGATACAATGTAAACAAAAGTAATACTCACAGACTTGGGCGAGGTAGAACATCTGTCCTGCGATCACTGAGTGGAAAACGCTGAAGTAGCCTTCAAGAATGGTATGGATAAAAGCGCATGATGTAAACCAGCATAACTTCAATTTTGCCAAAGTTGAAAATTTCGGACTTTTGATGGAACCCGCATAAATAAACGTCAAAACAAGAAGGCCAGCGATCAGTCCGAAGAAGATGACTAAAATCTCCAATACATTTTTGTCGTTTGGAATGTAATGAGGTAGATGAAGATTTCGCGGAAAGTAGGGATGGTTGGTACTGTTGGCAGCTGCCATGATGACGCCTGTTAGAGTAGTGTAACTGTCGCCAAGGCAAAGGTGGGTCTGTCCACTGTGCGGCAAAGTTTACTTCTGAAGAGAAGGGGCGATGAGTCGATCACATCAGCCGATCTGTCAAACACTAAGCACCAATCACCGACTTCCTTATTTGGCGCAGCGTGACATGACCACAGGGGAGCATAAATTATTTCGTAAAGACTAGGTCACCGTGTCCTCATACAAAGGTCATTCTAACAGTAAAGTTTGACAGGAAACGAATAAAAATAATTACATAACATATACAAAATGCATATACAGCGATAATCATTGTAGAAATTTCTTGTTTCAAAGTCAAAGAAGGAATTTTGATGGTTGACTAAAATAATAAGTGGTCAATGCTAGGGACTAGCTAAGCACCACGGGATGCCTTGTGACGATAATATCATACAGCCAATAGCAACATATCTGTTTAGGCATCAAGCATTTGATATACATTTTTCAAAGGCAGTTTCTTTTTCAGCCAGATTTCTTTTTTGAATGTTTCAGAATCATTTATCTTTTTAAAAAAAATCCCAGACAGTTCTTTTTTCAAATTTTTATAGGACAGGGAAAATATGAAATTTCCTTAAATTGTATTATCTTTTAGAAACTTTCTCCAGAAGTGGATATTCTTTAACTACGATTCATTTTACAACTGTCCATTTTCAAGTATTCTAGTGATATTTTCCCTTTTTGAATTTTATCTTTATAGTTACAATTCTCATCTCGGTATGAATGGTATTTCTTCTCACATATATATCATTATTATTTTTTAACATGTAGATAAGCATGCGTTTTTCAGGAGTGATCTATTTCTTTTACAAAATTTACATAAGTTTATATACTACCTCAAATGGGGACTTAGTCAGGGATTTGAAAGTGGTAGTCTTTTTTACCCAAGCTGAATGTTTGGGGCGGCATGCTTTCCAAGTGCGGAACACAAACCTTTTAGCGGCATGCCAAAATGATATTAGTTCAACTTCACAAAATATCATGCAACTCTCAAAATATTGTTCAACTTGGTTAAATATATTGTGCAACTTTCAAAATATGGACTTTTCTGAAGTCATTATACATGTTCACAAAAATTATACATCCTTCCTGAGTTGCATCATATCTTTCTAAAAGTTGCACCATATTTTGAAAGTTGCACGAAACATCGAGTTAGGCATACTGAAAGTGCCTCTTTCAGCCTTTTCTTTTTTTTCGCCAATGATGGTTCAATCAAAGCATATATGATTTCTACTAAAACGTTTGCGCTGATTGTAAATATCATTTTTCAGAGTGCAATAAAATTGGTATTGCACGAAACCAAAGTGCAATATTTGTTTAATTATATGCCTACTGCTCATTCAAATTAGATAATACACTGTTTTAAAGAATTATGAAAATATAAATAGTATTGATATGTTTTCCATTTCTAGGTTTTAACATAATTGGGTTATTGTAAATTTCTATGCTTAAATATATGTTTGTGTTGATTCAGTAATATAACAATCAACATACTATAAATATATAAAATAAAGTCACATGCATTAGTTTCAGAAATTTAGTTTCATAGCTTTATTTATCTAGTTTGAGAATATATTTTGTCTTCAATATAGATGATATAGTTTGTATTTTTGCAAGAGTCAATTCCTTATCAGGATTTTACAAGAAGCCCAAACAACTCCTATGAGTTCCTTGTCTCAATTCACTTATGTTGGGTTCCTTTTCATTAGTTCAAGTTGAGAACTGAGCATATGAACCTGACAGCTCTGAGTCTGAGTGTTGGAAAGTAATATTGCACCCCAATATCAATTTCGTAAGGGGGTCATGTGACCGTGATCTGACCAATCGCAGCAGAGAATGAGCAGTAGGCATATGATAAATATATATATACACACACACATATATATATATATATATATATATATATATATATATATATATATATATATATATATATATATATATATATATATATATATATATATATATATATATATATATATATATGTATATATATATATATATATATATATATATATATATTTAAATATATTTATATATATACATATGTATATATATACATATATATATATATATATATATATATATATATATATATATATATATATATATATATATATATATATATATATATATATATGTGTGTGTGTGTGTGTGTGTGTGTGTTTATGAATTATTTTTGAAGATTTTTCTTATTTTAAGATGCATAAAGAACTATTTCTTGGATACGTGCAACCTTGTCAGAAATCGGGATCAATTCAATCATGTTCAACATTATGAACATAACACCAGACAGCATGCGCCAAGCAGCTAGCAGACTGCTCTGATGTGCGGCTTATAAACTGGC
>OZ012687.1:13199457-13209240 GCA_963942565.1 Maea johnstoni | reverse complement strand
TAGTGTGGGAAACTACCGGTCCTGTGACCTCCAGTTAATGAGATGAGTAGACAAGATAATATCGGGCATCATCCTGGTCCACCTTGATCAGCTCTGAACAAGTCTAGGCTGGTTTTACCTTGTATCTTATGCCTGTGTGGGTGGGACATTGATTAGTAAACATTTGTCAGAGCTTTCAACAACTTCTGCCAAATATTGTTCACACTTGTATATTTCTTCTTACTCAAGTATTTCAAGCTATGATTTATGATTAATGCCTGTGTGGCTAGCGAGATTGGTCAGTAAATATTTGTTTTAGTTTTCAACCTATTCAGGTAAATGATTTCCTCACTTGCCAATTGTTGTTCGCGAGTACTTCCAAATTAAGATTTTGTCTCAGAGTGATACATTGTATTATCATAATCGCCAGGCCTTGTTGTACACACCCAAATCTCATGGAATCTCTACTCTGAATTTGTATATTTCTTCTCACTCAAGTATTTCCAAGATATGATTTATGTTTGATGCCTGTGAGATTGATCAGTAAACATTTGTTTTAAACCTATTCAGGTAAATAATGTTCACACTTGCAGATTTCATCTCAAATGCTACCGACATATGATTTTGTCTCCGTGAGATGCAGCGTGTCACCATTATAACCGGGCCTTGTTGTAAACACCCAACTCTCATCATGGAATCTCTACTTTGAATTTCCCTCTCTGCCTGGTCTTGACTCTGTTATGCAAGTAGAGTGATGCTGTGCCAGTACTATCTTGCTAGTCCATGTCAGAGATAACTGACCTTTCTAGTCCAGTTGTTTCTGCATATATAGGGGTTGGGGGACTGGTAGCCAAGAATCTTGTGTCCTCATATCTGTCCAAGTCGGTGCAGCACTCAGACTTTACTTGTCAAGTTGTTACGGCCACTTTTAGAAATTGCTGAAGAGGGCATCTTGACCACCTTTGTCTTACTTACTCAGGAGTTATTTGAAGGTGAGAGCAGAATGGGGGACGACAGGGGACTGATTAATGTTTCTAAACCTTCAATGCCAGTCTACTTTCGTCAAAATCACAAGAACGCAAAGAATTTTGAAAACCATCTAACCCTGTCATGTTGGTACTCATTTTATAGCTCTCACAGAGTACTCTCAGATGAGTACCCATTTGCAAGGTTTCAGTGATTTTTCAGGATTTTTGCATTATTTTGTATTAGCCATAGTAGCCACCAGCAGCATAAGGGCTAATTAGTAACCAGCAACCATATTTTACATCTAGAGAATACCCAGCATCTGAAACACGAAAACATCTTGATGAAGTAGCAATATATTATTAAGAGTATGAATGAAAGTTGTCCCGCTGTTCATTTTAACAATCCCGCCTAGTATAATTTTGAAGTAATTGGGAGTTTGGAGTGGGGTAAGGAAGATTGATGTGCTCTTGGGTGTTGCTCCTCTCTGGAGGACACTTACAGATCCGTCTTCTCCTGTTGTTGTGGCACCTAGAAATTGCTCCTGTCTTGGCAACCTGCCCTTGGATTTTGTGACATCCTCAACCCATGCATCTCTGAGAGTTCCTTGAGTTGCAGAGTTTGAAACTTAAGATAACTCAACTGTGTCCCCAGGGTCTTAGCCAGGATTTCAAAAAATGCCTGTCCCAAACAGTAATTTCAAAATTTCGCCGTCCAGATTTAGCTACTAAATCTGTTCTCAAATCCTTATACCAGTTACATTAATAGCCTAGTGTGTTAAAAAGAGCAATTTACACTTCAGCTATGTCCTAGAGGTGGTTTGTTAGGAATATATTTGGTATTACCCCTGTAAAGTCAAAATTGAAAAATCTTCATACATATTTTTGCCTGTCCTAACAGGAAGTTTTTAGTTAACTACCTGTCCAAAAGACAGGCAGGGGGGTGCCTGGCTAAGTCCCTGAATTGTGTCCCCCCTTGAGGATTAATTCAAAACTAGACCTGGAGTGAAATCAACTCAGGGTAGATCAGTGAGACTAGGGAAAGGCGAGTTTACACAGACTTTTAACAAGCCTTATCATTTGGGGTTGAGGGTAGAGAATTTGTGGACCATACAGAATCTTAAAATGATGACCTTATGGGTAGATGGCACTGCGAGTACAATACAAAGAGTGGTCAAATATGACAGCTCCTCTGATGGGCAAAATAGTGAACTAAAACTGCCAGGCAACATACCTGCAGGTCCTTATCATTTAATGTGTATTGGTAATTGCAAAGTTACATTCAAGTATCATAGATCCAGATATCATATATTGAGGAGATTTCCATGCATGAATAGGTTACAACAGGAAACGCGTTGTAACTGAAACGCATGAGAATGACATGAAGTTTGTGTCAACCTGACATTCCTTGGCAATGCGATGTGAGAACATGGCCGACCTTTGCCCTCCGACCCCAAACACCAGCTGACCTTTGACCTGCTCCATGTTATGCAATCCACGCGGCAGCATCGTGGCCAAGTCTGGTCACATAACTGGTCAGTGGCCGGAGGGGAGCTGTCACGTTCTGTGGGTGCGACAGGTCTGAGCTGAACAAGCCTGGCGAGTGACTGCTTCAAGCTGTACGCAGACTAGCTTCTAGGCTTGAATCTGAATTTACCCTATTCATTGCAAATTGCATTAATCATCATCAGGCTTGGGCGGGAAATTGTGGAAGACCGCTGGGCTGTAGGAACTTAAATCCTCATAGCCCGACTGAAAACATTATAGCCTGACTAAATAATGAACAAAAATTCTATGTAAGCATATCTGCTTGAACCTTTCAGATGCTCCTGTATTAGTTATTCTGAATTAGATTTCTTTGAAAATGCAACTTTTATTTAAGTGTGAGACAATATTTTGCCCATCTATTGTTCTAAGCCCTTATTGTTGATATTAGGCTTACGCGATAGTGCCACCTGGTGTCAGATTTTTTAACCAATTGTCTCATGTCGACCCTTAAAATGCCATATTTCCTAGACCAATAGTCTTTTCTCTAGTTCATTTAATTGCACAACCCTGCGGTAAATTGACTATCGTGTTCTAATCCACTGGGGAAGAAAGAGGTTAAGGCTATTCACAAGGCAGTTGCCAGTTGATATTGGAGAGTGAATTTGTTGTGTCATTAATCTCGGCTTGGGTTGCTAGACAAGACATACTTGGCACTGTGCCAAGAATGTAGTTCCTTTCTGCCAGCAATAGGTGGTGTTGGAGTATTCTGTTTAAGATATAAGTTGTTTCAGATGAGGGGTTGAAATATTCTCTCTCAGGATTGACACTCTTGCATATCAATTGTTCCATGTGACTAACCAATATTATTATCATTATAAATATCTTTAATGTCATTATTATTATCATTATTATTATTATTAGTAGTAGTAGTAGTAGGAGTAGTAGTAGTAGTAGTAGTAGTAGTAGTAGTAGTAGTAGGAGTAGTAGTAGTAGTAGTAGTAGTAGTAGTAGTAGTAGTAGGAGTAGTAGTAGTAGTAGTAGTAGTAGTAGTAGTAGTAGTAGTAGTAGTAGTAGTAGTAGTTGAGTAGTATCATTTTATTATTGTTATTATTATTACCATTAGTATTACCATCATCATCATCACCATCATCATCATGATCATCATCATCATCAGTATTATTGTTGTTTTTGTTCTTCTTTTTCTTCTTCTTCTTCTTCTTCTTCTTCTTCTTCTTCTTATTATTATTATTATTATTATTAACATCATTATTAGTAGTAGTATTGTTATTATTATTATTATTATTATTAGTAGTAGTAGTAGTAGTAGTAGTAGTAGTAGTAGTAGTAGTAGTATCCTTATTATTATTATTATTATTATTATTATTATTATTATTATTATTATTATTATTATTACTATTATTTATTATTATAATTATAATCATCATCATCATCATTAAAGTTATCACGATCATTGCATTTTCTAGTTTTTGCAAGGTAGGTAGCGGAAGGATAGAAGGAGGAGTGAGGTGGGTGATGGGGGAGAAGTGTTAATCACATGCTTTTCATACCAAAGCAAATTTACATTTATGCCACAAAAGCAGTTACTCCTCCATGCTGACATGTAGATCTTGGGTTCAGCAGGTGGGTGTGTAAGCTGTGTAGTCTAGAGCTTGTCCTCCCCATCCCCCGCTATATTTATGTGCTAGAGGCATTTAATAGCCAGCCTTGACCTGTATGTACATAGTGTATAGCACTAAACATGTAGTACTGTTAGCTACATGCTGCTGTGCTGTGCTGCTCTCTACTGGTGCAGCATCGGATACATGCTGTATGTCTTATGCAGCTAGAGACTTAATCAGTAGGTCAGGTCTCTATATAAAATGCAGGCCTTTAAGCAAGGCCCTAGCAAAATTTTGAAATTTGGCAACCATGCATTTTGAGAGAGAGAGAGAGAGAGAGAGAGAGAGAGAGAGAGAGAGAGAGAGAGAGAGAGAGAGAGAGAGAGAGAGAGAGAGAGAGAGAGAGAGAGAGAGAGAGAGAGCATAGCTGGGGCACACCCCGATATCCGAGTGGTCTAAGGCACTGCCATTGACTGCTCACCTTATCTCATCATTGGCCCCTTTTTCCTGCTCCATATTACAATGAAACCAACCAAAAGATATCATACTGGTATATAAGAGAATCTTTCAGTTCCCTCCCTCGAAACCTTACCCTTCTCATGCAAAGTCTGAGGAAGTTTTATTGATGATTTAAGGTGAAAAGTGAGGATACTGAGGAACTTAATATGTATATGCAATACATTTCATTATTTGTAGCCCTAATGTTTACAACAGTACCTTTCACTGCCTGACAATAACCCACAAATGCACATTCCATGAATTCTAGTGGCTGATATCTCTCTGGTTCATAGACACACAGGAAAATACCCTTCACATATGATACTAACCTACTAACACATATATGCCACAAACTGCGCTAAACAATACTTCTGGTTCATAGGAGATCACAATAACCTACAATAACAATCCTGCATACCAGCCAAGATTGGCCCATATATAATCCTGTGGTTCAAAGAACATTTTGCCAAAACAACCCTTAAAGTACCACATTCAGTTAAAACAAACACAAACAGTTAACGTCCCATGCCAGTTATACTCCAGTTTCACAGTTGGCCATGACACGTTATCCATGACTGAAAGTCAACTTTTGGGACATATCAATGGTGAGGGAGTGGAAAGCATACAAGCTGCAGTTGGCCAGGTCTCTATTTAAACATGCAGGCTTTTATGCATGGCCCTAGCAAAATCGAAACTTGTTTTTCACATCATGCAACTACACACTTTGAGAGAGAGAGAGAGAGAGAGAGAGAGAGAGAGAGAGAGAGAGAGAGAGAGAGAGAGAGAGAGAGAGAGAGAGAGAGAGAGAGAGAGAGAGTGAGAGAGAGAGATGGAGAAAGGGAGGGAGGGAGGAGGGAGGGGGGAGAGAGAGAGAGAAAGAGAGAGCATAGCTGGGGCACACCCCGATATCCGAGTGGTCTAAGGCACTGTCATTGACTGCTCACCTTATCTCATCATTGATAGAGAGAGAGAGAGAGACTGAGAGATGAGAGAGAGAGAGAGAGAGAGAGAGAGAGAGAGAGAGAGAGAGAGAAGAGAGAGAGAGAGGGGGGAGAGAGAGAGAGAGAGAGAGAGAAGAGAGAGAGAGAGAGAGAGAGAGAGAGAGAGAGAGAGAGAGAGAGAGAGAGAGAGAGAGGGGGGGAGGGAGGGAGAGAGGAGGGGGGAGGGAGAGAGAGAGAGTGGGGGGAGGGAGAGAGAGAGAGAGATGAGAGAGAGAGAGAGAGAGAGAGAGAGGGGGGTAGGGAGAGAGAGAGGGGAGAGATAGAGGGGGAGAGAGATAGAGAGGGGGGAGGGAGAGAGAGAGAGAGAGGGGGGGGGGGGGGCTTACATGCACTAATTTGAGTATCTTCTAGGAATAGTCACCATCAGCAAATTCTGACCTAAACTTTCGGGTGTCCAAACTGTCAAAAACAGTGTTCTTGGTGTCCAAATAACACACATAGGTGGCTAAGCCCCTATTGTGAGGTGCTGTCCATGGATACTTTGCAACTGAGAGAATGCTTGGGACCTTTCAGTTAGTGTAGAAGTGTAGAGATTTATTTCTCTGTAGCTGATTTCTACCTAGTCACTTATGACCTAAGCTGTTGGAACAAGAAAACCTCAAACAGAATCAAGAAAAAATGACTTTGGAGGCCTAGTCTATAAAATAGTCGTGTGATTTTTCTTTTGTTTATACAGTATCCTTGAAGATGTCAGGCCACCTGGTCGTGGTGAGGAATAGTGAGGGAGTTGATCCTTGCCAGATTTTTGACTCGGTATACAGTCAGGCCTCCAGAGATAAGATAGAAAACACAAAGGATCCGGTTACTGACTCTTATGTTCTCAGCAAGTGTTTTATTGAGAATCTGTAGGACCCGCTAGAACAGGGGAGGTGCACATGGCTACAGAGTACAGAGTTCTGCTAATGGTGCCTTTCCTAGAGTTGGGAATCACTCCTAATTTTCAAGACTGATCATCAGTCTGTCAAAGTGATCGATGATTAGTTTTTGATTGGAGTTGTTTTTGCACGAACTTACAGAACACCAGCTATCGATGATCAATGTTGATAACTTTCTAAAATATTGATGGTAGATAGGAAGTATATGCTGGAGTGAAACAAGACTATAATCCTAACTTTTTGTTATTTAATAGTTTGTAAATCTATCTTCTTGTCTTAGAAATGTAGAAATTACTTCATTTGTAGATGCTAGGTAGCCACGTACATGCAGCATCTCCTGTGGTGTCATGATCGATCATCAAAATTGGAAATGATCACTTTGAAAGTTGATTATCCTAAATAACAACTGATCATCATAATCACACACCCCAAATAGTGAGATCTCCGATTAATCGATTAATCGAAACATCACTAGCCTTTCCAGTGAATTTTAACCAATTAATGCTTGCAGATTCATATTGTAATGGAAAACTCAACTTGAGACTGATAGTTGTATTTAGACAATTTATTCACCTCTAATTCCAAGGTGGACAGTCCAAAACGTGGGGTTGCATCCAATCTGCCAAGCAACTCCGAGCTAAATAAAAGGACCTCTTTACAATGTTCTACTCCTTATATGAGTGTTGTGGTATTCATGTGTCATGTTCATGTAATTGCAATTGTCCTGTACTGTTTATATATATATATATATATATAAATATATATTTATATATCTGTGGTTTTTAATTAAGTGTGGTGTTAATGATTGGCATAACCTGTAAGTAAATGTTTATGGTGCTTGTTAAAAAAAAAAAACTTACAGGAAATGACAACATATGTATGTATTACAGTCTAGGTTCTAGGCTTGTGATCACCAAGAACTAACATAATAATGATTTAACATACCCTTTGATATCTTGTCTAGAAAACTTCTAAGCTATTTTGTGCAATTGGCACTAGATGTAAGATAAGAATCCAAAAATGCGCTCCAAAGACCCTCCAGGAAATCCCTTATTTGCGGTCAGTTGGTCAGTTGGGGACTGGAGCCAAGTGGGTTAACATTGCCAGGCAGCATACTGTAACCTCTACATGAACCACGCCATCCCAGACGCATCACAATTGCATCACAGACGCAGCGCATGCCAACTCTCTCATTCCCAAAATTCCTTAACCCTTATGCTGCTGATGCTGGCTAATTTGGTCAATATAAAATGGTGAAAAAAAAAACAACAGAAAATTCCTGAAAACCTGGGACATACATAACCGACATAGACACAGCGCATGCCAACTCTCTCATTTCCAAAATTCCTTAACCCTTATGCTGCTGCTGGCTGATATGGTCAATACAAAATGATACAAAAGAAACCTGAACGATTACTGAAACCCTGGCACATGGGTACTCATCTGAGAGTACTCAGTGAGAGCTATCAAATGAATGCCAGCATAAAAGGGTTTGAATGGATTCAGAAATCGTTGCATCCTTGTGCTTTGAATGATAGTAGCTTCAGCATTGGAAGGGTTAAACCCAATGCTGCTGCTGGCTAATTTGGTCAATACGAAATGATGCAAAAAAAACAGAAAATTACTGAAAACCTGGGACATACATAACCAAGTTTCCAACATAAACAATTGCCCTGTTGCAAGTAAATTTGGCAAAAATGACATTTGGGCAAGCAGAAAAAGACCCTAACTTAATTGCCCTGCTTGGCAAGTACTGTTTTAGGCAGAGTGCTTGTAATTTAACTCACCTTTGTTTAACAATGTCGGGACAAGTGGCAGTGCCGGTGGGGCAATCAAACTTGTAATGTTTTGTTTTGGAACCTATGTTGCACCCTACCTCTACAATTAACATCTGGCTAGTCTCGATTTGCCTTAATTTGGTTAAAAAAGTGATGATAAACAAAAAAACAAAATCCAAAATTCAGATCAACTCTTTTTGGTAAAGAAATAAATAATGGTTACTGATGTGTAAAGTTCCTGAATCAATCATGAATTCTTGGTTACGGGACTTCAAGGCTAAGTATTTGTGTAGGTTAGTCCTACAAGGATTTATATGGTTAAGTAACGATAAAATTGCCTTTTCCGCTCTCTGGAGTTAGCGTGTGCATCAGGATAACAGAATGGTTTAATACCGAAGCCTGGGAGCAACACTGAACTCCCTACATTTGCAGCAGCCGCAGCAGCAGCAGCAGTAGCAGCAGTAGCAGCAGTGGAGAGTATTGTTGCATAAGTGATAAAGGATGCAGCACATGGCTCGCATTGTAGAAACTGCTGACATAAAACCTCAATATCCAGGTTCTCGAAATACCTCAATCTGTAATGGCCCTGGGACATGGATATTTGGTCTGAGTTTACCTTTCCTGAGTGACTCACCTGCATCAGGCTAGCCTCGTTATTTTGGCGCCACACAGCCCAGGTATGGTGATCAATATGTCAAAATTTATTGAGTCGAACATATTTCATAATTCTCATAACCGATTCATGCCTGGAAATCTACTTGATATTAGTGTTATCTGGACCTATTCCACTTATAATGCAATTTACTTCAGAATTAAGCAGGAATTCACTAACTATTTAAGAGAGAGTTGTGGGTTGGGTTTTGATCAACATTTCTTCTGATAATTTATGCCGTCAAGGCATGAACGGACCATAGTTGTTAGGTGGGTATAGATGTCATTGCATCCTCCGATCTGAAATGTAAGACCGCCGCAAGGCGGGTGGGCATTGACATCTTTGTTTATACAAACCAGAGAGCTCAGTGATGAGCCAAGGGACCTCACAAATACTTGATAATAATAATAATAATAATAATAATAATAATAATAATAATAATAATAATAATAATAATAATAATAATAGTAATAATAATAATAATAATAATAATAATAATAATAATAATAATAATAATCTTTATTTAAAGAGGGTAACTCAGTCCAATAGTAAGGATCTTCCCTGAGGGCCCCAGGGTTACACACTTTGTCAAAGTAGATTGACAACTTTGTTAAAGTTCCCAGCTAGAATTGTATCCTATGACTAATCATCATCTCTGAGATCTTGATAAGAATCATATGGATTTATGATACTTATAAAGATAAATTTTGAATCTAAAGCACAAACGTCCTAGAGATCTTCACCCTTGTGTTGTTGGTGGCTAATTTGGCCAATGCAAAATGATGAAAAAAACCTAAAGAATGACTGAAACCCTGGCACATGGGTTCACATCTGAGAGTACTTAGTGAGAGCTATCCAATGAATACCAACATGATGTGGTTTAGATGGTTCTAAAAACTTAGCGTCCTTGTGCTTTGGGCGAAATTAG
>OZ012687.1:13149457-13194457 GCA_963942565.1 Maea johnstoni | reverse complement strand
CTTTTGCCAAGTCGTTGTGATGTGTTTTTTTAAGCGTTATTAGTATACACAGTTGAGGGTTTTCTATAGGTCTCAGCACTGGTCAGTCTGGTCAGGGATATCCATTTCCCCTCCTGCTGTGGGTCACCCACAGGGCAACAACTAATCTCTCAACAGTGTGGACACCAGCCCTGGCTTTGATCATAGTACAAATATTTGGCCAATGATTCAAAATTTATTGACATTTATAATTGCAATATTGTGCTATTTGTTGTTGGAGCTATCAATTTTTGTCACTGCATCGGTAGGTGCTGAATACTAGACCAAGGGATTTGTTTACATGGTTGGCAATTTTTTTCTGTGGAAATGTTTTAGTTATAGGCTTGTAGGGTGTTTTAACCCTTATGCTGCTGGCAGCTGATTTTGCCAATACAAAATGAGGCAAAAAACCTGAAAAATGACTGAAACACTGGCACATGGGAACTCATCTGAGAGTACTCGGCGAGGGCTATCCAATGAATACCAACATGACAGGGTTTGGATGGTTATCAAAAATCTTTGCATCCTTGTGCTTCGGACGAAAGGAGCCCCAGCATAGGAAGGATTAATCCCAACCCATAACTCTCCAAGACACACCCTTCCTAAAAACCAAACTTTTACAGAAGACCCTGGGAGGAGTTGGGTATACTTTTTTTGTATGTAAGGATTTTGTTGAGATAAAAATTTGGAACTAACAGTTATAAAGATCCAGGGGCAATTCATTTATTTTCAGACGAAACCTTTATTCCACTCTGGGACCCTGGGTTTCATATTTTTCTTATTATGGGTTATGCTTACGTCATAGTCCATTTTTCAATCATTCCAATATGCTGCAATTTGTTGAAAAAGGTAGAAATTTTCAGTTATCAGCCAATATGTCATGTGACCTATTGCGTCACGCTGTTATATCCAACAATTCGCAAAATCCAATTGTTGTCCTGCATTGTTGCATTCTGGGCATTCGCAAATTTGTAATGATCAGCAAGTCAGTGTCATGTGACCTGTTGCATCACACTGTTATATCCAACAATTGCCAAAATCCAATTGTTGCCTTGTTGCCCTGTATTGTTGCATTCTGGGCATTTGCAAATTTTCAGTTATCTGCGGCTAATCAGTGCTATTTGTCCTATTGTACTACATGCCTGTATCCTGCTATTACCACACACATTGTTATCCTCTATAATTGCATAATGCATATTGCGCATTAACATTGTTGGGGAAACTGGGTATTGCACACATCTGGCTGGTGGTCTGGGGGTTGAATTAACCCTTCCAATGCTGAGGCTCCTTATGTCCAAAGAATAAGGACGCAAAGATTTTTGAAAATCATCTAAACCCTGTCATGTTGGTATTCATTGGATAGCTCTCACTGAGTACTCTCAGATGAGTACCTATACTCCAGGGTTTTGGTCATTTTCCTGGGTTTTTGCCTCATTTTGTATTGGCCAAATTAGCCACCAGCAGCATAGGGGTTAAGAGGGGGGAGGGGGGTTTTAATGGTCAGAGGTCATTGGCCTTGTAGATAGACAGGTGGCCTAGCAGTGAACACTAGATCTATGGCACGATCAATATCGCCAGTAAAGCCAGCCAACACTTAAAGCTGGCTTGGCGCAGTGCCAGCATCATCCAGGGTTAAGTATCCTGGGTGGCCAGTGAGATACCCGCTTACACCCTCTATCATCCTGAGTGCACACTCGCTTAATTGTAACATCAAACAAAATCTGTTAAATAAAGTTTCCCAAGATTTCAAAAAAAAAAATGATATCGAATTGTGAAACACAACATGAACAACACCTTTAATTCAAATACAGACTTTTGTAAGGAAAAGGAATCCCAGAACTACAACCAATCACTACATCGATGGCTATCGATGTAGCTAAATTGTGATTTGATGTCACAATCATTCAAACTAGCTTCATGCTAGTTGGCTAGTTCTGTTGGACAGAATTGTATTCTGTTGACAATATTTTATTGTGTCTGACAGAATTGTATTCTGTCCGACAGAATTGTATTCTGTCCGACAGAATTGTATTCTGTCCAGCGGAATTGTATTCTGTCCGACAGAATTGTATTCTGTCGACAGAATTCTAGGTGTTACAAACGGCGTACCATAGCCTTGGTAGTTTGAGCATGATGAGGTTAAGACGTCATTGGCTGTGTATGGCAGTAAACACCTCGTGTACAGTAAGTGAGGGATGAGAAAGTGATTCCCATCGCCCCCTAACAGGATATCTAGTGGGCGTGTGCGCAACAAGTGGGCCCCTCTCTCTCTCTCTCTCTCTGAGGGTCATTTATTAATCTACATCCTCCAAGCCCCATAAAAAGCTATGTTAACTAAAGCAACAACAAGTGGGCCTCTCCCCCCCCCCCCCCCCCCCCCCCCCCCCCCTCTCTCTCTCTCTCTTTACCTCTCTGAGGGTCATTTATTAACCTACATCCCCCCAGCCCCATTAAAAGCTGTGTTAACTAAGGCAACTCTGAGTAGCTCCCGGGTAATGATATAACTGGATCCTGTTTCTCTATCCTATTATTTTTCCTCTATGGTTTTAACCCTTATGCTGGTGGTGGTTAATTTGGACAATAAAAAATGATGCAAAATACCTAAGAAATGGCACATGGGTGCTCATCTGAGAGTAATCAACTTAAGAGCTTTATAATGAAAACCAAAATGACAGGGTTTAGATGTTTTTCAATAATCTTTGCATCCTTATGCCTTTGATGACATAGCCTCAACATTGGAAGGGTTAACCCATAGGGTGTTTGGGTATCACATGGATACCCCAAACCCTTGCGTATTGCACAGCTGGACACCAGAGAATCCTTTGAAATATTCGAGAGTATAAAAGATTCAGCCACTACTTTTCAATAGGAGTTTTAGTGATTAAAGTGTTAAGACGCTATTAATAGTATGTATGTTTGTGAGCATTTTACTATTGAATTAAGCTTTTTAATGTGGCGGAGCCACACCCTTTATATGGCTAATTGTCAAAGTGAGGGAGCCCTTGTAATCTTTCTTTACTATGCTAGGTTTTAATAAGCAATCCATCGGACTGCAGAAGATAACAAGGTATTAGTGTTTTTTTGTGCTTCCATATAAATACTTGTGATTTCAGTTGTTCATGTGTGGCAAGTAATGGTTAACCCTTCCAATGCTAAAGCTATTTGCATCCGAGGCACAAGGACGCAAAGCTTTTTGAAAAACATCTAAACCCTGTCATGTTGGTATTCATTGGATAGCTCTCGCTGAGTACTCTCAGATGAGTACCCATGTGCCAGGGTTTCAGTCATTTTTCAAGTTTTTTGTATCATTTTGTATTGGCCAAATTAGCCACCAGCAGCATAAGGGTTAATGTTGCTTATAAAGTGGCTAGCAGTCCTTGCTAATGAGATTTGTGGGTGTTTTAGGCACCTATTACACCTACACACTCCATTACGACGATGTGTGTGTTGTCCACATTTTCACATGAGTAGTTGTTATTTTGTGGTCAGGTGGTGTGGATGTACTGGGTGATACTAGCTGTCCTCTCTTGCCATGTGTGTGGGAAGTCTGTCAACCCTTTTATTTCAACAGCGGCCAACAGAGCCATGACTGTTTAGGTGATATTTTTCATACCAGAGCAATATTTCGAAGAAATTGAAAGAAAAATGCTAAACATGAACCAGCAACTTTCTTTCTAATGAAGAAGAAATAGTGACCATTATCAATTGAATTGGCAACCTACTTTTAGATATTTTAAAAATCAGGCTTATTATTCATTGTCAGAAATATTTAGAGTATCATAGTATTGTCAGTAACCCTGAAAATATTTGGCAAAAAGTTTTCAAACTTCCATTTACCATAGGCTTTGATAGCTGGATGAAATCATTTCAATTCAAATTAATCCATATAGAATTCTTCCAACTAATAAGAAACTATGTAATAGGCTGGTACAATTCATTTGGCTACAACCTGATATATCTCACAGACTCACAAATACTTCTGGGTGATCCGAAACTGGACCCCATCTTGAATAGAATACTACTTACTACTAAGATCTCAATTTTTAAAAATAAATGCAAAAAGGAGAGAGTCAATTTATGCCAGGTTAAAGCTAGACTATTGTGCCAGTTTGATACCGAGTATTTCATCGCTAGAACATCAGGAAGACTAATGTCCTTTAGAGGACTCTGGTCTCCTATTTGGCATGAAATGTACGAACGTAGTAAAATTATTCAATTAGATGATTGAAAAACTGTTCTATATATATACAAATGAAATATGATGTGTGATTGATTTTTGATCTCTTGACCAGAGATATCTATTATATGTTTTGTTAAATAAAAAACAGGCGGCACAGCGAATTTGCTGACTGCGCCAAAATGAGAAAAAAAACCCTGAAAATATCAGAAGGACTGTTAATTAGGTACCAACCAACAGGTCTCCTTCAAATATTTTACAAATTTGTGCTTTTCTGCAGATGAACTGGCTTAATTCGGATAGATGTGGACCCTAATTTCTGTCCAGATTAGGCAATATCTGGATTATGCATAAAGGCATAAAATAGAAGAATTTAGTAAGCACGCACGGCAAGGCGTGTATATTTCAAAAATCAAGACGGAATCGTGACCCATCAACTATATATTTACAACCCCCCATATCTCCCCTCTTTCCCTGACCCTCCCACAACATCCCTCTGTGGGAGAGGACATTATTTCTGCTTTCTGTCGCAATGACTTCAAGATTGGCAAACCCGGATTAAAGCATGCTCTTAAACCTTAAAGAGCGTGCCTCGAAAATCATACGGTTTCAGCGAGGTCCGTAATAAGCACTGAAATTTGCATGTAAATGTATTGGGAGGGACTGGGCCCTTGAAATCTCTACGGTAAAAATCAAAAATCCGGACAAAACACGCCCGTATTAAGCCAGTTCACCTATATTAACAAAGCATCCAGACACAATGAAAAAAAGTGTGTTCTGGACATGAGAGAGTTAACCCTTCCAATGCTAAGGCTACTTTTGTCCAAAAATGCAAATATTTTTTGAAAACCATGTAAACCCTGACATGTTGGTATTCATTAGATAGCTCTCACTGAGTACTCTCAGATGAGTACCCACATGCCAGGGTTTCAGTCATTTTTCAGAATTTTTGCATTATTTTGCATTGACAAACCTAGCCACCACCAGCATAAGGATTCACAAAAGCATCCAGACACAATAAAAAAAAGTGTGTTCTGGACATGAAAGGGTTAATACTTTATAGTGACTGTACTCATTGTGCATTGCAGCAGTGTAGTGCATGTACTGTCTGCATGACAGAGAGGGAATTCCTGCAGCTGACCTTGTCTAGACTTTTCAAGGTCAATCGGGCGCACTTTACATTCAGGGCCAATACGCAGCTGAGTCATAATTCTTCGGACAGTAGTGTTTTATTCTCTCTTATTGAACGATTGGGGATGAAAGAAGCGAGGGAAATAGACAACATTCTCATACGTTATACCTCTTTGTTAGAAATTCATGAGCCTGAGATATAAATGGACTACTGAATTCATCCTGTTGGCAGCACACGTTGTAACTTACGTTTAACCTGCATTCTTTAGCATAGCATTCATCCTCAGTGGAGGTGCTTCAGGGAGGCATTGTTTCCCATTGTTTTCTTATATATATATATATATATATATATATATATATATATATATATATATATAGATAGATAGATAGATAGATAGATATAGATATAGATATAGATAAATATATATATATATATATATATATATATATATATATATATATATATATATATATATATATATATATATATATATATATATATATATATATATATATATATATATATATATATATATATATATATATATATATATATATATATACATACATACAGCGCTCGATAAATAGCATAGTCCCATCTCCCAGGGGATCTAGATTCCAAAAACATCCCTGTCGGGCTACCTGAAGTTGGATTCAGGTAGGCCCTGCCAGCCTACCTGGTCCTTCTGGGGACCATCGAGCCCTGATATATATATATATATATATATATATATATATATATATATATATATATATATATATATATATATATATATATATATATATATATATATATATATATATATATATACATATACATATACATATATATATATATATATATATATATATATATATATATATATATATATATATATATATATATATATATATATATATATATATATATATTTATATATATTTATATATATATATATATATATATATATATATATATATTCAATATATATATATATATATATATATATATATATATATATATATATATATATATATATATATATATATATATATATATATATATATTGTTTTCTGGCATTGTTTTCACTTGCCAGGCAGCCATTTTTACTGCTAAGGCAAGGCAGCAAGCTGCTTTGTTTGTGGGGCCTGAACATTTATGTTTGGGCGATCCTTAACCTACTTATGCCTGGTGATCTCTTTGACCTATAATCTTGACCTATGATACTTTCTTAAATGAAAATGTTAAGCATAAATCAACAAGGTATTTGCAGAAGAAATGTGTTTTTCTGTGATGATCAATGATACTCCTTGAAATATGTTTTCGATACAAAGATACTACCAACATAGCAACAAGATTTTGTATGGGTTAGTTTTCCAAAAAAAAAGGTCCATGATCAAACATTACTTATCTCTTCTCACAAGCTTTCTCTTGTACTATTTTCCGTTAGACATTGTATGTTAGTATTTTAAGAAATAGTGAGTGGAATAATGATTAATTGGTACTAAAGTTCAATTGATGTATCTTAGAGCAGAAATTCATGAGGCAGGGATGTTATTGGGATACTGTATTTATCTTATTGACAGCTCATATTTGTTATAAATGCAAATCATCTCTCTGGCAAGGGAGTCCATAAATTCCTAGGCCTACATTGTCTTATCATATACACATAAGATAGCGTTAGTAATTAATGAGGATGAAATTTGGAAAACCACACTTATCTTTTTGACTGCTGCATGTGTTAAAATCAAACCATCTCAATATCCCCTGTTTTCAGAATATGTTGTATCAGAGATAAAATGCACGTTTAACCCTTATGCTGCTGATGGTTAATTTGGTCATTACAAAATGATGCTCAGGATCTAAAAAATGACTGAAACCCTGGCAAATGGGTACTCATCTGCGAGAGCTCAGCGAGATAGGGTTTAGATGGTTTTCAAATCTTTGTGGCTTTTGTGCTTTTGCCAAAAGCAGCCTCAGTATTGTATGGGTTAAGACCATGGTCTTAGCCAGCAGGGCATCTGGGTGTCTTTTTGGACACCCAAACCCTTAAAAAAGCACCCCTCAGGACACCCAAAAATGTTTTGTGAGGAATTTCTTTAAATGTCAATCTCAAGCAAGAATTGAATTTTTTCATCATATTATTATTTCCATGACTTTGTATAAGGATAATCATGCCTTATTTTGATAAATATATACATGTTTATGGTTGAAATCTGAGAATATTGTGGTCCCCCTTAAAAATTTGGACCAATTTTAGGCACCCAGTTTCTAATTCCTGGCTTAGACACTGGTTAAGACAGTTGTTGTCACTTTGCTCTGGGTACGGCACTTATTTCTGAGCAAAAACAGTTTACCTCTTATTGCCTCAGCACACTGAGTGGTGATTCTGGTGTGTGTTGGGATAGTGATCTAAAGGTATCAAGTTCGATTCCTGGCTAAGGGAGTTGGGGTCACCTGCAGGGCTCGACATAACAGATTGACCCATAGTCATGACTATCTAATCATGGAAAAAAAACTACTCGGGCAAGCTGAAAAAGCCCTCAACTTGCCAAGCTTGTCTAGCTAACATTAGAATTGAGATGTACATTCATTGAATTCATAAAAGGATATTTTGAATAACAATATAGTTGATAGCAACCTTGAAAAGTCGTAAAGGGTAAAGGTGGAAATAAAATGGATGAGAAAAATATACTGAATTGAAATAACATCAAACCTTAGGTTAAAAAAGTTAAGAATTTTTGTTTTGTCTCTATGTCAAGGTTAAATAAGATAAAATTGGCCGGGCAACCTGAACGCCTGGCTGGACTATCTGATCTTGGTTCAACTTGGCCCGCCTGACTACCTGAGTTGGCTGGTTTCTGTTGATACCTGACCTGTTCTGACTAGAGCACTTGTTTCTGAGGACAGTTTATCTCACTGATTGGTATTTAAGTTCCAGTTTAGGTGCTGCATCACTGATCTAAGTATCACTGGTTCAATTTCTGGCTAAGGCAGTTATATCTGAGGGTAGTTTATCTCCTATTGCCTCACTACACAGGCTGGTAATTCCAGTACCATAGTGGATCAGCATTCAAAGACTTCTTCGATAGAGCAGTCAGTGTCATTTGTACTCTTGAGCACTCGTTTCTTAGCAAGATAATTTACTTATACATGCTTCATTGACATGTGGAAACTATCGCATAGAAGCAAAACTGCGGCAGCCCAAAAAGGCTATTTCGCCTCTATCTTTCTGATGAAAGCACCCTTTGAAAAATATTTGAAGAAATGTCAATCTGCACATTCTGCTCAAAAATTATTCCAATCTCTGCTTTATTCTCGGTGTATGAGAGTATCCAGACAACACTTATCAAGTGGAACTCTGAGCATGATGGGTTACCATTTAACCCCTCCAATGCTGGGGCTACTTTCGTCCAAAGCACAAGGATGCAAACATCTTTGAAACCATCTTAACCCTATCATGTTGGTATTCATCGGATAGCTCTTGATGAGTACTCTCAGATGAGTACCCATTTGCCAGGGTTCTAGTCTTTTTTCAGGTTTTTTGCATCATTCTATATTGGCCAAATAAGCCACATGAGTTTCTTAGTTTCAGATTAACATTTCTCCTTCAAATATTTTCTGAAAATTGCTTTTTTAGATAGATGCCACCAAATTACTCAGGTTGTTTTGAGCGCTACAGGCATGAACTGGTTAAGATGGATTTTTTGTGAGGAACAACATGTGTGTGTGTGCATTGAGTAAGAGAACCGGCTTGATTTCAAGATGAGACAAGTTCAGGAAAAGGTATTGTTTGAAGTCAACAGAAAGATGCATTTGATTGCCATGTGGTGTAGGGTTTGTTGAACACCCTGCACCCCCTCGGTATCGGCTGCAGACGGGTTCAAGTGGAGGTTACTGGGACATGGTGATCTCATGGTAACCTCAAAGCAATGTTAGATAAGGCCAAACAAAATAAAACTGAAATTGTATTGGCCAGGCTTTCCTCCTCAAATTGAATTTTTTCTTTAGGTTTAAATCATTTGCCCAGTCTAGAGACAAGATGTACAGGCTGAATGGGTTGGAAGGGGGAACAGAGAGAGAGGAGAGAGAGAGAGAGAGAGAGTGAGAAGAGAGAGAGGAGAGAGAGAGAGAGAGAAGAGAGAGAGGAGAGAGAGAGAGAGAGAGAGAAGAGGGGAGGGGAGGAGGGAGGGAGGGAGGGAGGGAGGAGGGAGAGAGAGAAAGAGAGAGAGAGCAGATAATTATGTATCTATATTGGATCAGAGTTAGATAAGGGGTGTGAGTGTGAGTGTTTTGATTCAGGATTGGACCAAGTCAGTAACTCTACATTCTTACTGGCCCAGTTTGGGCCCAATTCATGGCCAAGAATAATTAGACAATCTGGCATATAGTAAATACATTAAATATTGAAGAAAGGGCAGAGCAGGGCAAATTGCCCCTAAAGTTTACTTGCCTGCCAGCACTTCCACTTGCCCCGCCACTCTGTTAAACAAAGGTGAGTTACATAGTGAGGACTCTGCCCAAAACATTACTTGCCAAGCTGGGCAAGTTAGGGTCTTGTTCTGTCTGCCTGATTGCTGTTTTTTTGGCGAATTCACTTGTAACTTGCAACGGGACAATTGGTTATGTTGCACGCTGATTAGCCAGGCCTTCTTGTTTTATTCCTGGCATTAACCCTTGACTGCTGGTGGCTAATTTTGGTCATAACAAAAATGATGCAAAAAACCTGAGAAATGACTGAAGCCCTGGCATATGGGTACTCATCTGAGAATTCTCTCCAATGCATGCGAACATGACAGGGTTTAAGTGGTTTTCGAAAGTCTTTGCGTCCTTGTGTTTTGGATGAAAGTAGCCTCAGCATTGAAAGGGTTTATGGGTTAAACTGCTAGCCAACAAGACAATGGTTTCACCATTCTCAGCCTAAAGTAGTAGCCTAGTACAGGTTAAGCCATTACTATTGATTCCATTGTCTTCAGCCTTGATAAATAATATATGCCCATATTTAGTAGGTGCTGTCCCTTTTGAAGGCAGCTCGGGTTTTCATTCCTGCCCCAGGCGTGCTTGTCATGTAACAAGCATGCAGGATGTTTCCATGTGTTATGTAACTTATCAGTAATGTTGAGGAGGTATTGTATCTGGAGTGTATGAAAGGTCTGACAACTTGGAACATAAATCATTAACCTTCTAATGCTGAAAATCATACTAACCCTGTCATGTTGGTATTCATTAGATAGCTCTCAGTGAGTACTCTCGGATGAGTACCCATATGCCAGCGTTTCAGTCATTTCTCAGCTTTTTGTCATCATTTCATGTTGGCCACATTAACCACCATCAGCAAAAGAGTTAAATGGAAAAATGTTCGAAAGATATTTGAAGAGGGGATTTTTAATCCTAACTGGAACAATAGTTTTGATCAAGTTTTTATCAAAAACATTCCTATGTTATCAAGATATTTCATTTTGTATCAGATGTTTATGGACTTACCCATTTACACTCCCTTTGGTTTTATACATTGTTAACTTTGGTAAAATCTTCAAAATAAAGGGGAAGAATACATGAAGATAGATATACATGTATTGATTATCAGCGGATGATACAATATTTTTGTTGATCCTCAGCTACATATATATTTTCCCCAGTTTTTGCCCCGCCCCTTCTGCCCCCTGTTGGGGGTCAAGGTGAAGGTCATGACCTCTCCTAAAGGCTGGTTGTGTTTGTTGTCATTTCGAGCAGGTTGAGTACCAGCATGTTGTCTGTTACACTGTAGGAAAAGTTTCATTCTGGATAGGAGGGCATCCCTAGACTCAGTGGTGTCTGACTCTCACACTTATGATAATAAATTTGGAACAGGTTATGCATGAAGAAGCAGAATTTTTTTCAAGAAAATTTAAAGGATCATTACTACTTCAAACATTTTTTTTGTAAAAATGCTCTGATCATAGAGATACTGTCAAGATAGTAAGGATGTTTTTGTGCAATAAAGCATGAATAGATTTTTGAATATAGATTTATGATTTTCAGGGGACAATGCAAAGTTTTTATTGGTCCTCTTAGCTGCATATTTTTCCTTTTCTTCCTATTATGTTACTGATGGAAGAAATTCCCAATTTTGCTGAGAGTTTTCTCCTGGAGTAGGATGAAAGGAGAGTGTGGTTGATCTGTAAACACACCATGCTGGGTGTGTTGATCCACATGTGAGAGGTATCATGTAGAGCTCTGCAGCCTTGACACAAGCTACACATTTCAACGTGTGTATCACTTTCTCCACTGACATAAATATTTCTAATAACAAGAGCAAACTCACATATGGGGTAAGGGTTTTATTCTTATAAAAAAGAAGTTTGTGTCTTGATATTAGTCTGTTGATTTACATGTGAGAGGTATCAAATGTAGCTCTGTAGCCTTGACATCAGCTCCACATTACACCACTTGTATTACCTTCTCCATCGACATCAATATTTCTAATAAAAAGAGCAAGATGGTATTAGGAGGTAAGGGTTTTATTTGTATGAAAAAGCAGTGTGTCTTGATATTAGGCCACTTGCATTGCATGCATTTACTTCTCCACTTGTATAATATTCTTATTAACAACAGTGGACATCATTATATCTGACTTGAAGGTTGAGAGGAAATTTAGGGATATTGTTTTTATGAGTGCTCATACTCCTCCAGTTGTCTAATATCCTCATATACCGCCGTTTATGGCAATATTTATCACAAGGCTAGGGTCGAAATGGGATTTTAAAGTAGGGTACGAAAATTGACTTGGGTAACTTCCACGTGATCAAACCACGAAGAGTTGACTGATCAGGCTTTGGGTCGATTCAAATTCAGCCAATAATATACAATTTAGAATCTTCTTCCATATTACATTCCTATTGTTGCCCAGAGCCATTAAGGGTTGTTAAATGACAATAATACTATAAATTAAATGTGGGAAGTCATCTTAATATGATATAATATGGATGTATGATATTGTTATGGGTAGTGTGTGGTGGGTTATGTCTAGAAGGCCGTATTGCTCAAGGTCTCACTTTGATCTTTCCTGGCTCAACCAAGATGGATTACCATCCCCCAGCCCCAACCCTAACTCCACCACGTGATAAATCATAAAAGGAATCTTATGAGACTATTCATGCATTTCTCAAATCATTTATATGACTTACTGTTGGAAAATGTTGTTTGATGCCAAAACTTGCTACAAACTGCAAGCAATCCTTGTGCAATCATGTGGAGTCATGTTTTAGTCTGGAATGTAAGTGGAATCATATATTATTACAATTGTTTTGGATTTGTTTTTGTTTTGACTACTGGGTGGATGTTGCTAGGTGTGTGTTGTTGTTGCCAGGCAACAGGTGCTGGAATCTGAGGGTATTGTTTCAGCAAATAACCCATTCCTTCCTAGGCAGTGGGATGTATATATATGTATATATAATATATATATTGGTTAGATCTGTAGTTTCTATGGTTATGAAATACTGTATTGCATCTAGACAATATGAAGCAAATGCTGACTCACTAAAAAATATGAGTATTTCTGGTAAGCATATGCATTCCTGTCAATGATTTGCACTGGAAACCATATTTATTTGAAAATAATGCCTATTGTGTGAGAGTTGCGAGTAGAGTTTGGTGATGATAACTGCTGTGGGAAGAAGTGTGTTGTTCCTGTGAATGATTCCTGCATGTTGCATGTCTATTTCCCTCAATACTCTGGCTTATTACTTCTGTGCCAAAGCAGGCATGCCTGCAGCTCCATACACGTGGTCTTTAACCCTTATGCTGTTGTAGCTAATATGGCAAAAACAAAAAGATGCAAAAAACCTGGATAAAGACTGAAACCCTGGCAAATGGGTACTCATCTGAAAGCACTAAGAGAGAGCTATCCAATGAGTACCAACATGACAGGGTTTGGGTGTTTTTCAAAAATATTTGCGTCATTGTGCTTTGGACGAAAGTAGCCTCAGCATTGGAAGGGTTAAAGACCCTTTCATGCATGTAACAGCTGCGTAAGGCAACTTTGGTGGTGATATCTTTATGATAAAAATACTCTTCTAAAATAATGGAAGGAGAAATGTTGAATAAGAACTCGCCTGACAACTCATTTTCAAATACTTGGAATATCACTTTCATATGTGATAATGAAATAAGTAAATATTTGAAGGAGAGTTATTGGTAGCATTCTTAGTAAATATTTCTCCATCAATTATTTTCCCAAGTATTCTTTCAGGGTTAACAAGTTACTTTACGTTCAATTATCACAAAGTTTTTGTTAGAAAATATTGCACCAAGTTTCAAAGCATACTGATGACAAACTTTTTGCCAGGAGCTTTGAGTAATATCAATGAATCATGCCATCACAAGTATTGATTATTGATTTTTGATTTTTTCAGATTGATGACTGTCGACGGAAGCACAACTATGATCAATTCATCTGCACTTTCCTCTCCATGCTGGCTGAGCAGGGCCAGCTCGCGGACCTCGTCGAGGAACACATGCTGATTGGTCGACGGCAGGGAGTCAGTCTCGGGCGACTCAATAAAGTCAAAAAGCCCGATCGGCGCCGCCGAGCACGTCCAAAGAAAAGAAAATGAACACTCAGTACTTCCTGTACTGTCAATAATGCATGTAGACTAAGTCTGTCTGTCTGTCTGAGGACTGTGGGTGGCCAATAAACAGATATTCATTGTCTAACCCTTCCAATGCTGAGGCTTCTTTCGTCCAAAGCACAAGAACCTAAAGATTCTTGAAAATCATCTAAACCCTGTCATGTTGGTATTCATTGGAAAGCTCTCGCTGAGTTCTCTCAGATGAGTACCCATTTGCCAGGGATTCGGTCATTTTTCAGGTATTTTATACAAATTTACGCTTGAATGTAAAGTTAGATTTGGAAATTCACCATAGCTTAAAATGACAAGAGGAAACCCACTCACATCTGAAACATGCGTACCGTTTGGAACATAAAGAAACCTTTTGATAACAATGCCATATTCTGAGAAATATTTGATTTAAACTTAAAGTTATATCTTTCAGTCAAATATTCCATGGGATATTACTTTGTTGTTTGGATATTTCCATATGTATCAAAGTCCATGTATACTGAATAAGTCAAGGATTATCTGGTTTCTGCTCTCTTGGTTATTCTCTCAGTTTACGACTGGAGAATAAGAGAAGAAATGGAAAGTGAATGATTTTCATCTTGGGTCTTTATCTTACCACAAGAGTCATCCCCAGTTGGGTTAGATATGAACTGATGCCCCACATACATGTACTTATCTGAGGACCTATGGTGAATTTAAAGAAATATTTCAATGATAGATGTGTTTCCATTTCCTGCAAAACTATCATCCTTCAAATGCTTGTGAAAATCTGCCTTCATTTTTCAGGTATTCCCATCAGTACATTCTCCTGGGTCCTCTTAGTATGCATGCATTAATGAAGCAAAACTTCCTGATTTATTATGGCTAGAGACAGCAAATACAGGGGATCTGGCCACTTAACATACATGCATCAATTAAGCAAAACTTCCTGATTTATTATGGCTAGAGACAGCAAATACAGGGGATCTGGCCACTTAACATACATGCATCAATTAAGCAAAACTTCCTGATTTATTATGGCTAGAGACAGCAAATACAGGGGATCTGGCCACTTAACATACATGCATCAATTAAGCAAAACTTCCTGATTTATTATAGCTAGAGACAGCAAATACAGGGGATCTGGCCACTTAACATACATGCATCAATTAAGCAAAACTTCCTGATTTATTATGGCTAGAGACAGCAAATACAGGGGATCTGGCCACTTAACATACATGCATCAATTAAGCAAAACTTCCTGATTTATTATGGCTAGAGACAGCAAATACAGGGGATCTGGCCACTTAACATACATGCATCAATTAAGCAAAACTTCCTGATTTATTATGGCTAGAGATGGCTAATACAGGGAGGGGATCTGGCCAAGGAGGTTTTTTTTCAAGGGGGGGGGGGGGGGGTGTTCTCAGTCAAAATATAAATAAAACAGTATTTTTGAATGAAAAACCTCAACTTTTTGGAAATATTTATCATTAGCTAAATGCATGTTTAACCTTTATGCTGCTGATGGCTAATTTGGCCGATACAAAAATGATGCAAAAAATCTGGAAGATGAGAGTACTTAGCGAGAGCTATCCAATGAATACCAACATGACAGGGTTTAGATGGTTTTCAAAAATATTTGCTTCCTTGTGCTTTGGACAAATGTAGCCTCAGCATTGGAAGGGTTAACATAATTTTTGCTGTAGAAGTTTAACACAGCCCAACAAATTGTGTGTTTAACTTATATAGTTATTCATTTCTGAAGGTTTTCAATTGTACTTAAACAATAGAAAGTAGGTTCTGGTGTTCTCCCGAAAGTGTTCAACTCAGATGGAGGTTTTTGATTTTTGATTTATCTTTAGAGCTATCCGCAGGTTCGATATCTTTGTGAATGATACATACATCAATATTGTGTTACAACGATTTAAGGAATGTTTCCTAAAGGTACATACGGGTACTATCTCAGATACTCTTTAAATGCTTGTAACATCCACTTTCACCATCAAAAAAGATAATATCTAGAGTTTCGAACCTGCATGAAAGACAAGTATGTTTTTTAACAATTAACTTTTTCTCAGTGTCTCAAATGAAACTTTTTTCTCAAAAAATAATCTTTTTAAATTCATATGAAAAATGTACATTTCCGAAAAAAAAATTCTCATCAAAGTGTACTCCTCATTCCCTTTTGGGATAAAGGGGATGATATCATAAAATTCATAAACAATGTAGGCAATTTAGTAATGTGTGATCCCTTTTACTGTTGGCAAGATACTGCTAAATTTAAAATGCATTGGACACTTGAGTAATTGACCACCCATGGCACTCTGTGTATGAATGTGCCAGAAAAGTTGCTAACTACTTAGCCATTTATTACATGTTTGATTCCTATTTCAAACTTTTTTTAAGGCTCAGTGATAAATACTGTGTGGAAACTAAAGGAAAGATCTGTGAAAAGAACTAAAACCTTTGCCTTGAATCTGTCTGTTCTCAGGTCATATAAGGTAATAATACACTGCCACAATCTGACTCAATCTCAGGTTCTGTATATAAACCTCATATATGAACAGCATAGGGCCAGGAAAAAAATGTTCATGTATCAGAGATTTTTCACAATCTGATTCCATCTCAGGCACTGTATACTATAAAGAAAAACCTTTGATATATGAATACATTGGGGTCAGAACTGCTGAGTTACATTAGGGGATGTCGCATATGAGAGGTATTTCACTCTTTGTCCATTTGATGTACAATGAAACCTTTGACATGGGAGAACCCTGGGATCAAGACCAGCATGCTTACTTCAGGAAGTTCAAACCTCAGAGGTTTCCAACAATTTCCAACAATGGACAGTCAGACATCCAAGCTATGAATATTTATTAACAAGGGAACAAGTTTTTATTGACGGGGTTGTTTACATCTCAGAGAACGTTCACATGACTCCATATAAGCCCTGATGCAGGTGGTGGCTAATTTGGCCGATACAAAATGATGCAAAAAACCTTCCAAAAATGACTGAAACCTGGTACGATCAGTACTCATCTGAGAATACTCAGGAAGAGCTATCTAATGAATACCAACATGACAGGGTTTAGATGGTTTTCAAAAATCTTTGCATCCTTGTGCTTCGGAAAAAAGTAGCATCAGCACTGAAGGGTTGAAGGATGTGGAGCTGGGAAGCAATTAACCCATTAATGTAGAAATTACCGTCTGGAACTATTACACTTATAACACTATCCTGGGAATTGAAGATGATTTACAAAATATTTTGAAGGAGAGTTGCTGATAGTGTACTAAATAATATTTCTCATTGAAATATTTTTCCAAATATGCTTTTGCCAGCAAGATTTCATCAAAATTGTCAGGCTGTTTTTGGCCGCTTTGAGCATCAATGGGTTAATGAGGAAAAACAAACATTCAGGTATTGCATTTGCATGTTATCTTATTTACAGTCAAATTCAGTCAAACCTACTTGGGAGACCACCTGGTTATACAGACCAGTCCTAAGTTTTCCCAGATGAAAAGTAGATTTATATATTATATAGCGCCTGTTAAAAAACACACAAAAAAAACAGGTCTCGGAAGACCACTTTTGAATCATTCCATTTGTGGTCATTCTCAGCAGGAAAATATTGTAAGTAAAAAAATAATAAAAAATATTCTTTAGATCTTTGTTCTTTCAGATCTTTTCCTAATGTTAGATGTGTGTAGAAATATTTGCAAACCTGTGAATCTTACAATTATTGATAGACTTTTTCTACAGCTACTGTAACTGCCATACCACTAATGCCTAGTGATTTAGAATGACGTAGTGACACAGATGTTCAACTACAATGGATTGGGAAATACAGGTCATGCAAAGGTATGAGTGTCGCAAATAGCAAGATGTTCAAATCAAAACACTGCTCAGGACTGGTGCTCTGAAGAGACTACCATAAATTCTCGCAAATATTGGACACTTTTTTATTAATTACGATTTTTGATGATGGCCGAGATTTGCCAAGATAGCGATCAAAGGTCAGACCTGAAATTATCAATCAAAACGAAAGTTAGATGGAAAATCAATCGCAAACTTTGTACATAAGACACAATTTTCCCCCACAAAACCCTTATTGTACACCTACCTGACGGTATTGCCAGCTCTCAGCCAATAGGAGGCAGGCAACCAAGTCAAGCTTTGTGAGTGCGTGCATGGACAATAGGGAGCCAATCTTGTCCTGTTTTGGTCTTACTGTTGAAACTCACTCAGGCATCTGTCCAGTCCTTCCGTTACTGGTTCTAGGTAGTGACATCATTTACTTACAAATTACACTCACCACTCATAGTGGTTAACTCATTTATGCTTATATTAAGAAATTGTCGTCTGGATCTTAAATACTTTTGACAATAACTGCGGAATTGAAAATGATTTTACAAAATAGTTGAAGGAGACCCGTTGGTTATGTTTTAATTGACATTTCTTCATCAAATATTTTCCTAACAATGCTTCTACCTGCAAGATTTTATCATACTTGTCCGGCTGCTTTTGGCCACTGTGAGCATTAATGGGTTAATGAAGAAATGTGTCATTTTCTCATTTGCATGTTCACCCGTCGCTGCTCACAGCTGGCAAAGGCAGCCTAAACATTTTAGCAAAACTTTTGAGCCGTAAGCATATTTGGGGAAATATTTGAGGGACAAATGTTAATCAGAACACTACCAACAACTCTCCTTCAAATATTTTGTAAAACTATTTATAATTTCCAAGTAATTGTCAAAAGTATCATAGATTCAGACAACAATTTCTGTTGTACTCTGAAGCATTAATGGGTTAAATGCTGGGTATCAACCCGCATGCGGCTGGTGGCTAATTTTGCCAATACAAAATGATGCAAAAACGTGAAAAATGACCGAAACCCTGGCAAATGGGTACTCATCTAAGAGTACTCGGTGAGAGCTATCTAATGAATACCAACATGACAGGGTTTAGATGGTTTTCAAATATCTTTGCCTCCTTGTACTTTGGACAAAAGTATCCTCAGCATTGGAAGGGTTAACCTATTTTTGCCTGTAGTGCCCCAAGTCTCCTTTAGTGACATCATCTCTATCAAAACATTTTTCAGAAAATATTTAAAGGAGAAATGTAGGTTACAACTCGAGAAACAAATCCTCTTCAATTTTCTTTTGCAAATTAGCAAAATCTATAGCAAATCAAAATAATAATCAAAGTTGTATTTCTTCCTTATAGAGAAAGAATATTCCATATATTTTCATAAATTGCCTCAGCAATTATTGGGTTATTAGAAAAGTTTGCCACACTTCCTTGATGCCGAGAGCATTGAAAGGTTTAGATACATTTTCCTGCAATTTACTAGAGTAGATAAATGATGGCAAGGTCAAAAATGCTACTCATACTATTTTCTTGTTTCTTGTAAGAATTGTGGTTACCGTAGTAACAGTATATGTCAATCTGTCACTTATCTTCATGATTTATATCAATAAAGATTTATCGTTAATTTTTCTTGCAACTTTTGTCGTTTTTGAGTGATACCGCTTATTAGGAGTGACATTCTGTCACCCGGTCATTTACCAATTAACACCTAGTGTCCCTTGAAGGCTGACAGTAGTAGAGGGAAGTTCTGGTCACTGGGATGATTAGTATACAATCACCTTAACCCTTATGCTGCTGGTGGCTAATTTTTGCCAACAAAATGATGCAAAAAAAGCTGGAAAACGACTGAAACCCTGGCAAATGGGTACTCATCTGAGAGCACTCAACGAGAGCTATCCAATGAATACCAACATGAAAGGGTTTCAGATGGTTTTCAAATATCTTTGCATTTTTGTGCTTTGGACGAATGTAGCCTCAGCATTGGAAAGGTTAATCCTGGCCATGGGGGCCTGCCCTGATGACCATGTCGTCTAAGGGCGATGACCCTGACTGCTCCCTGTCTCTCACCAGTAGCAGAGATATAGAGAACTCTCTGCCGGTACCTGGGTTCGAATCCTGGCTTGGAAGTGTGAAAAAGTTGCCAGTGACCTGGCATTAGGTGGAGCTTGTGGCCAAGAACTGCAGATTCCTCCACCACTTACAACAGGCTCCTCATGTTTTGGCCTAAACATATGACAGAAGAAGTGAAGATAATTGAGATTCCAACTTCTTTGAACTAAGGTAATACATTCGCTTGGGATTCTATATGATGCCAATGGTCACAGTAAACAAAACATGAGCGCACTCACGTGTCTGCCCAGTACTTCATGACAGGAAATGGTCACATAGAACTTTTTAAAGTCACTAGTTACAACTTTCAACCCTCAAGAGCACGCTAAAACTCCTATATTAAGCTGCACGATGGAGTATCATATACTTCCTAACCTAAATATACCACTTTTTTGTAGTCATTTGGCCGCATTTGACCTATAAAGATTAGGACCTGCACGACCAGTGCCTGCCAGGTGGGTAGCGTTCTCTGGGGAGAGCGAATGACAGGATGCATAGCCTGTTACAGTACTGAGGACTCCATAAGTGGAGTCCCAGGGAGGGTAAACTATGTGCGCATTTCCTGTAATGTTTATGAAATGCACTTCATGATGATACTGGTTCTCTTCTGCACTTCTTTTGCAGTGAGTTGGAGCCAAGTGTGCCAACTAACCTTCACTAGAGACTGCATGTTGTGATGTCACAATCCCACACCGCACTTGGTAACAAGATTTTAAAACTGCATCTCCCATTTACTGCTCGAAGCCAGAAAGGTATCATGTGAATGCTCTTCAGCCAAATGAAAATAAAGCGAATTGGAGAACTATTTGAAAGAAATTGTGCTGTGTTGCAATGGGTGCTTCCCCTAAAACCATTTCCTGAGAGAGAGAGAGAGAGAGAGAGAGAGAGAGAGAGAGAGAGAGAGAGAGAGAGAGAGAGAGAGAGAGAGACGAGAGAGAGAGAGAGAGAGAGAGGGGGGGGGTGGTAGAGGGAGGGAACGAGAGAAAAGGAGAAGGGGATGTGAGAGAGGGGGTAGAGGGATGGATGGAGAAAGAAAGAGAATGGGATGAGAGAGAGAGAGAGAGAGAGAGGGGGGGGGGGGGGGGGGTAGAGGGATGGAAGGAGAGAGAAAGAGATGAGAGAGAGACTAGTTGGTGTTGTCCTGCAGCCATTGTCTAGGACTATCCAGGCACCTTCCATCAACACCTGGGGGACATCCTCCCTACATTACTAGGAGACAAAAGACGCCTGCCACCACTTCCATTCTCACCTGACATGCTTCACAGGTAACTCTATCCCTTAAGGTACATTAGCACAATAAGGTACTCTTCGCTACCTTCTTGAAGACAACTTTGGAAACTCATTCCCTTAAAGACCATTTATACAAAAGGAAATTCTTCAAGACCCTTTTATTACCGATAACTCAACCCTTTAAAGACCACTGGCACTAAAAGGAAATTACATGAGATTTTTCTTAAACCTCTTGAATCTCACATTTAAGGACTCTCTCTGTCTCTCTCTCTGACTCTCTCTCTGATAAGGTATTTGTCACTATCCTCTCTTTCCCATAAAGCCACACGTTCGCGCAATAAACCATGAACATGTCCCCATGGAGGGGTTCTATCACAAATATAGATTTAAACTTGTTAACCTTGGATATTTGGTCATCTAAGTGTTAACGTACCGTATTCCAAATATTTTGCATTTTGCTGAAGGACTTCATCTTCAGTTTTTATTCATCCATTCTATTATTCATTTATTTATGTATTCATTTATTATATTTCTTAAAAGTTAGACTTTACTGATTGTTTACTACCAGGCTGGAACTACCATTTATTTCTGCGGCGTCGCCATGGTGATCGATTGTCTCCCCTAATGGACAGGAAGGATGAGTGCAATGAGTTCAATTCACCTTTTATCTCATCATCTCTTTCTGTTTCATCTTTTTTCTTACAGCAAACAACGAGGTGGTGCAAAACATCGAAGAATTTAGGTTTAGTATATATACTTGGTATATTAACGACCCTTCCATCGCAGGAGTAATGCATAGCATATGTGTTTATGAAATGTTAGTCTGCCTGTACTTATTAAACACGTTGAATATAAAGTGCCACCGTAGAACTGATGTGTCGCTAAGTCACTTGTTGGAATAAATGCTCACGTGCTGCATCAGAAGATCACCTAGGCAACCAGAGCTCCACTTTACTTAATTGATATAAACAGCATTATTAACTTTATGATCATATACGGAGGAGTATCGCACCGAAAGGTTTGACATTCTGCCAAAAAAAGACGCTATTGTCTGCTCGCTGTCTCACATCATTGTCAATGCGAATCCGGCTCGGGGCAGATGAGAAAGTTTCAATTTAAAATGGGTTAGTCGGTATTCAAGTTTTCCCGGGCACTACGGGTTCCTCATCCACTAACAATTGGCGAGTCTTATTATGGCAAAGAGGACGATACATAAGATTATAAATTGAAATTCGTATCCGTCATAGGAAGGGGATCTTTGAAATGAAATTATGCGATAATTCTATCATGCAAAGTTATGCATATGTATGTTCTATCTGCGTGAGTGCATCGGTTGCAAACTAATCTAGATGCGTTCCTGTTTTCATTTTATTGATAAATCTGTTCAGAGACTTATAATGACCTATATATATATATATATATATATATATATATATATATATATATATATATATATATATATATATATATATATATATATATATATATATATATATATATATATATATATATATATATATATATGTATATATGTATATATATATATATATATATATATATATATATATATATATATATATATATATATATATATATATATATATATATATATATATATATATATATATATATATATATATATATATATATATATATATATATATATATATATATATATATATATATATATATATATATATATATATATATATATATATATATATATATATATATTATATATATCTGATCTGTTGTAATTTAGTCTTTTGATATATCAATATACAATTGCAAGTAATGAACTCTAATGGTAACGAGTTCATGATAGTGACGATTCTTAAAATCAATTTAGAAATAAGGGAGTCTTCATGCTAACTTGAGTAAAGTGGCGCCACCCAGAAAGACTCGATTCAATAGGGTGAAACAGTATTAGTCCACTGTATTAGTCCACTGTGTTAGTAAGTAGACCGTTTTTAGTTGCTTAACAGGGCGATTTAACGGGAGTAAAGAGTGTGTTCACACTCATGAAGCCATGGATTCAAGATTTTACTGGCCGATGATTATAATGGAATATTCTTAAGTGATAAACAGACGAATTGAAAGGTCATGGGTGATGTCATGTGTGGTCTCGCTGTAACTAATCAATTCTCTATTAAGGAAGCGCTATACGCTTAGCATGGAAATGCGTGCAAGCTAGCAAAATAAATAAAGAATTCGTGAAAAAATGTCCATAGATTTTTTAAGCAAGGTGTGCCGCGCAATTTGTCAGCTTTAGTTGCCAAATGATTGTTACCACATTTGGACTGAATGGGTGTGTAAAGTGGCGCCATCTACGGGCTGTTCAAATTTATTATTACATTTGAACTGATAGAGTGGTTAAAGTGGCCCCATCTTCAGGTCGCTATAAACTGTACATTTTAACTGAGTGGGTGGGTAAAAATTGCGCCATCTACCGGGTGTTTAAGTGTGTTAAATTTTCAATACATTTGAACTGAGTTGGTGGGTAAAGTGGCGCCATCTACGGTTTGTTAAATGTGTCAATACACATGAACTGAGAGGGTGGGTAAAGTGGCTCCATCTACGGTGTGTTAAATGTTTCAATACATATGAACTGAGAGGATGAGTAAAGTGGCGCCATCTACAGGTCGTTAAACTCTGTTTATACATTTGGACTGAGAGGGTGGGTAAAGTGGCACCATCTAGAGGGTGTTGCAGTGTGTTGACCCATTAATGCTTAAGGCTTCATTCAGAAATTGTCGTCTGGATCGATGATACTTTTGACAATAACTTTTGAATAGGAAATTATTTACAAAATATTTGAAGGAGAGTTGTTGGTAGTGTTCTGATCAACATTTCTCCTTCAAATAGTTTTGCCAATGGTGCTAAAACCTGAAAGATTTCTTCAAAATTGTCAGGCTGTTTTGGCCGCTGTGAGCATTAACGTAGTTCACTTGATCTGGGAGAGTGGGAGAGAAAGGTGGCACCATCTACAGAATGTTAAAGTGTGTTAATACATTAGAACTAAGAGAGTGGGTGCTTTTCTAAATGTTTGCATTCCCAAGGCAGTATGCCAGGTCATATGAATTGGAGCAAACTCAAGGGACCGCTGCGGAATCTTAATACTTCTACCAAAGGGACTGTAGTTTCTAGTCTGAGCGCCTACCCAGTGCGCTACGGATAGTTTCCCATCATGGAAAAACAGAACATTTTAATTAACCTATTCATACTCAATACCCGCTACAATTGAAATTTGACATTCAAGTATCCTCAATGTGTAAGAAGGCAGCAAAACAACTTAATGCTCTTAAGAGAATTGGTCACCTCTTAGACCAATCTAGGAGACTGACCATTTTTCGCGCTTACATAATGTCAAATTTCAACTACTGCCCCCTCGTATGGCACTTCTGCTCCAAGAAAAAATCTCTCCAAGCTAGAGAGGATGCAGGAACGAGCCCTACGCTTTGTTTACAGGGATTGCAAAATCAGCTATGAGGAGCTACTAGACCAGGCTAAACTACAAAGCTTACATCTAGGTAGACTAAGATCCCTAGCTACAGAGATCCACAAAGCTGTCCATGGAGGGGCCCCTCCCTATGTCACCTCTCTTTTCACAGAGAGAGAATCGGAACACAGCCTTAGAAGAAACCACTCTCTAATTTTACCTCCATAAAACACCATCTCCTTTGGAAAGCAATCAATTAGATATACTGGACCTAAAGTATGGAACTCCCTACCTAACAACTTGAGACAAACAACATCACTAAAAGAGTTCAAAAACCTAATCTCAACCTGGTCTGGAATTAACTGTACAAGCTCTCTCTGCTGCTTTAAGTAATACCAGTAAACGAGCAGAAGTATCTGCTTTTTTTACTTCAAAATCACAAACGTATGTCCTGAAAGACTAAAGATACTACTCATTGTCAATTAATGTGTGCAAATCATCTTCCCCTTTACTTGTCATTTGTCTGTTACACCACGTATGTTATATTTTGAATTGTTATTTTGTAGTCGGCCAAGAGCCCTGGCAGCTCGTGTTTACTATGTAAAAATTATTACCGACTTGAAATAAATAAAGATTATCTATTTATCTATACTACAGTTTAATTTTCTTTTCAACAAGCATCGCAAAGACCTTTTTTATTGAACTTAAAGTTTACAGTAAAGATATAGTCGAATCTGTTGCTGTTTTTCCTAAATAACATAATTAAACATTAGACCCGTAAACTGAAGAATCATTTCTTTAGTTGAATAATTAGAACAGTGGGTGCTGATTCTGTTGCGATGACAACGGTCCGTACAAATAAAACCGTATGTACAGTCATCAGTTCCAAAGTGAAAAAAGGCATGCCTTCTTACCATGACACCATGCTATTATGTGTGTATGTCTTTCTGTATTGACTGCGAACCTAATCACAACAATACAATACAAAGGGTTAAATGATATAAATCATATAGTGTGTGACAGCCAGGTTCAGCGATTTGCGCTTCGGTTGGAAAATGTTTAAATTCCTCGTCGCGAGGTCACTATGACCGGCAGATGATTAATGGGTCCAGGGTGTTATTTAGGGTTCAGGGTTATCGTTCAGGGTTCATGATGGACACCAGAACTGTCAGTCCCCACGGTATATTACTACCACACCACTGATGCTCTTCAAGCAGTCTAAGTATACTGTAAATAATATATGAGCCCCTCTGTTATCGTCACTAATACCTATTATTCATCAAAAAAGCCATCAGAGACTCATAGGGGTTCATCCTCGTCTTCGCGCGTCCTTTCATTAAATCTAAAATCCAAACCAATAACGGAAGGATAAAGCGATAAAGAATGCATTCTCTGCTTACGAATCTCTATGATTTATATTTATATCAGTAAATTAAAATGCACACACACACATACGTATGTATACACACACACACATACTCACACACACACACACACACACACAAACACACACACACATTACACACACGTAACAATTTATAACGCCGAGACACCGATGGTGATCCCAGGAATCAAATCCTTGTATGCGTACCACCAATGACACCAATTGCATCTGCGTAGACAGACTGCTGATGGCATAACTCAAAGAGTCTTCGGAAACAGGTGGTCTTTGCTGATTTAGTTGTCACGTGGGGCCGATTTGGAATCAGTCTTCCTAGACATGTGGTCTCGTGAGCAGGTGTGACTATATTGGCCAGGAACAACGAGACCAGTGGTGACATCCAATGAGTGGTGATATGTTCGTGATTGGAATAAACATTTCTCTGTGCTAAAATTTCCACCATTCTTTATATTTGCATCGTGACTGGTTTAAGTCTATGCTGGCGTACCTGGAGAACCCACTGGCAACTCATGGCACATGCCCAACTGGGATTCGAACCCGGACCTCCTGAAGTAGTGAGACAAACGAGATGCCAATTCACCATGCATACTACCGCTTGGCAATGGAGGTAGTCCTGTACATGCACATGCTACTGTGCTTGAGTACTATATGTATATACCACATTTCGTATTGCACGTTCATAGCGCAAGTTTTGAAGAGCGTTTGAGTTTTAGAAAAACATTGAAAATAAGGATTATTGCGTCTTAAGCATTGAACAAAGGGGAGCCAGGTGCTGTTTGCGAGCAATTAGTATTTAGTGTTGGTAACCAGTCGGGTTATCCCCCCCCCCCCCCCCCATAAAACCGGTTACCAACTACTTCTTACATAAGACAATTGTTTTTTGTTTCAGAAAAAATACCTTTTCTCACGGTAGACTCTTTATCCGCGCAGTCCTAAGGAAGGAGGTCAAGGAAACCTTGGATTTTGGAATCCCCTAACTAGGGTTAGAGTTAGAGTTAGGAATCAGGTCCAGGGTTAGGGTTAGGGTTACCCAACCCTAAGACAAGCCCTAACCCTAACCCTGGACCTGATTCCTAACAATAAACCTAAACCTAGGATTAGGGTTTGGTTTAGGGTAAAGAATCAGGTCCAGGGTTAGGTTTAGGGTTACCATACCCTAACACTAACCCTAACCCTGCGTTGTTAACAGTAGGAGGATTCACGACAAAGGGTATTATGCCTACTCTTTTCAAAGGATTTGCGCAAATGTCCGGACTTGTGTTTACGTTAAAATGAGTTGCAAACAATATAAGGTAAATTCGTGTTAATATAATTCGTGATTGAAAACACGTTGTTCCAAAGGATGCTCCTTAATATACTGTACTTGCATTACTCTTTTTGGATAAAAGAAATGAAAAAATAAAATGAGATTGACATAATGGAATATAAATAATTAACACAAAGCTTATAGTACAGGCAATCATCTGTGATATACATGAAATTCCATAAGGCATTTTTGGAATTTGCACAAATGACAAACTCGTGTTATCGGATGTTATCATTTTTTTTAATGGGCGCCAGTTGCACGGACCAAGTACAAGGCGAAAGATATGTTCTCTCCACAACCATTTCTACGATGGACCACGTGTGAAAGAGAAAATGAATTTAAGTTCATTTCATTCTTGTTTATTGGGGAGTGAAAATAAATTTAAATCTATTTTCTCTCCCCAATAAACGGGAGTGAAAATAAATTTAAAAAAATATTTACTGTCCCCAATTAACGGGAGTGAAAATATATTTAAATTTATTTTCTCTTTCACACTTGGTCCATCGTACATTTCTACTTGATTCAGTCGTACCTGCAACGCCTCAAAAAGGCCTCACGATTTATGGGAATATTATCGCAATAAAAACATCATTCAGGAAATAATTGAAGGAGAAGTGTCAATTAAAATCTTGTCAACAACACCCCTTCATTTAGTTCGTGAGTTTATGTTTTATTCCAAAAGTATTCGCCAAGATATGTTAGATGCAGACGACAACATCTCGCGGGAAACTCTAAGCCTTGGTTAAGTTATTATTGGCTTCACACAGTGGATCAAAAGTTATAAAAACAAATCACATTCCTCAAGGACTAACTATGTTGTCGGGCTGGCCCCCTGGGCCTAATTCAGGCCTAATCAATTTGGTGCGGTTCATAAACAGAGACCCCATACTAATCCCCTGGCAAAGCCCAGGAAAGCGTGGAACTGTGCCACAGACCTGTGTCCGTCTACAAGGCTGTCTGAAGGCGGTCTCACAAATACCTTTGAAATGCACATTCAAAGATACTTTTTCCAAAAAAATTTGTTAAATGATTTTCCAAATTCCATTCAAAATAGATGTATGATTGACGGCATTGTAGGAAGACTTATTCCACTGTTTTTCTTGCTTCGTCACACACATACTCTGATTTCATTCAGTTCGTGTTACCGATGTCATTGCACTATTATGCATATTGCCACCACAGAAAGATTTTAGATTAGATATTCCAAACCTATGGATATATAGTAAATTTCTCAAATTTCTATTATCTGAGGCTAACATCCATGTTTAGGTTATTATCCGCGATTGTGTCAAACTTCTTTTTAAGGTGGTGCCCACTTGAAAATATTTCATAAGCCAATAAATAAATTTTCATCAAATATTTTGCAAATTACAGACCATGTATTACTTTTTATTTGAAGTGCTTTAAATTAGGTACAGTTGCGACATTTAATTCCTGCACTAAGTGCGTGGGCAGCCCGGGCATAATACACGACCGCACACCCCATTGCCATCCAGTTTCCAGGGCATGAATGCTTGGCGGGTCACTAGTGTGCTTGGCTTATTTTTCGACTTGTTATCAATGGGTTTATGTACAACCAGGAACAGGCAGTCGTCCGTTCGACTGGTGCAAGAATTACATATCTGTACTGTAATAGCCCCAACTGACGCTCGTGCCTCATATTTGTCAAAATACCCATTCCTACTGATGATGCAACTTTCTGAGGAACTCTTCATCCACCGTTGAAAGAGTCCTAGCTAGCCGACTGGACTCGAAATCTCCATGACATACAGAACGATGCTAATAAACTTACACTCACAATGGGGGGAGGGGGGGGGGGGGGGGATAGATGAGGGTGCAGGTTTTGTCAGACTTGGTTTAGATGAGGGTATGGCTTTTTTTTAACATTTGGTATATATAAATATATGGCCTAGTAACATTTTGGAATACCGTAGATAAAGGTATGGCTTTTGAACATTTTGGTATTGATAAAGGTATGACTTTTTAACATTTTGGTATAGATAAAGGTATAGTTTTATAACATTTTGGTATCGATAAATGTATGACTTTTTAACATTTTGGTATAGATGAGGTTATGAAATTTTAACATTTTGTATTAGATGGGGTTATGACTTTAAACATTTTGGTAAAGATGAGGGTATGGCTTTTTAAACATTTTTGTATAAATGAGGGTATGGCTTTTTAAACTTTTTTGTATAAATGAGGGTATGGCTTTTTAAACATTTTTGTATGAATGAGGGTATGGCTTTTTAAACATTTTTGTATAAATGAGGGTATGGCTTTTTATTTTTTTTTGTATAAATGAGGGTATGGCTTATTATACATTTTTGTATAAATGAGGGTATAGCCTTTAGGAATTTTGGAAAAGATCAATATAGGGCTTACAACAATTTGGTATAAATGAGGGTATGGCTTTTAATATTTTGGTATACATGAGGCGATGCTTTAGATCCATAAGAAAGACAGAGGAGCAGTGTGCAGGGTAATGTTAATCCATTCTTGCCCGTAGCGGCAAAAGCATCTTGATTACTTTTAAAAAATTTCACTAATTTCTGATCAACCCAAATAACCTTGCTTCGGTTTAAATAGCCTGAGAATTTGGACAATATCTACTGAAGTGACGATAAACGAAATCGCAAACCAAGACTCGTAGAAATATTTTACAAAATGTGAGCTCTTTCTAGAACCTATTATCAAATTTTATTGCTTCCAACTGATGCATTTTTGATGAAGAATGGGTAAGAACGCCTTCATTGGCTAATACAGTGCCTTGTGATAAGCAATATTGTATTGGTGCCAAGTCATGTTAGAGTCTATTGACTTGATATTACAGACTATACATGTATTTATGTATGGATGAATAAAATCAAAGAATGTTCCACAGATGCAGTTGGCGTGTTTTGAATATGAGATGAATGTTTTGATAGTGTTATCTATTTATATATGTCAGTTCGATCCTAATCAATAAACTGGCCGTTGAAGGTCGGTTAAACGTTTCAATGAAGTGTTGGGCGGAAATAAACTGATAATGGGGGTGTTACCTAGACATACTGCATCAGCCATCAACTAATATACTGAGGGGCATGACGTAATGGCGTTGCCACTGACTGCTTGCTGTCTCGCACCACTGATGGCCTGCCGTGATGGCCAAGTGGTCTAAGACGTTGCCATTGACTACTCACTGTCTTACACCACTGCTGGCAGTTTTTGCCATATACTCCTGTTTTCCTCACCACTTACAAACGGTTAGTCACAAATTACCCTAAATATGTCAGGAAAAGTGAGGATAATCTAAATTCGATCTAATGAATGTCTGTTAAATATATTGCCTTATTAAAAACAATGCCCTCACTTTCCGAAGAGATATATATTTTTTTATTTTAGATATATTTGACGAAAAATGAAGAATGGACCACTGCTAAAACCCCTTTAATACTGGTACTTTATGAAATGAGCTTTGTTTTCAAATGTAATAAAGATAAATGTGAATTTCCAAGGGTCACTCTTAGCCTGAATTGATAAAATCAATACATCCTTTACGGCAGCAGTGCAAAGCATATACACTAATGATTTGGCCACGCGTGGGCAAGGGGTGTCCAATCACTTATCACTTCATTCCAACCATTTTAACCCATTAATGCTTAAGAGTTCATCTGAAAATTATCTTCTGGATTTATGCTACTTTTGACTATTACTTTTAATGATTTTACAAAAACATTGAGGGAGAGTTGCAGGTAATGTTCTGATTGACATTTCTCCATCAAATATTTACCTGACTTCGCAGTTGCTTGTAAAATATCATCAAAATTGTGAGGCTGCTCTTGGCAGTTGTGAGCATTAATGGGTTAAAACTCAATTATCCCTTTCAATGAGTTTTTTCTATGGATTCTTGATATATGTTTGTAGATATATGTTTGTATGGTTCTTGTCTAAGGCATAATGATATAAAAGTGGTCAGAATAGCCTATTGGTTATTTTTTTCTTGTTTTGTGGGGGTCCCTTACACTGGTGAAGCAGCCTATTGTTAAAATTTATTTCATGGTTCTCTACGTTAGTGTTGCAATGCACACATATACTGTAGATTAACAAAAGATTGTGTAGAGTAAATTTTGCGAATTTGCAGAAAATTGATTTTTGCATTTTTTAACAAATTCTTTAGCGAATTGGCTGCAACATGGAGTGCCAGCTATATTCTTAAAGTGGCAGCACTAATCATTGAAAATTTTGATTTTGCGTCTGTGACTAAATGCTAAAAATGCAAAAATTACACTAACGCAATCTTTTTTCGAATTTACAGTATGTGTTTGTGGCATATTAAGGGGTATTTCCTGTCACTTTCTGTTGAAATACCGTTTGAGATACAAAGCAATCAAATTTAGTGGAACTCTATACATGAAAGGGTAACCTAATGCTGGCTAGTTGCAGTTAAGCCTTAACCCTTATTCTGCTGGTGGCTAATTTCGTCAATACAAAAATGATGCAACACACCAGAAAAATGACTGAAAGCCTGGCACATAGGTACTCATCTGCAAGTACTCAGCGAGAGCTATCCAATGAGTACCAACATGACAGGGTTTGGGTGATTTTCAAAAATATTTGCATCCTTGTACTTTGGACGCAATTAGTCTCAGTATTGGAAGGGTTAAGCCTTAAAATGACAGAAAAAGGGCCAAGAATTCAAACCCCCCCTCATTACCAGTAATGACAACTCACTTAAACTCAAAAATGGAAAAACAACAACGAAAGAACTCATTTTTGGTGTATATACAACTACAATCATTCTTGTTCTTTATTGCATAGTTCAATTCAACACAAGCAAACAAATACAGTCAAAGCTGTTAACACTTAAGGGGCAAGCCAATAATGGACTCGGTTGACAGTTGGTCTCAGGTAACAGGTTTGACTGTTTTAACAGAAAATCATCAGAGCTGTGACAAAACCAGAAGCAGAGAGATTTTTGTGGTGATTTTATCACATTGTCTTAGGATTTCTATAGGAAAGGAAGGTTTGAGGGCAAAATACTTTTTCAGACAGATTTTTCATACAAATCTAGGTGCGAGTGCATGGGGTCGTTAAGAAAAATAGATGGGTGAAGAATTTAGACATTTTGCCTAAATTACAATAGATATTTTGTAAAAATACACAAAAAATATTTCAAGAAATATTTCATATGACACAATTCCTTTCCCTCTTGTTCATGAAAAATATAGAACATTTATATATATGAACATAGATATTGTCAATATTTGGTTCTGACATTTCAGTAATAAAAAAGCTAACAAATATTCTGTTGGCGTTTGCTAACTTTACAAACAAAAATAAAACAAGAGCTACAATATAAATATTCTACTATGGAAGGAAATGGGAGGTTCCTTCCAACAATTATTTTTTCTAAAAAATATCCTATATTCTAACTACAGAAATATACACTACCTGCTTCACTCTGTATACAAAATATCTCCTCTGAAAAATACTCTAACTAAATATATATTATCCAACATATTCCATGGGTATTGCTACAGAAGGTTAAATAATACTTCTCCTTCACATTTTGTTTCCAGATTTCTGAAGGTAAAAAGTGGTTACAATTCTTTTATTGAACCAGATCATGGTTCTGCTATGACAGATACATTCAGTTTATAAAAGAATAGTTGGTTTGGTTGAGGCTGTCTAGTGGAATAACAGGTCAGTTGAAGGTGTTTTTTCCTCAGGTAGAAATGCTGAGTGCGCCCCTACGGATGGTAACCAGGGCAGTCTGGCAGTTAGGGGCTACCTCAATAGCCAGGCGGTCTAATGTATCACACACCCACTGCTCAGTCTTTCCATGCTGCCAAAGGTCTTTTGGGTTCTCAATCCAGCATGAGGCATGCGAGAAAGTTGCCAGTGACTTGGGTTAAAGCAGAGGTTTTCACTGGGTGTTCTGGTTAACCATTGACAATTGGCAAGTCATTTTTAGCCTTATTGAGGCAGCAATATTTCAATAATTAACAGAATTACAAGCTACAAGTCGTAGGGAAGATATGAAGGGTTCACCATCAGCATCAGTATGTACCTTTTTGATGCTGGTGGCAAAATTTGCCAATATAAAATGATGCAAAGAAACTGAAAAAATGAATGAAACCCTGGCAAATGGGTACTCATTTGAAAGTACTCAGCGAGAGCTATCCAATGAATACCAACATGACAGGGTTTGGTTGTTTATCAAAAATCTTTGCGTCCTTGTACTTTGGACGAAAGGACCCTCAGCATTGGAAGGGTTAATAGCCTGAAGCAGGGTGGGGGTGTCATGTGATTGTTGAGGTAGGGTTAATCATCTCACCACTATTAATATAATTAGCATTTTCATACCAATACAAAGACTACATGCATATGTGAATACTCCAAAGATAATAGCTGCATGGTGTATATTATGAAAATCAGAGGTAAAGTGACTTAATTCACATACTAACCCAAACAGTTTCATGGCAACAAAGAGTTCCAAAGATATGACTAGATTGCAAGTATACAAATGATAAGATATGTCAACATGTCTTTGAAGACTATTTCCTGAACAACATTACCTTTAATTCTCCACCACTTCAATTGAAATATTTGCAGAAGTGTAAGATATGTTGGTACTAGAAAGGTTAACTGAGGTTGCATATATAAATTGCATTAGAAGTAAAGTGACCCATTTCAGCATGTAGCCTGTCCACTAAAACAGAATTTATCTCAAGCTGGTAAATACAACTGCAAATGTGTCCTTAACTCCTACAGTTTTATTACACACTAAAAGCTAGCTTACTAAAAGCTATGTGCAATATTTCCCAAGTCAGGTAAAAGGCATCTACGTAATTTACATGCATATTTAACATAAGATGGTTCATAAACCGGAAAGTGACCCTCTTAAATGGCAAGTTTCTCCTAAGGAAAAAAGTGATAAAATTGAAACAAGTCTGGTAATTTTGCTTGTGTACTTTGAAAAAATGCAGAGGAAAGTTTGGGACACAATCTGGATTTTAGCTGATCAGATAAGCGACAAAAAAATCTCCTTTTTGGCCAAAGAACCTCCAATAAGATTTTGTACCTCACACCCCATGGTGTAGATGCATAGTATATCATAACCGTATATATATTTAATACTGATAAGTAAAACTTCATGATTTTATGCAACTTTTGAAGGAAAGGTTTAGGCTAGAGTTTGCAGGATAGAAGTTATAAAAATGATATAGAAGATAAAAAGAATAAAGGACAAATAAAAACATCAAATTGATGATTGTAAAGATGATGTGTAAAGCTTTCCCTTAGCGCTGTAGTTGACATTAGATTCATGACAAGTGCACAGGTTAGGGGGAGGTATCAAAAAACCACCATGAGCTTTGAGCCCTAGAGATTTGTATTAGACAGAATTTGAGTGTAGGGTTTTCATTTTTAATTGTCTTGCTTTCACTAAAATGAAAGTAACGTGTAATATTGACCAATGAAGTCATATGCCCCGAATGTGCTTTACACAATGTTGGAGGTGTTTCTTAGAACCTGAACTAAATAGGTCCTTGTTTGTATATCTCTGATCAATTACAGATTGATTGTCAGGTGCTAGCTTAATTAAACAACCTACATTTAAAAGTAATGTCAAAAAGTAAGTCTTTTTAGATAGTCAGAAATTCTCTCTAACTTCATATTCATAGAGATAAGCAATAAAGATCATTTAGAATGACTAGCAAGAAATGAACTAGTAGCAAGTGCAACAATCTTCCAATTGCCATATTTTTACATTGATTTTTTGACCCACTAATCCTCCGAGAAGCAAGATGATCCGTCAACTTTATGATGTATCAAAGATAAAGGCAGTATTTCGTAAATATTCACAAAACATAACTTCACAGTAGAGAAATTGTGAATTATTTTTTAAATATATTTATTTTTTTGAATTCATCACCAACTAGAATATATCAGACCAAAAAGTTACTCTGAGGATTAAAAGGGTTAAAGTATATTTTTAAAGATGTAATCTAAACGGTCCGACTCATTCCGAAAGCGGACACAAAGACGTTGATTGCGGTGATGAGGACGACGACTGCGGTGGCGATATTGTTGAGCAGGTTCAATCTCTTCCTCTCCTTGGGCGCATCGATGTTGCGGGACCCGACGAAGACGAGGAGCGCGCCCACGCCCACCTGCAGGATGATGGAGATGATGAGCATCGTGAGCAGGAAGTGGTAGAAGCCCGACGCCGAGCCTGTCTGCAGGAGCGCCCGCGTCTGGGCGGCGTTCGCAGCCAGCAGGGCGAAATCCAACATCCCCGATGCGATGGTCTTCTTGGTGGCGTACAGGTTAATCCCAGATCCTGGCCCCTCACTCGGCTGGAAAGACAGAAAGATGAGATAAGTAAGTAGGAGTGACAGAAATGTAAAAACATAGCAATACAGTAATACAGGCGAACTTGGATATTTCTCATTCTACCCCTCCTATGAAAGTTTTTCTTCTGGTCATTGGACCAAATCATCAACTACTACAGTGAACCGATATATCAATCCCTCCCATTCTATCCCAGGTATATCTCTGGGGAAACCCTTCATACCCATACCCAAACACCCTGTTCGGAGGGTAGTGTGTACCTGTACTGTACCAACCTGTACTTCTGCACTGGCTCACCTGCTAGCAACACATTAGACTCTCTTTCTGCCCCTCCCATCAAAACAACCCCTCAATACTGGCTGCCTCCAAACAAATGACTACTGGCGTTTTAAAAACTACCATATGAATACGTTCCAGGCACATCATCCAGTGGTGTTTTTTTTCCTAGTGGAGATAATTGATATGAGATTCATGAAATCCTTTCCTCCCAAACACACTTTCTCCTTTTCATCATATCAGTCAGCGCTCCCAGTTAGTCACCATGTGAATACGGCATGACCGCTGAACTAAGTATTCAAACCCTAGACCATGACTAAGGTATAATGGCAACTACCGGTAATCTGGGGATAGAAGTTTTACCACCTCAGCCTACTCCTTTGAGATCTTCTTGCAGTACTATTATTTTAGTCTGTCCTTCTTTAGGTGTTTTTGATCACTATTATCTTTCCATAGGTGCTTTGTATACTCTTATATGCAGTTGAAAAGTAAGCAAAGAAATAAGCAAATCATTCATCATTATGGTAAATACCTGATATTTGTTTTTTGCGAAGTGTGAAGGGGGTATTTTTAAGGGGGAAGCAATTCGGAAATCATCATTATCATCAGCATCCTAATCAATTTGTCGTGTCATGGGTGGGGGCAATTTCTCTCAGTGGTCAAATTAAGGTAATCATTAATGCCGATATAAGTTTCTTTATTCCAGGGGTGGCTATAGGAGAGGTCATCTTTAAGGGGGAAGAAATCAGGAAATCATTGTCATGTACATATCTTTAAGTACCAGAAATAAGCAATGTGCTGCTATGGTATGTGTGTGCGTGTGTGTGTGTAGGGGAGGGGGGTATTGAAACTTTCAAACCTTCCAAAATTTGGAAAATTTATGGCCACACAAATAGATCTTAAATTGCGCAAGGTTGAATTATACCATTTTGGAGCTCACCGCGCCCAGGTTAAAAGTTCCTTGAGCATCAACGGTGTGTTTTTCTCAGCTGTGTCTTCCATAGCTGAGATGTTAGATTATGAGGCTCACATAAATCATGCTGACACTGAGGTCACCTTTAGCGCTAGGTGAACAGAGGGCCCTGTCTCTCTCCATGCTGAACTCACACAGCTGGGCCGACTGCAAACTCAAGGCCCCACAGAGAGGCTTTCTGCTGTAGCCAACGCAGGATGTGCACATAGAATATTAATATGTTGTTTAGGGCCCCATAAAGTATTTGCAAGCACTCAGATTATTTTCTCTACCGGCTCTACCCTACTAATATCAACACAAACAACTTATAGCAAGAGCCAAGAGCCCAATTATTACCGACTTGAAATAAAAGATTATCTACCTAGCAATACTTGATGTGAGGAGGAGGATGAAAGTGATAAAAGTTTTAATTAAAACAGGGACCTGTATATACACTGATGATGACGATGACAATGACGATAATGATAATAATAATAATAATAATAATTATAATAATAATAATAATAATAATAATAATAATAATAATGATAATAATAATAATAATAATGATAAAAATAATAGTAATAATAATAATAAACCATAATGAAAATGATGAATAATAATAAGAGTTGGTAAAGATCTCTGCCTCACTCCAAGTCACTGGAACCACACTCACATGCCTCAAGCCTAATTTGAACCTTGGCTGTGGTAAATGAGACTGTGTGATGTCATTGGCAATGCCTTTGATCACTGAGAGCTATAGGGGCAGACATGTCAATACTTAACACACTTATTATTAATTTTATCACTGACATTCCACCCACCCCTTTACAGGACCCTGCAATATTAATTCTGCAAATGGCAAATGATAAATCATAACTTCTGGTTCGAAGACTGTCAGAAGTATAGAAACTATTTTCAATTAAAAATGTACAAAAAATGTATTGCTTTTATTATCAACTTTTCACTTGACCCTCAAGGGATTCTAGGAATTTTTATCGGAAACAAAACAGATCCACAAATATTTTTCCCAATTCTCCAGGGCAGGGTTTAAAAGTTTACAGGGTCCACCCATCAGCGGTCACCTTTGCTGTAATTTACTGCTTTTTTCCCCTGGATAACACTGATGGCCTACACGTCCACCTCTTGATAGGTCAATTGGTCAGAGCAATCACCAAGCACAGGTTAAGTTGACATGGGTTTCTTGATGAAATACAATGCGTGTCAACTTCACCTTTACATTATATATATATACTGTCAAACCAGACATAATATACACAGTCAAACCTGAACAAATATCCACATGTTAGGACAGACCACCTATTATAAAGACAGGTGCCACAAGTCCCTATCTGGACAATATTATATTTCACTTGACTTGTGTATAAAACCACCTGCAAGGATGGACCATCTATATATAAAGACTGGTGCCATAAGTCCCCATGTGAATGATGGTATATTTCACATGTATATAAAGACCACCTGCAAGGGCAAACCACCTGTCTATAAAACTGGTGTAATAAATCGGAAATAAAATTCCCATATATATAATGTTATATTTCACCTGTATATAAAGACCACCTGCAGCCCACCTGTTTATAAAGACTGGTGCCATAAGTGCCCATGAGAATAATGTAATCCATATATTGTGTTGGGTTCTGCTTCAATCAATGCCTTTAATACCCACTTGTCCATGCTGTACAGTGTACACACATTCTCTTGACAAATTTGAACATTTAAAAGAGACTTTTATGACCAAGTTTTCAAAACATTACTTTATTATCAGAATATTTCCACATTCAATAAAAAAGTGCAAGCTCAAAATGTGAATTGCTGTGCACACTTCAGACAACTTACGACATTGCAAGTATAATATAATGGTGGTTGAATTCCCCCTGACATTTGGAGATATGCTTAGTTCTATGAAATATGATTTATTTTTCTAAGTGCCAAAAACCCACATAGTACTACGTAGCTCAAAATCCCACAATAGCAAACAACAATAGTATACTAACATTGTTCATTCAGAAAGGGAAGGGCATGAAAGAGGATCACATATGTATTCGATTATGAATATTACAACAAGTATTATGCCTGTTTGATCTGGACCCCCTACATGAGGCGTAAGCTAGGGACTCCCTAAGCCCCATGCCAGCCAATTATCTGCGCCTGAGGAATGTAGGTTACGTAACTGACATTAATAGTCCCACTGAAACATACGCTTATGATGAATAATTCAACAATTTGTTAAAACATGTTTGGTGGCAGGAGTGATGGGGAATTTAATGTTCAGTGGGACACACAGGGATCAATCACACATGTGCCGGAAACAATTTCAATTTTATTTCTTTTTTACGATCCGATCATTTATTTATGCTCAATGGATTTGACAATGACCTCAGAGTGACCTTTCTCTCAGTATGCGACATAGATATATACATATTTATATATACATATATATATATCTATATATCTATATCTATATATATTTATATCTATATCTCTCTCCCTCTATATATATAAAGATATAGAAATATAGATATATATATTTTTATATATACATATATATATATATATATATATATATATATATATATATATATATATATATATATATATATATATATATATATATATATATATATATATATATATATACATATACACACACATACATAGATGTATACAAAACCCTGTTTCATTTTTGATCTATATTTTAATTTTAGGTGGTAGTTGCTTATCTACCATTGGCTGGAGCGCAGCCTCTGGTCCTCTTCAGGACTACAGGCAGTGAGAAACAGAGTGCTATTCTGCAAAGTGGAATGCACACATTTCTACAAGACATTGACCTCTCTAATGCCAACCAAGTACCCCAAATATGCCATCACCCTATGGAACGCCATATGACCAAATATTCAACATTTGAAAAAAGCATGCAACCTAACTGAAAACGCCATAAAATGGCGAAAACGCTGCATTCTTCTATATCTGGCTGAATGATGTTGACGAATGCAGGTTGGTGCGTATTCCCATGTTGGTGCGTATCTGCATGTTGATTCATTTTAGCCGTTCACCAATGCCGCACTTGAAGGAGGGAACCCATGGTGAAGGGGAATGTCCATCCACACTGTCATATGGAATTCCTTAATGCTCGGCCAACCTGCATTCTTCTATATCTGGCCAAATGATATTGACGAATGCAGGTTGGTGCGTTTTAGCCATGTTGCATCGTTTTCAGTCAGGTTGCATCATATATTCTGAATGTTGAATATTTGGTCATATGGCGTTCCATATCACCCAGCTTAGAGGGTGTTTCAGGGTGTTTCAGGGTGTTGGTAGGGTGGTGCAGGAAGATGGTAATCATCACCACCACCATTAGCATCTGCCACATACCGAGCTTAGAGAAACAAATCATCTGATAACTGCCTGTGGTCACTTAAGCTCCGTTATTCATGACATAATCACCCTTGACCGGCATGGGGTTTTCTTCATAATAGCAGCTTAGCCCTGGTATCTGTGGGCCACCCAATGGACAACTCTCCTGCCCACTCACTCATTCCCTAAACATGGTATAAACTATATGGGGGCGCTGTGCGAGTTATAAATTAGGAAAATTCTTAATATTTCAGACAGAAACTATCTGTGTTTTTTTTAATTCATTGTTTGACGCCAAAAGCCGATCACTTTAACCAATCACTTTAAATATAACTTATATGTATTGTGCTCTTGAATCCAATTGCCAAAATTGAGTATCCTGCATTGCTGCATCTTACCTATTCATTTTACTTCTTTCATATCTAACCTGTATTATTTACCAAATTCAAGGACGAAAGTATTCTGGTTTGGTTTCATAATTCCTCACCAGGTGGCCAGCACTCTTTGTTTTAACTCTTTCATACTCTTAGCCTCGTGATTGGCTAAGTCATTCATTTCACCTTGAGCTTTTGTATAAAGTGTTACAGAAATAGGTTATGGTCTACAATAGAGGCTTGAATAATCCATCATGGTTAGGTATAGAAAGGTATGTTAGAAGTTGCATCATCATCTATTTCTATTACAAGACTTTGGCAATATTACACAGCTAATAAATGGCATCTAATCCTTGCGATGCTGAGTTTACTTTTGTCTAAAGCACAAGAACGCAAACAATTTTGAAAATTATCTAAACCCTGTCATGTCGGCATTCTTTATATAGCTCTCGCTGAGTACTCTCATATGAGTACCTATTTGCTAGGGTTTCAATCATTCTCAAGGTTTTATGCATCAATCTGTATTGGCCAAATTAACCACCAGATGCTTAAGGGCTAACTAGCTAGAAATGGACTGAAAGTGAGGCTCAAAGAACTGGAATCTGAATCGATTTCTGAAAAGCTATCTACCTACTAAGCAGATTTGTTAAGTGGCTTCTGATTGGCTGATCACAGCCCTCGTAAGTTGGCCAGCCCATCATGAAAATTCACTGCAATTATCAGCCTCATGTAATTCTACAATTACATATTTGGTAGCCACCATTAAGAGTTGGAATGGGCATCATATCAAATATCACTTATCTATTGGCTACTCAGACAGGGGATATGTGATTTCCTGATGTGCTGGTGGACTTCCCTTAGATGCTGAGACCATTGTTATGATCAACCCTTATCATCTATGAACTAGACAATATTAATTAGCCACGAGGAATGCAAGAGATTGTATCCCGATCCCATTTGTTGATTTTCGGTTATTTCGTTGATTTTTATCTTGGCATATTACTATTTGATTTGATGATATGAAGGTTTGACTTTAATGTCAAACTCCCATCTTCTGTTAGAATCCCATGGGGCTTAGTATGCAATAAAAGGTGTGAAGAAATAGTTCACACCCCAGTAATTAATCAGTTAAATCCATGGATTAAGAATTTAGAATTTTGTTTATTGTACCTTCTTCTGCAACATTAAGGCTAATTCATGAAGAACCTCAGTTGTTAGACTAGCCCTAGGGCAAGCAATTCCTTTACTTCTTTTATATCTAATTTATATCTAAAACATATATCTAAATTAGAGTTTACCTAAGTTTCAAATTTTCTCACCAGGTGGCCACAGCAAATCATTCCAAGTTCTAGCTAATATGGATAACTACCACTGGCGCCATCTATGATTAGTTAATAAAACTTACTCAAGATGAAGGAAAATCATTATTGAATAATACCACAGACCATGAGCTGAGTTGTTAGACTAGGTTCCCAGTCCCTAAAATTTTGACATGCTAGCCAAGCACGGCAAGTAGTGTGGTGTAGTACCAGGTATGGTAGATAGATGGCACGACCTGATCCTCCGCTCTCTAGAGGTTTTGTCTTATTCAAACTTATTCAAACTGAATCCTGGTGAGATAAGAGTAAATTAAATTGACCACTATGGCTACCTAGAGTATCTGGTGCCTGGTAAGAGAAAAAAAAACATAGCAGAAAAATACATATGACAGCCTAGAAATCTAGGCTAGTGAGTTGTAAGTGTTGGAGCTGAGGAATGAAGGAAGTAGACCCATCTGCCCACTGCTTTCTCTGGCAGTCCCAAATGGACAGTGCTATCAGGAAAGATAGCAGCGAGACAACTACACTAACAACACTGACAACAGACAGCACTCACTTACAACTACCAAATGGCCCCTTCAAGGCCTCTGTGCTTTAGCTATCCTAAACTAAATGCTAAATGCTAGCCCTTACTGGGTGTTTACTGGTTATATATATATATATATATATATATATATATATATATATATATATATATATATATATATATATATATATATATATATATATATATATATATATATATATATATATATATATATATATATATATATATATATATGTATATATATATATATATATATATATATATATATATATATATATATATATATATATATATAGATATAGATATAGATAGATAGATATATATATACATACATCATACTACTACTAATCCTACAACTACTACTACTACTACAACTACTACAACTACTACTACTACTACTACTACGACTACTACTACTACTACTACTACTACTACTACTACTGCTCAAGTGTTGCTGCTGTGAGTGTGGTTGATCATGCTGTAGCCAAGAAATACAGTTTTTTGTGGAAGTGATGGCAGCATGTATTCCCCGCAAGCAGAGTGAAGATGAAATATTGAGGGGCGCTAATTGAATCAAGTGTGGGGATGGCACTGGGTGTCCACATGTTCCTCTGAGGGTGATCGGCTCATGCAGGAGACCTTTAAAGCTCATTTCATGATGGCTATAAAGAGACCATAGATTAGAGTCCAAGCACCAGACAGAAGCAAAGACTCACCAATGTTATCCCATTAAGCCTCCTGCTGCTGGTGGCCAATTTGGCCAATACAAAATGATGCAAAAACACTAAAAAATGACTGAACATTGCCACATGGGTACTCATATGAGAGTACTCAGCGAGAGCTATCCAATGAATGCCAACATGGACAGGGTTTAGATGGTTTTCAAAAATCTTTGCGTCATAGTGCAATTGATGAAAGTAGCCTCAGCATTGGAAGGGTTAATATAATTTGTGGAGCATGCACATAGTCTAATCTGGTACTTATGTTAATGTCTTGATTACTAATTGATTGAACATTAGGATCCGCAGCAAAGACCCTACTGTCTGGGTAGGTAGACTGGGTGACTGATGCATGGCATTTTAAGGCCATGCTGTCTGGGTAGGTAGACTAATTAACTAAGCATTTGGTTTCAAAGCTGTTGGGTAAACCGTGGATGAAACTGTGCTTCTGGGGAAGTACTGCCAGACTCAAATAAAAAAAAAATAAAAAAAGAAAGAAAGAAAGAAAGAAAGAAAAAATAAATAAAAAAAGTACTGCCAGACTCCAAGTCACTATTAGCATTGTCACATGCCCTGAACTGGATTCATAGCCAGACAGTGGTGAGAGACAGAGAGCAGTCAGGAACAAAACCCCAGACTACTCAGCTATCAAGGCCAGCAGCCCAGTATGCTGAGTAGACAGTCCAGTGAAGATTTAGAAGCATGGCAGCCATGAGGACTCGGAGGCTGAGGAGGCCGAGGATATCTAGTGATAAAGCAGGAGCCAGGACGATGTTGGTGTGAGACCAATCATACTATAACTTCTTGATTTAATTACACCATTGATTGGCTGCCAGGAAGGCTCAGCCTGGCACTACCAGGCATTATTAGACTTTGGCAGTCTCTCGGAGGCACTGGCCAACGGAAAACATATTAGACTAAATTTGGTGCGATAGCCTTCCATTCCCTTGCATATTGTAATTGGTTGCAGGAGAGAGAGAGAGAGAGAGAGAGAGAGAGAGAGAGAGAGAGAGAGAGAGAGAGAGAGAGAGAGGAGAGAGAGAGAGAGAGAGGAGAGAGAGAGAGAGAGAGAGAGAGAGAGAGAGAGAGAGAGAGAGAGAGAGAGAGAGAGAGAGAGAGAGAGAGAGAGAGAGAGAGGGAGGGAGGGAGGGAGGGAGGGGAGGGGAGGGAGGGAGGGAGGGAGAGAGAGAGAGAGAGAAAGAGAGAGGGAGGGAGGGAGGGAGGGAGGGAGAGAGAGAGAGAGAGAGAGAGAGAGAGAGAGAGAGAGAGAGAGAGAGAGAGAGAGAGAGAGAGAGAGAGAGGAGAGAGAGAGAGAGAGAGAGAGAGAGAAAGAGAGAGAGAGAGAGTGAGAGACGGAGAGAGTGAGAGACAGAGAGAGTGAGTGATTGAGTGTGTGAGAGGGAGGGGCAGTATTTAATCAATCCAAAGACCAGGAGCTAGTCTAGCTGACCAGAGGCCTGCCTGCATATTTGTTCAATTAGGCCAGTGCTGCACTCGGCCTTGAGCACTCGGCCTTGCCAAGACCAGTTGTGTCCAATCACTACTGTAGGCAGGACATCAGTCGCCAGGGACACCACCCACCTGGGTGTGTATATGTTTATGAAGAGGGTGGGGGGATGGCATGCTAACCGATCACAGTGCCACTTCTCATCATGGGTTTGTTCACTAAAGAAGGGGGGGGGGGGGGGGGGATTGTTCACCAAAGGAGGGGAGGGGAGTTTGTTCATTAAAGGAGGGGAGGGAGTATAAACATCACTGAAAAAAGGGGGTCCTCTTTGCTAAGATTTCAATTTTGAATGTCATTGTACGAATGAAGGTCAGTATCTGAAACAATTATAAAAAAAAAAAGAAATAAGAAA
>OZ012687.1:12992028-13149257 GCA_963942565.1 Maea johnstoni | reverse complement strand
GCCAATAAATAACAACCTATATTAATTAATGTTGATCATGCATAAATAATGACATTTCATGCTTCTGTGTTCAGATATTTATCAACAGTACCAACTTAACCCTTTCACATCTGGAACATATATATGGTCGGACATATATGAAAATATGTTAATAAGAAAACAATATCTTTATAAAAAATATGTTTGGTTTTGGTTTTAGCAATCGGTTTTTATATATCTTCCAAATTTACTCCTTTTGATGAGTTATTTTTTAAACTTTTCATACTACGTGTGCAACCCATATACATAAGGGTTATTCACCTTAGAGCACAGATATACTACTACCACAAGGGATCAGAAAATCCAAGACCCACAGACTTATGAGCGTTTTGGTGATCAATGAGTTAGCTAATAGATGGTTCTTTGAAAAAAGCCTTGAGTGGCTGAGCTTGGCCAATGAGATGTGGGCACACAAGTCAAGATATATTAGCTTTCGAAAAGTAGCCTTGCTCTTGACATTGTTGTTCTTTGTGCAGAAACATAACAATGCATTTCCTATCCTTTTATTACTGGTTCTAGACTTCTTCTAAGTCGGTTTTGGCTGAGAGTTTATCAAGGGTCCCTAATTCCCAAAGGCTAAAGGAAATACAGGATGAAGAGGTGAAGGGGTGAAATCTAAGCTTATGTCAATATGGTCTCAGTGCAGATCTGGCGCCTTTGCGTCAAATAGTTTGTATGGTAGCGTTAAACATGGCCCCTTGGTCAGTTAAACAAGACAGGTGCAGCATAACCTCTGAAAGTGGACAGGTTTCAGGCCGAGGAAAGGGAAATGATTTTAAAGTGAATGATATGACACAATTTTTCTTGTTTGTAAAAAGTTCCCTATTACTGCTATCTCTTAAGCACTGGTGACAGTCAGCAGGTCCTTAAAAGATGCCAAAAACAGAGTGCATCTTGGGATAGGATGGACGCCCCATATGGCTGCATCAGGCCTGTTACATAGTCACTTCTGTAAGCTATAACTGAGTGGTGCTGAAGAGGACAGGTTCGGGGGAGGTCTTATTTGAAAGGTGACATGTATAAGCTCATTTTGAACCTATATCATTCTGATGGTGCTTTTCCCCTTTAATGAAATTGGCCCAATGTCTGAGTATCATGGTGAACCTCTGTTCGGCCGTGGGACATCAATTTCACTTCTTAGGTCATTAGACAAAACTACTTATCAGCATTTTTGTTGGCAGTAAACCACTACTATATGGTTTATAGCCTAAATGAGATAATTTCCAGTTGAAAATATTTTTTTTGTGTCTCATGAACTTTAAGCTCGCACTGGAGGCATGTGAGAAAGTTGTCAATGACTTGGTTAACTCCTGTTTCCTCCGCCATAATTAATTACTGGCTTGTAAGGATTTAGCCCTAGTTTAAGTCAAACAAGAAAAGTAAAGTGTATTCTCCATTCTCCATCCAAGGTGCAAAAACAGTTTTTGAATTCTTATGTATAAAGAAAAACTCTTAGATGTAGAGATCTGCCAATGTACAAAGACTGATTATTGCACTCTTATTGTAGTGATAGTGAAATGCAGCCCCAAAAGGACTATTTTTATATGTGCTTTTGTCTTGAGTGCACTAAAGCAAGTAGCCTACAAGATCTACAAGTAATAACTCCTATTGTCAATAGTGACATAAATGTATACAATGTATGCAATTGTCATTATTTTACCATTACACTGTATACAATTATATCAATATAACAGTGTAACTTTGTAACTGTACATATCTTGGATTATAGTACAGGTTTATGGTAATGATCATTACCTACTGAAGGCTTACATTCTACCAAAAACAGAAAGGTCTTTGACAAATGAAAGTTTTGGTCAAGCGGTCATTTGTCTAGGCAATCATGTAAAAGCTGCAGTAGTGGCGACTTCTGCACAAAGCAAACATTCCCCTGAGTCCTGGGAACACGTTTGTAAAGGCTTAGTACAAAGCTTAACCCATTAATGCTTAAGTGTTCCTTCAGACATTGTCGTCTGGATCTATGATACTTTTGACCATTACTTCAGAATTAAGTTGGCAATAGTTTGAATAACATTTCTCATTCAAGTATTTTCCCAGTGTTGCTTTTGCCTGCAAGATTTCATCAAAATTGTCAGGCTGCTTTTGGCCGCTGTGAGCATTAATGGGTTAAACACACTCGAGTGACAGCCAGACAAAGTGTGCATGATTTCTTTGACTCATGTTATTAGTATACTTGAAAGTTCAGCACAGCCACCCTTCCAGGAAAATCAGTGTATTCAAATGCTGTAATCTGTTGATGCACATGGTAGCAATGAGGCCAGGCCAGGGCGTAGTATTATGACCGTTATCAACATGTTAGGTAATGAGCCCTCCTGTTAGGGGAGTGACCAGAATGTTTGGGAGAGAAGGAGGGCTACTAACCAGGATAGAGGGCTATAAGCCTCCTAGTCCAGGTTTCGGCTAAAACTTAAAAACTCTGGGAGACGGCAGGACTTTGGGTTTTCAAATTGCCATAGACCCAACCAAAATCTTCCAATGTGACCTGACTTCGATTAAAACTTAAAAACTCTGGGAGACTGTAGGACTTTGTGTTCTCAAATTGCCATAGCCCCAACCAACATCTTACATCCCCACCTTAGTCCGTTCCCAAAACAATTATGAAGTTGTAAGCTATCTTCCAATTCTAGACAAGTGCTTTTTGTAAATTTGAATGAAAATGTTGACTGCAGTGTGACCAAAAAACTCTCTTAGAAATAGTTTTTGAATACACCCAAAAATTCATTTTAGAAAGTAGTCATAAGTTCAGACCACTCTTGTCAAGAAGGTCTCCAGGCATGACAGTGTTAACGATTCTGCGGCCTCTACTCAGGAATCCCAGATGCATTTTATTGGTCTCTCATAAAAAACCCTACTTGAGAGGGTAAGGGTCATGAATATTTATGTCAGCAGCTGGCAACCTGCTGAGGCCACACTATGAATATGCACCCCAGAGAAACGTACTTGCTATGGTAACACCTAACTCAACAAAAAGAGAAAAAAGGTTCATTCAAGTTCGTGTCAGGTCACAACTCGACCCCCTTGAAACCTCAGGGCAGATAAAAATGCAAATATTTACTATCGATGGACCATAAAATATGCCTCTGATTATAAACATATCACTGTGTTTACAATATGTGAAGAGGCGGCTAGGTTGCCATGGTTACAAAAACAAAACTGTCATTCTTTTGATTCCTCACATGTATAACTGAGCAATCTAGCTCTCCACAATGGATATCGATCATTCCTTGAACAGTATTGTTCAGCTAAGTAGACATACCCCTCAAGGACATGTTTCATTATTTCATGGTTCCTTTTGGAACGGGTATTTCATTTTCTTTAACCCTTTCATACTTGAGAGTTACCCAAAATGTGTCATCTTGAGCTAGTGCATGTGTGTATGCGACCTGATGCCCATAGACCCAAACACACACACGCACAAACACACACACATATATATATATATATATATATATATATATATATATATATATATATATATATATATATATATATATATATATATATATATGTATATATATGTATATATATATATATATATGTATATATGTATATATATATATATATATATATATATATATATATATATATATATATATATATATATATATATATATATGTATATGTATATGTATATATATATATGTATATATATATATATATATATTTATATATATATATTTATATATATATATATATATATATATATATATATATATATATATATATATATATATATATATATATATATATATATATATATATATATATATATATATATATACATATATAACTATTGAATTTCCTGGTGAGTTTGGTGAAGATATTTGGACTTTTGGACTCATCACAACGTAGAAAGTATCAAAAACAAGGTGACCGATTGGCAGAGCAATGATAACATGCTAATCAGAACTTCTGTTGAAAGAGACGTAGAACCAAGGCACTTAACCCTCTTGTTCTCTAGAACACAAGCACTTTGAAAAACTTCAATAATATATCAAAATTATCAAAAATATGCAACGAAAAAAATTGTTTTACAATTAAAGATAAAACACAACATTGTAACGAATATTTCTTTGATGACTGCTTTCAAGATATTTCCATTTTCTCCACAAACGTGGCAGTGATAGTTAACAGTCTGGGATTCATAGCTCCCCGAAGGTCTCTATCAGACTAAAAGATGTTGGCACGCTGCCAACAGTTGAGGCTCGCATGTTGATTCCCCATTTTTACAGATGTTTGCTGTGATCTGAGGAATTCTCTAGGTGTTAGAAGTAGTTTCATATTTGTCTGCACAGCATCTGAACATCATATAAGCCATTCACACCTGCAGCACCCCCTTACTGTGCTTAACCCTTCCAATACTGAGCCTACTTTCGTCCAAAGCACAAAGATGCAGAGATTTTTAAAAATCATCTGAAACCTGTCATGTTGGTATTCATTGGATAGCTCTCGCTGAGTACTCTCAAATGAGTACCCATTTGCCAGGATTTTAGTAATTTTTTCAGGTTTTTTGCCTCATTTTTGTAATGGCCAAATTAGCCACCTGCAGCATAAGGGTTAATTAACTTACTCATGCTTTATACCTGAATGGGAATTCAGAGGTACATTTTCTTTACTTTTTCAGCCACGTTCAGTCTAATTTGTGACTTGCTATGCAAATGGTATGGCCAGGAGGAAACCAGAGTGCCCAGTGAAATCCAACAACTATCCCAGGCCTTTGGAAACTCTCCTTGATGCATATCTTCTGGACATGTGATTCTTTTGAAGATAACCTTAGAATGAAGTATAAATTCACAAAATGCTTGGAGAAGAAAGATAGGTTGACTTTTGATCAAAGTTTCCCTTTCAAATAGTTTCCAAAAACTGCTTATCAAAATAGCATCAGAAGAATATGATGTTTTTGAAGTACTACGGTAAATGTGGGTTAAGGGGTATTTAGGCACTGAGTTGCATCTACAATATAAAAAAGTCGGAGCAAGATTGTGTGAAAACTTCCATGCCCACATAAATCATAATTTCCCCAAATATGATAATAATAGAGGTCCCACTCTCTGCAGACAATTATCTAACAGTAAATGCACTAGCCGATTGCATGGTCTGCTGTCCCCAGACTCACCATAATAACCACACTGCTAGGACATAACCCATACACGCCTGGAGCTTCTCCTTAGTCTGGATATACAGAACATTTGCAAATAACTTCAAATTAACCCTTCCTTTAATGCTGAGGCTACTTTCGTCCAAAAGCACAAGAACGCAAAGATTTTTGAAAATCTTGGAAAATCTTTAAAAATCTTCTCAGTAAGAGTCGTCTGAACATATGGTATTTTCCTAAATAGCTTTGCAACTTGAGTTCAAGATACTAGTAGATTGTTGTTGCTGGTGTCTTGTTGAAGATTTCATATTCAAATGTTTTCCAAAAGTCTTTTTTTTTCTTTTAGAGAATCACCCCCTACAAAATCAGCATTTTTTTTGCTGCTGCAGGCCTGAATGGGTTAAGATTTCCTCAGACTGGTGGCTAATGATCTAGCAGCAGCACTCTCAGGATAACAGGAGTCACCAGGAGAACATTTCACATTTAAATATTTTCCAAAATTCTTTTTTTTTTTCAGAGAATCATTCCTAACTGCTGCAGGCAAGAAAGGGTTAGAATTTTCTTTTCTTTCAGAGAATCACCCCCTACAAACACTTCTTTTTTACTGCTGCAGGCTTAAATGGGTTAATATTCCCTCAGCCTGGTGCATAATGATCAGCTAGCACTCTTAGGATAGCAGGAGTCAGCAGGGGGGCCGGCAAATCACAGCTGGACACAGATGGGTGATTATGGACCATTACCATAAAATTGATATAAATCTGTCTTTGAATACAGGATTTGGAGTGGGAGCTAAATGGATAATTGAGTCCTGAAAAATTCATAAATCAACTCGAGCATGACAAGAGAGAAAACTGGTCAGATTGTACCAGTGCTCTATATTCAGGCTTAGAATTCTTGATAAGTCGATCACTTGGAGGCTGTCACACTTTTGAAAATAAAATGGACATAGAAAATGCAAATGCAAATAGACATTATGGCACACAGTTGATGGCAGGGTCCTGATGAATATTTTCTCTGTAAAAAGTTATCAAAAGGCTTCTGTTGGAAAGATAATATGAAAACATGAGTTCTTCTAAGGGGATGAATAGCTTAACCTATCCCTTTGTAGAGTGGCTGAAATTGTCAGGGCAAGTTCCAAAATGCTTTAAATGATGGCAATGCAAATATATCTATAGGGAAATTGTAGCCAAGAAAATGGTACACAACACATTCTATTGATTCTTAAAATCAACCATTTTACACAACATATTGGAGCTGTTATTAAATGGCTAGGTATGACTGTAGTCTGTCCATAAAGCCTGAAAAGGGAAATAAAACTAACCCATTGATCGCTCTAAAGAATGGCAGATGTTGTGAACATATGGCAAAATTATTGAAATAATAACAGTTTTGACTAAAATAGCTTCCTTTTATAGGTGCAATAAAGTCCTTTGAATATATCAGTAAATATAATTTACAAAGATAAGTCTGACAAACAGCCATAAAATAGATTAGAATTGTTCTAGGCAATATCTGAAATTGTTTATTTATTACTGTGCGTTTCCACATTGGTACAGCTCCCTCTAGAGCAAGAGACTTCTACAAGTTACCCATTAAACTATCCTCCAGTGTACATGGTTATGACCCTGATTAGGGTAAAAAGGGCTCCTAATAACGTGACCTTAAATAATATACCAACCTAACCATCCAAAAATCTTTGTTTGTATAGCTTTTTGATAAACATATTCACTGCAGTTTATCGCATCCGCACACTTAAGATTTTAAAGTACGCTTTATAAATCTCACTATGAGGGTATTTTCCCTGATAAGCCGTGACCTGAGATACACTGAACATTCCCTCACCCTTGACCCTTGACCCCACCCGCTCCTTATCTTAAACCATGTGAACACCTATTTCCTGTCACTGGCCTGTGCTACATGTTATGGGGGTGTCGCAGGACGTGCCCGCCCATGATATTCAGTCTCCCCCTGCTTTTTTGTTTGTTTGTTTTGGGCTTATTCGTTGCTTTTCAGCACTGAGGGTCATATCACCACAAGATAGCAACCCCAGAAATGGGAAGAAAGCTCTCAATGTTTTTAAAGGGTATCTATAAATTGCCATTGGAAGAACCTAAAAACTAACATATTTCAAACACAAATTATGCCTTTCGGACCCCTAACAACCTAACAGCATGGTTATGAGTCACTTTGACAAAAATATTCTAAAAAGATATTTGAACAAAGTGTTTGCCAGATAAAATTTCCTAAACATTTCCAGGTTGATTTTGGCTGCTGTGTGCAATTAAATGGGTTAAGGTGCAGCAATTGGTTTGAACTTGCAACTAATTAGTAAGGGGTGACCAAATAAAACACTTACCTTGTGGTCTGACACAATGGAAATGTTTTGAAAACATAACAATGTTTGAGAAAAAAGTGCCAAGTGGAAGACAAATGGCTGATTCTCTTTTGGTTTAACCTTTCTTCTTCAAATTTTTCTTAATTATCATATCATTCGTTGAGTAACCCTTAAAGTTGTCAAATCATGTGTGCTCTAAATATGCAAATGGTTTAACCCCACTTACAAACCTAGCAGATTAATATAGTACACTATTCATTTAATGCAATTTCTACCTAGTAGGTCTCACAATAAAGTAATTACTACATATCTTGAATTAAATACATATCTTTAGACATTTTTACAGTTATTTCTTAATCAAAAAGACTTGTTGGGCTGTGAAATTCACACTCAGGGTGAATAAGTTAACATAATTTCCCTGAAAGTGATTCATATATTGATGGGTACTCTAAACTCACTCAAGATGAAACAAGTTCTTTTTTATCAACTATAAATAAGTAAACATAGTACTTCTTACTTTGCTTTGACTACACTCCAGTTTTTCTTGCGCACTAAAGCTTTGTAAACATGACCCCTACAGCTCCGTTACCAGTTAAACCCACACCGCCTCATGTGGAGACATAGAAAAACGAATGAAAATGCACTTTTTTCCAGGGTTATAAACTTGAAGTTGTATCAATGCTATAATAAATACACTTCAAGGTTCTCCTAGAAGTATTTAATGCTTTTTTGGCAGAAAGAAAAGGGTACTACGTACATCATGCTTCGTATCAAGTCGAGTGCAATGATGTTATTGAGCACGTTTCATCAAAATCATGTTATTTTCTAGTAGTGAAAGGATAAGGATGCACACGCTTTGACGGAAAGACTAGCATTCTGAAGAAACCCACAGGCTTAGATGATAAACTCTCTATCTAGGGCATCATCCCAATCATCACTGTCATAATTGTCACTCTCATCATCTTTTTCATCATCTTTTTCATCGTCATCATCATCATCATCAACATCATCGTCATCATCATCACCATCATCATCATCATCATCATAATCATCATCACCATCATCATCATCATCACCAGCATCATCATCATCACCATCATCATCACCACCCCATCATCATCATCACCACCCCATCATCATCATCCCCGCTGCCAACATCATCACTTTTAACACCACAATTACCATTATTACTACCCTTTTTAGTAGTATACATGATAACAACTGCCATCATCAACAATTCAACATCATCATCATATCTATTACCCATTATATATCCCCATCATGAGCAGATATCCAAAGAGCTTGTTCTCATAGACACGTTAGAGTTGATGCAGAAAGTCAAAGGTGGATAAATACTAGTTATCCACTTTTGGAAGGCTATAAGGGGCTAGTGTCTGACAGAGCTGTCAAAAATCGCCAGTATGGTGCTTCAGGTGGTATATTTGTAAACTGCACCATTAGACAGTCAGGTGGACCTCCTACCATCTGACCTGGATGTCAAATGACAGATAAATGCTGATTTATCAGAGAGTGTGTTGATCATGAGCTGTTGATGGCACCTGCCCGCTACTGCTGACGCTGCTTTAACTCACTTTGCAGGCAGGCAGGCAGGGCTAAAAAGGGCAGACCAGGAATGGAAAATAACGCATCCAAATTGACAAAAAGAGAGGTTGAAATATGAATTGAGGAGAGAGAGAGAGAGAGAGAGAGGAGAGGAGAGAGAGAGAGAGGAGAGGAGAGAGAGAGAGAGAGAGAGAGAGAGAAGAGAGATGAGAGAGAGAGAGGAGAGAGAGAGAGAGAGAGAGAGAGAGAGAGAGAGAGGAGAGAGAGAGGAGAGATGAGAGAATGAATTGGGTTTTGATAAGGTACTCTATAGTACCTTAAACTCTGTCAACACCGTCCACAACTTTGGATTGACACGTGTGATAGGGTCACGTGTGATAGATAACACCTCCACACTTTGGATTGACACGTGTGATAGGGTCACGTGTGATAGATAGATAGATAGATAGATAAAGAGAGAGAGAGAGAGAGAGAGAGAGAGAGAGGAGAGAGAGAGAGAGAGAGAGAGAGAGAGAGGAGAGAGAGAGAGATGAGAGAGAGAGAGAGAGAGAGAGGAGATGAGAGAGAGAGAGAGAGAGAGAGAGAGAGAGAGAGAGAGTGAGAGAGAGAGAGAATTAGTTTGATAAGGTACTCTACAGTACCTTATACTCTGTCCACATACCTATAAGTAGGTATGTGGACAGAAATAGTTTGGACTTTCCCCATGATTGCACCACCACACTCGGGATTGACACGTGTGATCGGGTCACCTGACGGAGCAAGGCTAATCTCTTGGGAAAAGATTCTAAGTAACAAAGGAGTGAAGTACAATGAATGAAAGATAAACTTTAACCCTTCCATGTCCAAATTGAACTAGTGGTGCTCGCCACCATATATTCAGTGAAAAAAATCAGATTTCTAAAAATCTTAAACAGCACAACAATTTCTGGTTAATAATTATTTCCTTCCTAAATTTCTATACCAATTCTTTTATTGCGGCATGTTTTCAAAGATTCAGTCTATCCAGAACTGTTGGATATGAATGGGTTTTGAAATCTACCCCCGAACCCTAGGATTCTTCCATATTCATGCTCCATATTTTTCAATTACCTTCTTATGAGTTATGGATGTCAGCACCTAAGTTCAAACTTCTATTCCCACGTAGCACATTGTATGAGTATGACCATTACTGCCCACACAATAAGAGACCTACAGGGTGTTAAAAGCTACCATTCTCTTGCCGAGTAAGTAGATGTTACAACACTGGTGGCCGTCAAAGTCTACTTATCTCCGGTTCTTCACCCGAGCTATCCCCAGCTGAATGCTTAATTCTGGAGGATAGTGGAAAGTTGTGAAAGGCATTAAGGTATTGGGCACCGCTCAGACACATGTCCTTACCAAATACACTGACCCTTTAAATCCTGAACCCCTCTGGGTGTCTGGTGGATAATGTGATCTTTAACCTATTAATGCTCACAGCGGCCAAAAGCAGCCTGACGATTTTGATTGAATCTCGCAAACAAAAGCATAGTTAGGGAAATATTTGATGGAGAAATGTTAACCAAAACATTACCACCAACTCTCCTTCAAATATTTTGTGAAATCTTTCTTATTCCAAAGTTATTATCAAAACTACCATAGCTCCAGACGACAATTTTCATAAGACCTTTCAAGTGTGAAGGGGTAACCTATTAACATCTGCAGTGCAGACCTGATATGACAACAGTAGAAGGAACTTTTTAGAGAGAGTATCGCACGGAAAAAACATTTCAAGAGTTTTTTTTATCCACCAGGAAAGACAGCATTCCATCAAATATTGCTTTTTTTTATCATATATCAAGATATCACACCACATTTACATTCAAGATGGGTAAATATTTTGTTACAATGATTTTCTCTCTTTTTTCAAGGAAAAAATGAGTGGCATTATTATTGCATTAATTCTGTTCTAGATTTTCAAATTGTGAGAAGAGGTAACTATGCATTTAAACCTCCATATTGATACCTTAGAAGCCGAACGGTTTTCAAGACTCTCAGTCTCAAGAGGTTATGTAACTTTGATATGTTTTTCAACACTAGAAAGGTCAAGTTATTTGCATCTCTGTCAAATGGTTTGGGTTTGTCAAGAACAAGTATGCTTTGAGTTCAAAGGGTACCTTTTTTACACCTCATCCATCATCATAATTAAGGCAACCTGGTTAACTATCAGTTCTAGATTTATTTTGGATATATATATATACACATACATATATATATATATATATATATATATATATATATATATATATATATATATATATATATATATATATATATATATATATATATATATATATACATATATATATATAGATACATGTATATGTATATATATATATATATATATATATATATATATATATATATATATATATATATATATATATATATATATATATACATAAAACTTATGTTTATATATATATATATATATATGTATATATATATATATATATATATATATATATATATATATATATATATATATATATATATATAATATAAACATATATATATATATATATATATATATATACATATATATATATATATACACATATATATATATATATATATATACATATATATATATATATATATATATATATATATATATATATATATATATATATATATATACATATATATATATATATATATATATATATATATATATATATATATATATATATATATATATATATATATATACATATTAATTCATGACACATATTTGATTTACTACAGCAGTGAAATCCTCTCAAGAAAGCATTTGTGTCTTTTACACAAAAAAACTTCATATATGGTTCATAAACTAGATTCTAATCTCTATCATATAGGCACAAGTAAGTCACATTTCGCAACGTGAAAGGCTTGTTGGCAGTCAAATATTTCATCATCCACTTGAAAACTTTGCTTATCGGTCTTGCTATCAGTGAAGGTCAGTGCTGAGGTCCATTTAGGTAGCCCTTGAGAGCCTTCAGCCTAACTGTACCGTATATCTCACCAGCTAGGCAGCTACCTGCCACAACCTGTCCCTGTGAGTAAAAGGAACATTGTAATCTATCAGTAAAATATGTATGCACATGTGATCTTTATCAGATGAATATAACAGAAAAGGTCACCCTTCTTCTATAACATGTGACATTGGAAAAATGAAGGGGAGGCATACATAGTATACCTTAAATTTCCAAGATATAAGTTTTTACATGTAAAGGTACGGGTACTTGGAGCTCCTAAAACTCTCCTTTAACTTGTAAATTTGAATGATTTTAATTTGTTTTCAATACGAGTGCAAATGAATCAACTGATAAGAATGTTTAATTCCATAATGATTGATTTGTTAATCTACAGATACATCTTTACTTCAGTGAGGCTACAAATCAAATCATACTTGAAATTCCTCTACCCAAGCAACCAGTACAGGATTTGTACCTGCTACAACCAGTTCAGGAGGCAACCTTTGGTAAGACTATCTTGTTCTCCTTTGTAGGGATTTGCCTTGAGGATGTCTTTCTACTATGGATTAGAAAGCTAACGTTCTGTGAAATATCATCAAAAAAGTCAAGACATTTTCATGCACTACAGGCAAGAATGGGTTGCTATTTTGTGTCACCAGCCTCAGGACATGGGAACTTTATCTTTGGTTCCCCAAACGTGTCATTGCTTTCATGTAACCAATCTCTCTGCACTTTACTGATAGAGAATACTATAGTCTATAAAGTTGCCAGTGACTTGGGGTTAGGCTGTGTTTTTCCCTGTGTACTCCGGTAACCCCAGCAATTTAGCCTGTTAATGGCTTTTTGTGTTATTTTGTATTGGCAAAATTAGCTTCCAGAAGCATAAGGGTTAATGAGCTTCAGCGACAGCATCAGGTATGATCAAAGACATAACTAACAGATGTTTCTCAGAACAGCACTGAAGACTGGTGTCCCTGCTCAGCCAATGAGAGGCAAGCAGATAACGATGTGTGTATGCTATAAATTGGGTATTGCTTATTTTATTTCCGGTCACATTTTAAAAAATATATTCTGCTTTAAAGTACATGAGTAGTGCTGTGTGGTCATATCATCCATATAGTACTGGTTGAATACCACTTTAAGAGTTGACCTAAGCAATTGAAGTTTGAGTCAAGAAAAATACTATGATAACGATGACATATCATCAAAAAAGTCAAGACATTTTCGTGCAGTACAGGCTAGAATGGATTGCTAACTGGCAGTCTCTCTAAGGAGAGATAAGTACCATCAGAAGAAAGATACTTCAGATGTAACCTACTTGTTCTCCAACTTCTGTTTTTGTGGAGATAAACAAATTCTTAAATAATAGAAAATATCGTAGTTCAGAAAGTTGCCAGTGACTTGAGGTTAGGTGGTGGTTTTCCCTGTGTACTCCAGTAATCCCAGCAATCACAGCTGGCTTGGCACAGTTTAGCCTGTATATGGCAGAACATAGAGAGTAACCAAAATTCCATCATCAACTTAAATGAGGCATACCAAAATGATATGGTTCCTCCTCTGAAATGTTTGATACACCCTTGTAGGTGAGTGTTGGTTTAACATACGCAGGATGTGTTTTTTAGTTGAGTGAACAATAGCAGTACAGTTGTACCACAATATTGAGTCAGCCCTTTTGATCAAATACTATGGTATGTTTCTGCCAAAACACACACATAGGTGTTTAGAGGTAACAATTAGCTCCTCCTTATACACACAGCTAGAGAATTAACCCTTTTATGCAGATATTCCCTTGAGAATTATCTGCATCTGGATCTATGATACTTTTGAATAAACTTTGGAATACAGCAATATTTTACAAAATATTTGAGAGATGGTTGTGGCACAGATTGCATTCAATATTTTCCCTCCAGTTATTTTCTGAAAGAAGTCCTACTGAAAAAGATATCCCATATTTTGTGCTGATGTGCATATGAACAGGTTAACTATACTTCAGCATACCTTCATGTCTAAACACTTGTGACTATGCCAATGCACTATATGCCTTACCTATAGCAATAAAACAACAATAACAAACATGTAGGTTCTCTTTCGTTTTGGTTCTAGTCCAAAACGGTTGAAGGAAATAAGTTCCTTTATTTACTAGTTCTATGGCCTACTTTACACGCAAGCCATTCATGCCTTGGTTGTCCATGGGTTGCCCCTTCCACCTCCCTAAATTTACACCTGATGCATCGTATGGCCAGCGTATGCAAACTTTGGAATCAGACAAAATAATCAATTCCCAATATTTCAGTGGCAGTTGTGTGTTTCTATCTAAAATGCCTTGAAGTGCATGCATAGTATAGCCTTCACATGAATGAGAACCACATGGTTGATTTCGAAGGATCACAAGGGTATGAATAGGTTAAATGGACTGTGGTTGTTCCCATTAACCTTTTAGCGCATTCCTGCTTGCGGAGCTAAAATACACCTGAATAATATGGCGATCTTTTTTCTGATTTTTTTTTCTATAGTATATGTAGGAGAAATGATAAACAAGACCGAATCTATAACCATTCTTTAAATAGTCTGTTATTTTATTTATTATTACCGGTACCAATTTCTTAAAAGAAGTATCTTTCCATCCCGACAACCTTTATTCATGGAACTCTGGGCATGATAAGGTTAAACAGTACCTTTTTCATAGTGAAAACAAACAAACACCAGTAGACATCTTCTTATTTAACAACTTACATCATACCAGTGCCTATTAAAAGGTTAGGAAATTGGGTCATAGGAACTTCATACCTTCAGGCACTGTGATTATGCGGAAGTGCTCATGTGTCTAATGTATAAATAGACTGCCCTTTAACCTGAAGAAAAGAGGTGAGTTTGGAACAGCTGATGCACTTAACCCTTTAGCTCCGGGTCAGAGAATGCCTGGCTACTATCCATGCTGGGGCCGAGAGAGGATTTCAGAGAGTAGCTATTTTACCATGAAAATAATAAATTTTAATCTGTTCATGCCATATTCCTGCCAAGTGTAGTCTGGAATTACAATACTTTTGAAAATAACTATGGAATTAGGCTTACATTCATAACATATATGAAGAGTATTGTGGGTTGGGTCCTGAATAACATCTTTCATCAAATGTTTTAAGGGGCATTGTGGGTCAAGTCCTGAGGATTTTTCATCAAATGTTTTCAGAAATACTCCAACGGCAAAGACACAATCAAAAGAGTTTTTTTGTGCTACAAGCATAAAAGGGGTAGATTTGGATGCTTTAATGAGTGGAATTTGGACTCACAACCCCTTCAAAACTATAATATCTTATTATCCCCTGTTGAGTGTTAACCCCCTCCCCCCGAACCCCCCCCCCCCCAACAACCCCTTCAAAACTATAATATCTTATTATCTCCTAAAGGTATCACTCTACAGCCACCCCTGTTGAGTGTTCCCCCCTCCCCCTCCTGCGGTCACCTGATTCTGACTGGCGAACATGTGGCCCCAGCCACAAAGGGGACATCAACATTTAATAGGAATCATCAATATATCGACCATATATCACATGAATGTGTCAGTTTCACAGCCACATCCTTTGTGCTAATAAAAATATGCCAGGCTGTTTGATAAATATCCACATGAGGTGTGTATAAATGGTATCATCCTATACTCCATGATACAGTAATTGTTAGCAGCTATCAGGGTCTGACACTTAGGCTAGGGGCTAGAAAAGGTCTTTTGACAAAAAATAGTGGTCAAAAACAGGATTTCTGGTTAATATACATACTATTTTGGGCCCCTAGTCAGAAAAATCTAGGGGCCCCCAGCACAATCTAGGGGCATATGCCCCTGGGAAAGTCGAACCCTGGCCATAGTTGTCCCAATGTTAATATGCGTACAGTGCAAATATGTGCCATGAAAATGGTAATATTGTATACCATATCATATAGTAAACCTCATGGTCTAAATTACCTTTGACCTCAAACACCTGTTCTCTAAGTGAACCTTAAGCTCTAAATAAGTGATGTGCTTACAGCAATCCAGTTTTTATAACACATGTGCTTAAGATAATATAATCTTTATCTCTTTTAAAGGGTTATTCATATACTAATAGTCGGGTTCTTTCAGTAGCCCATGAGCACTTATACTTGAGCACCCCCCTCCCCCCTCCCAACCAACCTATGAAACACACCACTCTAACCTCTTCTTTAATCAATTTTCCACTTCCCTGATTATCTAGGGTTGTTGTTTTCTGTATACTCCTAAAGATATGTTTGTGTTCACGTGTGTTTATGACCTTCACTTTGCCACCCAATCATGTTCATTCTACTGATTGAATGCTAAATATTGCACATGGGCGACCAAGGGGTTTCTAGCCATTGTAGTATTATCACTACTCGGGTTGGAATGTGCTATTTTGGTATAAAGGTCAGCCGGAGAGATTGATATGCGGAGATGCGAGATTTACTGCCTCACTGGCCTATCTTCGCTCCTGGCATGCTGCCAGATGGTTTAGATCAGCCGTCTCATTCTGTTTACCGTTATTCCCATCTTATCCTATCTTTCCCAGCTAAACATGTAATGAAATGGCGATTACTTTCAAAAGAATCCCCACAAAAACGGCTTGCAAGGCAATGTGACACCTACACTCTGGAAAAGCATTTTTTTCAATGGTTCCAATAAACATCTTTTTCCTTGATGTCTGCATCACTTTAAAATATATTTGTAACATGCTGCAAAACAGTTGAAAAAATACTGTTCTGAAAACAATGTATTGCTACTTTAACCCTTTGCTGAGGCTACTTTCGCCCAAACACAAGGATGCAAAGATCTTGAAAACCATCTAAACCCTGTCATATTGGTATTCATTGGATAGCTGTCGCTGAGCACTCTCAGATAAGTACCCATTTGCCAGGGTTTCAATGATTTTTCAGATTTTTTGCACCATTTTGTATCGGCCAAATTAGCCACTAGCAGCATAAGGGTTAAAAGCTTGAAAGAACAGATGTAATAAAGCAACCCATAGGGCAGAAGTCAACACAAATAATTCATTCCCCTTTTTCATATTAGCTATAAAATCATTGACATCTCTTATTACAAAGCCGAATATGTACAGGGTCTCAAATTAGATGTTAGTTTGTGGAAAAAGGGGAAAGATGTTTAAGCTAAAATATGAGAAAAATGCATCAAACAACCCATACAACTTGTGGGTACAGTGCAACAGAAGAGTAGGCTAAAATTTGGATATGATTCCAATATGAGCTGAGCATCCTCATGTTGACACTTTAATGCTGCTTCAAGCACCCCAAAATTAGGCATGATAATTTTGGTGATATCTTTGATAATGAAAGCATCACTTGAACATGCTTGACAAATTGCTGATGACCATAATGCATGCAAATACCAAATATTCTTCAAAACAGTTTACAATTCTTGGTATTCCACATTATTCTTATACCGGTATATATAAAACAATCTAGATATGTTAATGGTGAAGTCATAGCATAAATGGTTATGCATTTATTTAGATCTGATAATCTTGCTAGGATTCTGAGCTGCTAGCACCCGCCATCAATACCAGTGTATGAAGAGTGTGGGGGGAGATACAATAACACTCATCATTATCTGGAATAGAAATTTGCATTTCAGAAAGGAGGAATATGGTGAAAAGTTCAAGATTATGCTGTAAAATATGATTTTGATACTTTTCTTACCTGGACTTTCATTGGGACCTAGACCCTTTTGCAACTTAAGAATAAAACAAATATTAGAAAAGGAGATGTAGGTGAATTTCTGACTTCTTTTTTTAAATCCTTCTGCTTCTGCAAGAATGTTTTAATCAAAAAAGGTAGGCCATTTTGGCCTCTACATACACAGACAGTTTAACCTACTCATACCTGTAGCACCCAAAACCGCCTGACTTTAGTAATATCTCTTCAACAAAAGTAATATTCAGAAATAATTTGAAGGAGAAATGTTTATTAGAAACTAATTAACAGTTCTCCTTCAGAGATATTTGCAAATTATGCTTTATTACAATGTTATTTTCAAAAGTATGGTGTTTTAATTCCAGACGATCCATGTCAAAGTCTGAGATCTCCAGGCATGGATGGGTTAATTTCCAGCTCCAGCTAATTTCAAGCCCTGCTGTCAGTCCATATGTACACTCAATATGCAAAAATGGTGTAAATATGACATAAAAAATTAAAAAGTGGGTGCAGTGAAGTTAGCCAGTCATGCACTGCCTAAAAACAAACCACAACACTAGCTTGTTTTCATAGCCTTGACAATTAGCACTCCCTATAATACCAAAACAATAGACATGCTTTAAAGAAATAATACTCAGCCTTTGAGGTGTTTGACTGACGGTTATAGATGTTGTTTTTTTAGCTCTTATACTCAGTAACAAGCTTTGTATGATCTCATCTATATGATTTTCATTTATGATTTCCCCAGCCCTCAATGTGTTGTGTAACATACATATACTCATACAAAACATTGATCTTACTTAAAAACAAGCCAAATATTAGTCTCTGGGTGATAGACCTAAAAAATCCTTTTTTAATGATTTTTACATTTCATAAACTTATATACCCATTCTGAAATGAGGCTGAATATCCTAAGAAAGAAACAAGTAATATGAAAATATCATCATCTAACTCATAAAAACAGTGCAATTTCCCTAAAAGAGTGATGTATTTATAAATCATTCATTTGATTTCCGTGTGATTATCCTCAGTAAAAAAAGAAAAATTATGAAGAAATCAATTCACCAATATTCCCCATATGAAAAGAGTCGGGTTCCCTGAAATACACTTGACTCTTTTTCCTATAATGCAAGGCATGTGTTCCCCATTCATGTGCCAACGAACTTGGTCTAGCTCAACAGAATGGTATGCCATGCCAGTTGTTGTATATTATAATGTCTCCTATCTTCATATACTGTTTCAACAGCAGGCACACAGCATTTATAAACCTTTGACATAGCCCTATTATTGTATTCATAGAATGCAGAATGTGAAATACTTAAACTCAAATTAAATATCTCTCATTGCTATGGTACTAAAAGCTATGGTATTGAATAAGATGCATATATAGAGAGGGTCATCTTTAAATTACCATTGACCATACAGGAAAGATCTTTTATTGCTAAGGTAGAAAGCTCCTGTTTTAACCCTTTCCTAATGCTGCTGGTGGCTAATTTGGCCAATATAAAATGACGAATTTGTGCTTTGGATGAAAGAAGCCTCAGCATCGGAAGGGTTAAGAGTGTGATAACTAGATGCTGTTTCAGGGGTTCAATAATCACCCCCTAAAATGTCACCCCCTTTAAATACCATAGTTGTCCTATTCCCAAAAACCCTGCATTTCCCATCACTTGCTGTAAGTTGTAGTCTTATCTCCTCCCCTGAGATGAAAGACAGTTGTTACCTAACATCAGGATTAATTACCGCAAGGATTAATCAGCCGGGATGCACCAGCAAGAGGATTCCACCAGCCAAATCAGGCGGCCGCCCCACAAATATGTCAACTACGTAACTTACACCAGAGTTGAGAAATGCCGAGGGGCGGTGTACCCAGCATGCCTTGCTAGGGCTGAGTAGACGCGTGGATTTCTACAGCTGTTCTGCGTTATCACTTATCAGGAAATCCAGAAAATGAATGTCTATCTGATGAGGACGAATGCCCATGATCATGATGCTAGACATCTAGGATGCTGGATAATGCATTAACCCATTCATTCTTAAGAGTTCACAGTGAAATGTGTCATATGTATCTAGGATGCTGGCTGTCTCATTAACCCATTCATTCTTAACCCTTCCAATGCTGAGGCCCATACTCTCGTCAAAAGCACAATGATGCAAATACTTTTGAGAACCATCTAAACCCTGTCATGTTGGTATTCATTAGATAGCTCTCGCTGAGTACTCTCAGATGAGTACCAATTTGGCTGGGTTACAACAATTTTTCAGGTTTTTTGCATCATTTTGTATTGGCCAAATTAGCCACCAGCAGCATAAGGGTTAAGAGTTCACAGTGAAATGTGTCATATGTATCTATCCACCTCCACCTCATGATACTTTTCAAGATGACTTAGGAGTGAAACATGAAGATAAAACTATTTGAAGAAGAGTTGCTGGTTGGGCTTTGATTAATCTTTCCTTCAACTATTTTCCAAAGAATTATTAGGAAGACACTACCAGAAGAGTTCTTGGTACCACAGATATTGATGTGTTAAGGATTGGTGTTAATTAACAACAAAACAACTCTCCTTCATATATTTTGTGATTTTACTTAATTGTTAAGTTATTTTCAAAAGTATCATAGATCCAGACAATATTGTCAAGAATGGGTTAAAGGGTATGATGTAATCACACAGGAAAAAGGTCCTCACATCAGAGCAAAGACAGGAGAGTATTTAACTGTTTATGGCTGTAGACATCCCTGCCTTTAATTTAAAAACGAATGTCCATATGATGACAAAGAGTGTCAAATGTCTACGACCTTTAAACCCCAAACATATTGAAAACACATGTCAGAAAATTATGTCTCTGCAGTGAAGAAAGAAAATAAGACCGTATACTGGTGTGAAAATAAGCTGGGCAGTAAAAGATAATAAATGCAGTTCTGATATGAAACAAGTTTGAACTTCTGTGATGTTTGACAGTTAAATAAGCCTGTATATTAAAAACATGTGTGACAAAATGTGTCTCTACTAAAGATAAACTATCAGAACACAGATGGTAATGCAGGACTTGGAGAAAGAGTTTATTTAAAATGTTTTCAGACAAAAACTCTCCACATATCTATACACAATTTCCCTAATTGTTCTCAGCTGTATCAAGCTAGGGACTTCCTCCTCTTTGATAAGAAGACACACCCCTCTGCTTCTCATCGGTCATCTGCCTGATCTGCCTGACCGAGGCCTGGTCAACAAACACCTCAGGTCCGAAAACTGAATAGTCAAAGGAATTAAGCACTAGCTGCCTGCTACCCATCACCACTGCAAAAGGTACCTTGTTTGAATCCGGCTAAAGACATGTGAGAAAGTTGCCAGTGACCTGGGCCTCCCTGGGCCTCCCTGTGAATTCTGGTTTATTCTACTGTAAACAAATTTCTAGTTATTATTTAACTTCGATTTGGCAGAAAAAATAATAATAGTGTCCAAAGATGAAATTCCAAATCAAAATCATCTAATCCTACTAAAAATAATCCCAAAAAGTAGTCCTGAAAAGTATGCGATCCTATAATGTAGGTTTGAAAGAGAAAAGCTGAAATCCTGGAGAAATTGCAGCCTAACATTTTCAGGTCATTCTCCTTGATAAAGAAACACTACATCTTCAGTTTTTTTCAGATGTCAGATTTTTCCAGTAAGACAGTAAGTAAATTAGAAAACAAATCTGATAGCCCATAAGCACCTACTTGAAAAAAGAAAATGCTGGACACCTTTTCGTTATATCCTAGCATTCTTATCAGTTGATCTTAAATATATATATATATATATATATATATATATATATATATATATATATATATATATATATATATATATATATATATATATATATATATATATATATGTATAATTATATATATATATATATATATATATATATATATATATATATATATATATATATATATATATATATATATATATATATATATATATATATATATACATGTATATATATATATATATATATACATGTATATATTCTTTTTTTTGGGGGGGGGGGGGGGAGTTGTCAAAGTGACACCCTGGCACCCTGCTGGCTGAGCCCCTGATGGGAACTGCTGAGGCTTAGTGGCAGGAGGTACCCAAGCCAGGGCCACTAATCCTGCAAACAAATTGAAGCCCCAAGTACCTCTTATGTCTTATCACACTATCTCGCATGTATCGGTTCACATTGCACACAGGCGAGTGAGTACCAGGGCATATCAACCTCCTGCACAGTGTTCACACTAAATACATCCAACCCAGCCTGATCCATCGCACTCTCACTCAACACCGCTGCACCCACTGCCACAAAAAGAGCACTTTCTTAATAATTACAATGGAATGCTGGTGACTCCTGCGATTGTTTATGTACATGTAATAGTTTTCGACATCAAGGGGCTACACCCCGGACAACTATTTCTGGCATGTGTCCATCCTCCAGAACCCTGTCACCAGCACCCTACCCATACCGGATACCCTTGCAGAGCGTGCCCGGCCCAGATCTGGTCTGGTGCCTGCTTCTAAGCCTTGCATTGCGTAAGAGGGAAGTGACCCTGTTGAGGACTGCGGGCAAGTGCTGATTAATCTTCACTCAATAAGGCTGCTTATCTCTCTAATGAAATGATGCATTACGGTGAATTCTCGTTACCGCCACCAGAACCCAGCGTTGCCAACGCCAACACTGAGACCCCAGATACCAGCACTTGTGGGCAACTGATACAATATCATCATTACAAGAGCTGGCGCATACATTACTACATTTACACGCTGCATTGGAGATCTCAAAACACTACCTGCCACTCCCCCTAACACACCCATTTCCAGACCTTATCTCCTATACCATGTAGGAGTCAAGAATTTTGTCTTATTTTGATATAGATAAGTATAGGTGCCACGCCCCTTATCTTCTTCTAGGGAACTAAGTTCCAGTATATTCAAATACAATGCTTAGACTGTGTATCACATTGGTATAGATTTATATCTAGGAACATAAGTGTAAGTGCCACACCCATTATCACTACCACTCTTGATTCTCTTCTTCTGCACCATGTACTGGTATTCAAATAAAATATGGTAGTAAGATCTTATATCACACATATATATATATATATATATATATATATATATATATACACACATACAAAAATATAAGAAATGCCACACCCCTTAACCCACCCACTTCAGAATCTTATCAAAATACACCACATACTGGTATCTTTATCATGTCCCTAGTTTTAAGAGCAGGGAAATTGCATCATATAGATATGTTCCTAGATATAAGGAGGAACTGCCACACCCCTTATATAACCGAGTTAAGAACCTTCTCTTTTTACCCAGTACTTGTATTTAGTTACATAATAAATATCCTGTACCGTAAATACATATATAGAAATCAACAGCACTTATACAGTATAATACTCATGTTGTATCAGTAAGCAGATTCAGAGTCAATATGTATGTATCTTTCTAAAGCTTTGCATGTATACAGTAATAAAATCATGGTTGTGGCCACACCCCCTTCAACACCCACTACTAACCGCTGTATTCTTAAGCATGTACAGGACTTCAACTTCAGTTTTTCACTTTATCCAAAATACAGTATTGATACCCTAAGCTGCATTTCCTCATATATCCAAACTTAGAAAGCTACCCAGACTTAGGATTCTCTTTGAGATATTCACTGACATAATTGTATCACAGAACATAAAATGAATATAGTTTAATTTTTATCCAGTAGACCATGTACTTGTATACAAAACATAGTATTCATAACCTTTGTTAGCTTTTTTTGAATAGAATAAAGTATTTCAAAATATGATTTAAGGTGTAACGTGATTTATATGTCCTTAATGTTGTACTCACTTTCTCAGCGGCTGCCTCGGGATCTTTATCTGCCACATCCCCGTTCTCCTTCGCCTCACCATCTGGAAGATCCTTTTTGTCATTTACAAGTACGATGGTTTCATTGCTATCAATGTCAGTTTGACCCTCACATGCCTCCTCCTTCTTCTCCTCCCCCTCCTCCTTCTTCTCCTCCTCCTCAACTTTATTGCCGTTTGCCTCAGGAGCGGCTGTGTCATCTTTATTGCCATCTGTCTCTGTTGCCGCTGCTGCCTCTGGTGCTGCTACCTCTTCCTTATCAGCCTCTTGAACATCACCCTCTTTATTGCCTTCCTCAGGAGTTGCCTCCACCTGGCTAGCCGCCGCACCCTCTTTCGCATCGTCGTTGACAACCGCCTCCGAAGCGGGAGTCTCCTGGCTGGGAGTAGTGGCATCATCTTGGTTGCCAGAATCTGGGTCAGTCTCCGTCTTAGGGGGATCTGTCTCGGGAGCCACAGATTTATCCTCTGCCGTTTGTACTAATGGTATCTCCTCGCTCGTGGCCGCCACAACTTCTTGCGTCTTTCCTGCTTCTTCTGCCATTGCTTTTGTTTGGTTGTTATTCCAACTGAACACCCTCGCTCATTAAGTGACAAAAGTTTTATAAATGTGGCTGCGGCGTGGTGCTGGTGCTGGTGCTGTGTGTAGTAGTAGTAAGCAGCTGGCACAATAAGTAAGACAGTCTGAGTGAGTCTGCGGCGCCCTGCTCTGAGTCTCCTCCACTACGGTTCTGGTTCTTTGACTGCGAGTGCCAATGCCACCCACTGATTAACAGCTACCAGAAGCTACAGGGTGGGGTTATCTTTCCCGCCACTAAGCTTGGCCAGATATAGCCCTGGATAACCCCATTAGCCAAGAGGCCTGATACCACAGGGCTCGATATCAAGTTTCGCTTGACACTTGCCCTGCGGTGCTGGCATCTCACAATAAACCCATATGACAAGCTGCGTATGGCAAACCCATAGTAACAACTCTTAAGATTTATGCTTAATTTCCATCTTCAATAGCCTGCGCTTTTTTCAACTGGTGGTCATGTTTGTTTTGATCCCTTTATGGAACTCAAACAAATTACAATAAGACGGGCCCTGCAAGTCTGTATCTGAGATTTCATGGCTGTGTAATTTGAGACAGGCAGAGCCTTGAACTCTGAGCTAGATAATAGGGATTCCAGCGCTACTGGTGGGTCAAGGTTGACATATATGGAATGCAGTGACGCTCATATACATATGGGCGTGTGCCCAGAGGGAGTGGCAGTAGGGTGCTGGTGACTGGACAAGAAGAGCGACAGTTATGCTCATCAATATGCATGTGGCAGGCCCATTTGTTACAGTGCATGGGGGCTTCAACCATGGGGTATCAAAATACAAGTATTGAGGATGATGATGATGATGATGATGATGATGATGATGATGGGGGGGATGTAGGTGACGCAAATGATGATCATGATCATGATAATGCAGCTACTGCTGCTTATAATGATGATGATGATGATGATGAGTATGATGATGATGATGATGATGATGATGATGAGTATGGTGATGATGATGATGATGATGATGAGTATGGTGATGATGAGTATGGTGATGATGATGATGATGATGATGATGAGTATGGTGATGATGAGTATGGTGATGATGCTGCTGATGATGATGATGATGATAATGAATAGGGTTGGTGATAATGATAATGATTTTGGTTGTAATGTTGATGATGATAATGGTGATGATAAAAAGGGTGATGATTATGATGCTGTTGCTAATGATAATAATTAATGGCGGTAGCAGTGGTATTGGTTATGGTGATGATGATGATGGTGATGATGATGACGATGATGATGATGATGATGATGATGATGATGATGATGATGATGATGATGATGATGATGATGATGATGATTATGCAAGTAACTCCCTCATTATGTAGGAAATATAATCATATTTGAAGATGGCCATTCTCTTTAAGAATATATTGTAGGTCTAAGGATGGAAATTTCTTGTGAGGATAAGATCAAGGTTTAAGATTTGGAAGAAAATTGAAGAATAGGATGAAGGTCAAAAAGTAGGATCCCTAGTAAGGACAGGATAAAGTTTGAAGAATAGTATATAGGTTTAGAATTGGCATTCCTTTGAGAATTGAATGAAGGTTGAAGATGAGCATGTTGGCTGAACACTTAAATGCTGCTGGTAGCTAATTTGGCCAACACAAAATGATACAAAAATCCTAGAAGATGATTTAAACCCTGGCATATGGGTACTTATCTGAGAGTACTTAGTGAGAGCTATCCAATGAATACCAAAATGACAGGGGTTGGATGGATTTCAAAACACTTTGCATCCTTGTGCTTTGGACGAAAGTAGCCTCAGCATTGGAAGGGTTAAGAGGGTGGTAGTCTGAGGAATGGAATTTACTGATAAGGCTCTCCAATATGGGATGAAAGTTTTAGATGGGCACTCCTTGTAAAGATGTTTTAAGATGTACATAGCTAATGAGGATAGAATAAAAGCTGAAAACGGCATTCATTAGGAGAATAAGAGGGTGGTTGAAGATGGACATTCCTAGTCAGAATAGGGTGAAGGTCAGAGAGGGCATTTTGCTTGTAAGATCTACAGGAAGTATGGAAGTCTGATAAGGTTCCTCAAGTACAACAGTACTATCTGCAAATCCCATAGTTAAACTATCGGGCGAAACCCTATAGTCCCAACACAAACAACACCCCTAACAGCCAGGGAGCAGATAATGCCAGTTGGAAATCCCCAAACTTGAATACAGGCTCCATAAAAGAGTGACGGCCTGTCTTATACATATCTCTTTACAATATGCAGAAACATAACTACTGGCGCCACCAAGGAGTGACTGACTGCACTACATGTATCACTTAACAATATCCTAAAACATAACCACTAGCGCCACCAAGGAGTGACAGACCATACTACATGTATCACTTTACAATATCCCTAAAACATGACCACTGGCGCCACCAAGGAGTGACTGACTGAACTACATGTATCACTTTACAATATCCCTACACATGATCACTGTGCCAGTTGGAATCCCCAGAATTGAATACAGGCTCCATAAAAGAGTGACAGCCTGTCTTATACATATCTCTTTACAATATCCCCAAACATAACTACTGGCGCCACCAAGAAGTGTTTGACTATACTACATATGTATCACTTTACAATATCCCTAAAACATGACCACTGGCGCAACCAAGGAGTTATTGACTGTACTACATGTATAACTTTACAATATCCACAAATATGACTACTGGCGCCACCAATGAGTGACTGACTGAACTACATGTATCACTTCACAATATCCCCAAATCATGACCACTGGCGCCACCAAGGAGTGACTGACTGTACTACTTGTATCACTTTACAATATCCCTAAAACATGACCACTGGAGCCACCAAGGAGTGACTGACTGTACTACATATATCACATATATCACTCTACATTACCCCAAATATGACCACTGGCGCCACCAAGGAATGATAGACTGTACTACATGTATCATTTTACAACACCCCCAAACATGACATCATGACTCGTTTAGTGCTCAAAAGGTGGCCAGCACAAGATCTTCCCCATTTCTTAGTTTTAGCTGATGTGTGTGACCACCCTGTGCACCTGAAAACTCAGCCTACCCTCATGTAGTTCTGTACTTGCTCAAAAGGTGGCCAGCACGAGATCTTTCCCATTTCTTAGTTTCAGCTGATGTGAGTGACCACCCTGTGCATCTGAAAACTCGGCCTACCCTCATGTAGTTCTGTACTTGCTCAAAAGGTGGCCACCACGAGATCTTCCCCATTTCTTAGTTTCAGCTGATATGTGTGACCACCCTGTGCATCTGAAAACTCAGCCTACCCTCATGTAGTTCTGTACTTGCTCAAAAGGTGGCCACCACGAGATCTTTCCCATTTCATAGTTTCAGCTGATATGTGTGACCATTCTGTGCATCTGAAAACTCAGCCTACCCTCATGTAGTTCTGTACTTGCTCAAAAGGTGGCCAGCACGAGATCTTTCCCATATCTTAGTTTTAGCTGATATGTGTGACCACCCTGTGCATCTGAAAACTCGGCCTACCCTCATGTAGTTCTGTACTTGCTCAAAAGGTGGCCAGCACGAGATATTTCCCATTTCTTAGTTTTAGCTGATATGTGTGACCACCCTGTGCATCTGAAAACTCAGCCTACCCTCATGTAGTTCTGTACTTGCTCAAAAGGTGGCCACCACGAGATCTTTCCCATTTCTTAGTTTTGGCTGATATGTGTGACCACCCTGTGTATCATCTATGTTGACCCTGAGGCCTTCTAATCTCTAGTTGTAAATGAGTTTTGCTAGTAGTGTCACCCCTTGCACTGACTTCATTTCAACACCCACTGACAAGCTTGTTTTTAGGGCATAGTTCTCCATATCATCTTAAAGGTCACGCTAATAGACATCTACAGCTGTTACAGATTTAAGTAGTTGCTAATGAAATTTTCAAATATAGGAACTGCCAACTGTAAATTCTTTTTTGATGGTTAAAGAAATCTGGAAGACCAGACTGAAAGATTTCTGCTATGATTAGGAATTTAAGTAGCTACAAATGATTCTTCAGCTTCTACAGGTACTGACTAGAGTAAATTATATTTAAGAGACCCACTGAAAACCATGTCGAATGGGGTAAAAGAATCTTAAAGTTCATAATGAAAGATATCTGCAATGGTAAAGAATCCAGCTAGTTGCTAATGAGGGAATATATTGAAACTGTCTACAGTAAAGTCTTTAAACAGCCACTGAGAACCTGTAGGATGTTATATAGGAATCTGATGGATGATACCAATACACATCTGTAACAGTAAAAAATCCATTGCACTTCAAACCTGTGTTGTTTCTCACCAATGCCTAAGACCCCAGATTTGAATCAAGCTCGGTACAAAAGCCGCATCCACGTACAACTGGCTTAATGTCATTGTTTATTTATTTTTTGGTAGGGATGACAAAAGATTAAATTATGATACTGAATAAACTGCGCTGACATACTGTAGATTTACAAATTTTAATTTTGCATCTGATGTTAAAATGTTGCCAGTGACTTGGGGTAAGTAGATGGTTTTCCATGGGTTTCCTCATCCACTAACAACTGGCTAAAGTCATTGTGTATTATTTTTTTGGTAGGGATGACAAAAGATTAAATAATGATACTGAATAAACTGCGCTGACATACTGTAGATTCACAAAAGCTTGTGTAGAGTAAATTTTGAGAATTTACAGGAAATAGCTTTTTGCGTTTTTTAACTTCTGCAAATTTGCCGCAACATGGATTGCCAGCAATACACTTACACTGGCAGCACTAATCATTGCAAATTTTAATTTTGCATCTGATGCTAAACGCTAAAAAATGCAAAAATTAAACTAACGCAATCTTTTCTGAATTTATAGTATTCTTTTAAGAACCCTACTTGGAGGGTATGAGAATCTAAAAGGTCATACAGAAAGACATAAGCCGCAGTCATAGAAAGCAATGGTTGTGGGGCAATGATGCCCTATGTATTTTGCAAATGGGATGACCCTGAGAAAAAACAGTAGTATGAAAAATAACTCACATGAACAAGTCCCTGAGTTTCTTCCTTGTCTTCCAGTAGTCTTCCACCATAGGATGTTCTCCCCACCTTCATGATGGCAGGCTGCAGGCTGTGGCTCTCCATGCGGCTCTTCCTTGCGCTGCTGCGGTACCTTCAATATCAAAATAAAAGTGAGTCTGGAAGAATTTTAAGGCGATTCGCAGCGATTGGGAGAATTATCCACAACTGGCAGTGGCAGGTCACCTTGCTATGACCCTGGGTTTGTACACGTTAGCACACTCCCTATAGTATCAATGGTAAACATGTGAACTAAACCAAGCAAACACCAGTCGGCCCAACGCTGACTTCTACAGATGCACCTCTCCTACACATATACAGCGAAGCCCGTCAAAGTTAAGGGACACCTGTATTATGGGTTCAATATCTCATTTGATTAAAAATCATACTATGGCTGGTAAAAATTATACCCAGGCATGTAAAGATTTCCCTTCATTATTAGTTTAAATTCTTAAAACTTTATATCAGTAGCTATATTAAATGCAAAAGCATTAGGAAAATTCTTATCTACAGCCATACAATTTCCTTTTTTGAATACTATCAAATATATGAAATAGATAAATGAAATTGATTTACATTTTATACAGCCATAAATAATTTGAAAATAGATATGTATAATAGAAATAAAATCATCAATCAAAGCATTACCTTAAAAATTAGAAATATTTTATAACCCACTCATACCTGTATTACATCAAAGACGCCTGACTATTTTGTTGATATTTTTCTTATGAATAGTAAATATGAGCCTTAGGCTTATAAAAGGTTTTCCAGCTTAATGCGTTTTTTCCCCAACATATTATAAAAAGTATCATAGAACTCTGATACCAGTATCTCTAAACAAACATGTTTACCATAATGTCCTTTTTTTGCCTGGTAGGATCCAACACCTAGTGGTACACATACATATTAACATTTCCAAGATAACAAATTGACAGCGTGCAACACAACCACTTGCCCCGTTGCAAGTTGCGGCAAAAAACAACAACGGGCAAGCAGAACATAACCCTAACTTGCCCCGCTCTTCAAGTAATAGTTTGGGCAGAGTCATCGCAATGTAACTCACCTTTGTTTAATAGGGTGGCGGGGCAAGTGGAAGTGCCCACGTGGTAAGTAAACTTTAGGGGCAGCTTGTCCCCCTTGGCAAGTTATGTTTTGGTACCTATGTTGCACCCGCGTTGATTCAAAAAGATACGTCCCTGAATGTTGAACATTGTTGTTCTTGTTTGCAAATGTATTTGCTTATACTCAACATTCTAGAGACTTTACCTTGAGGAACAATTTTCAACCCTGTGGCCCGAAGCATGAAAAGTATAATCCTTAAATCGGAGGGCCACAGCGAAAATCAAATCCTGTATTTGACTGTGTTACCCTTGTGAAATAAAGATTATTATTATTATTATTATTGTTATTATTATTATTATTATTATTATTATTAATATTATTATTACTATTATCATTATCATTATTATTATATCAAATATTTTTTCAAATGTTTAACCCATCCATATATAGGGCAAAGAGGAGATCCTACTTTCTTTGGAACTTACCAGTGGTACTAGTCCTAGAACAACGTCATCATGTAGGCTCCATAAAACTTGTATTTGCATCTTCATTTTCTGCAATAAGAATGTTTTGGCATCAAGAGACTACTATTAAAATACCAAGCGTCATAACCCAAGTACATGCAAATATAGAGGGCAGTTGGAGAATTTGTCTCCAAACATATAAAATCTCCCCTTCACTGATTGTAATGATTACGATGATAATAATGGTAATAATGATAATGATAATAATAATAATAATAATTATAATAATAATAATAACAATCATAATAATGATAATAATAACAATAATAATAAAAAAATAATAATAATAATAATAATAATGATAATGATAATAACAAAACAATAATAATATTAATAATAATAATAATAATAATAATAATAATAATAATGATGATAACAATAATAATGATGATAATAAAAATGATAATAGTAATGATGATGATAATAATAAAATGATAATAATAATAACAACAACAATAATAATAATATTGATAATTTTGAAAATAATACTACTAATAATACTGATAAAAAATAATGATAATATTAATAATAATAATAATAATAATGATTATTATTATGATATTACAAACAATATAATGATAATAATTATAATAATAATAAAAAATAATAACAATAATAATAATAATGATAATAATGATATTATTAACAATCATAATAATAATGATGATGATTATGATCATGATGATAATGATTATGCTAATAATTATAATGATGATGATGATGATAATGATAATAATGCTACCAACAACAACATCAAAAACAACAACAACAATAACAATAATAATAATAATAATAATGATACTAGTAATAATAATGATAATGATAATGATAATGATAATAATAATAATAATAATAATAATAATAATAATAATAATAATAATAATAATAATAATAATAAGGGATGTCATTGATAGTCGACAAATCGATAAATCGATATTTTCAATTTGTCAATTAAATCGAATCGAATGGTTGGGTATCGAATTGAAATAATCAATATTCTGTACCCCCAAAATGGCGTATGATTATTAATAAAAAATACACTTTATCCAGACATTTTCCTGTTAAACTAACACAAAGTGACTTCCTGACTAAATATTGAAGTATTTTAGAAGGCTTTTGTAAGAGAAATTGGAAGGAATGGTGTACTTTACTCAGGCAAAAAAGGGATATCAATGACATCCCTATAAATAATTGTGCCATACGAGCATGTTACGGCGTATTGAATCGAATCGCATCGAATCGAAAAATATATCAATTAATCGAATCGATAGAATTTCATATCAATGACATTACTACTACTACTACTACTACTACTACTACTAATAATAATAATAATAATAACAATAATAATGATAATTATAATAATAATAATAATAATAATAATAATAATAATAATAATGATAATAATAATTATTATGATAATAATGACAATAATGATAATAATAATAATAATAGTGATAATAATAATTATACTACTAATAATAATGTAAAAGAAAGAAAATAATAAATCCCAATGGGTGGAATGATTACATGGTACATATAAATATGTATTGAGCTCATATCACTTATTACCTAAAGGAAGTATTTCTGGCGAGTTTCACTATGGCTGCTACAGAAAGACACCATATCACAAGCAATGGCAGATATTAAACAGAGGGGGCGTCATCAACTGTCATCAGTGGAGAGCTCAACTGGTGACAGCTCGCCACACCCCTTAGGCTGAATTCCAACCATTTTCACTTGATAAACAGTAACTATCACTCAGAAAGGAGAGAGTGGACTGTAATATATGTCAATGTTAAAGTGGATCCTTCACAATGTAAACACTGGGTCTGCGTAGTCACAACATCATATATTCAATTCCAGTATTACTCACTAGTGGTCCATCTTTATAGTGGAGTTGAAACATTTGGGGAATCACCTAGTTACAGCAGTAGTATAAATGTGTCAAGGGAAATTATTGTTTTATTCAAACTTGCTTTATATGCTTGTCTGTGTCACAAGGAAAACCAAATCCTTAAATAGGGGATATTTATTATTTAAGAATTATTACAATATTTTGCTTCATGTTGAAAGAGAAACTTACACCCCAACGAGAATACAAAAACTATGCATATATCACTTGTAGGACCAGTAAATATTTTGCAGGACCAATAGATCCTAGGTATTATTCATCCTATGAGGCCAGTAACTTTTTGACTTATCGTTTTGGCCTGTTTATCCTTGAACTATGGGTTTGGTCATCTAAGGTTTATCTTAAAGATATTTGCAGCATTTGCATCTGCCCTATGCCAAGCCTACTTTGGGCCCCTTGAATTCTCTCCTCCACCAAGACGCAACCTTTGAGAGATAATCACCTCAACACACCTCAGAATACTGATGATTATCGGTAGGTTGGGAATGTAGTGGTCAAAAGAGTCATGTGGTTTGGGGATTGTATTTTAAGAATTGTCTAAGGTAATTTAAAAAGTTGGGTGGATTAAAGTAAGACCTCAAAGCAGCAAGGCATGAGTGGAGAGAAATTAGAAACTACCCCCCCCCCCCCCCACCCCTCCTACCCTACAATCTAGCCCCTTACCATGCACTGCCAAGGGTAAAGGTAAAGGTATCCGGTTCCCAGTCTGGTATCCACCGAAATGTTCACACGACCTTCCTCCGTTAACAGGCCTGTACACACGGAAACCATTTCCATCCCCCAGGGGATATTCCAGAGCAGCTGGCAGCATAGAGTGCACAAGCTCTTAGCACTGCCTTATTTATGCTAGGTACCCATTTTCCAGCTGGGTAGACTGGGTAGTGTTCCAGGTTCTAATCTGGCTGAGGGCAATTTTGAGATGAGTCAATGATTTTCACAGGGGACTCCAGTTTCTTTCACCATTATCAACTGGAAAGTGAAGAGTTAGCCTTGATATGGCGGAAAAAGACACTATAAACAAAGTCTCAAATTCCAAAAGGCCAACTGAAGTATGAGCATCACGGGAACATTCCTAGGGGTCAGATCAATGACCCTGCTAACCAAACTATGGTAGCATAACATCTTTCATAAAAGTAAGGATTCAAATGTTATCAATTTTCTTTTCATCTCTGTGAAAGTTTAACTGCTTTGTTTTCAAATACCCTGTAACAGATAGACAAATAATTTTCCAGTGTATCTATTTTCAAGTGATCATCGAGCAAATAAGAGAACTATGGTTGAACCCATGACAGGTTCTGCTAGTGTTTATTTAGGCCAGTAGGTGGCAGGCAAACATGCCCTCATGTGCATTGAGTGTTTGATACATTCCAGACCTCTTTGTCCATTTCAGCACCAGCCTATATTGAGGAATTCTGTAACTATCAGGCCAGAAGGAGGCTCTATTAAGCCATCCCTGAAAATGCACACATACGTGCCAGGGTTTGACAATATGGCTATCTAAGGGTTTTTTAGCCACTAAAAATTGCTAACTACCAAGCTAGGAGGCTCTATTTTGCCATCCCAGAAAATGAACACATACGTGCTAGGGTTTGACAATATGGCTATCTAAGGGGTTCTTGCCACTAAAAATAGCTAACTACCAAGGGAGAAGGAGGCTCTAATTAGCCATCCCTGAAAATGCACACAGATGTGCCAGGGTTTGACAATATGGCTATCTAAGGGGTTCTTGCCACTAAAAATAGCTCTGTGCCCCTATAAAACTATAGGTCTGGTAATGATAATCATAATTTTCATTTTGTCTTATCTTTATTGTAAAAATGAAATTAAATCACGTTTTTTGTAATATTTAAGAAATTTTAATATGAATTATTCCAGGACCTTAACATATTCTATTGTGCCCCTAACTCAATAAGTTACAATTGACCCTGCATGCAGAATCTATTCATCCATTTCCATCTTAGAATTAGTCTTTTCTAAGGCTGTACACATTTACCCAAGAGTACTGTGGTCTTTTTATAGACTGTACCCATTTATATCTGACAACTTTGAACACAAATCCTCAATGAGAGTAATCTTTGAAAACTATCTGAGGAAATACTATCAGTTACAACGGGAACAACAATTTATTTTCTTTCAAATACTTTTCAAATGAACAGAAATAAAAAAAATATATAATGTGTATTATCATATCTGGGTTACTTTTAAAGGCCATGTGTGTGCTTCAAATCACCAAATGTATATGGATTAATAAACTGATTGATTGGCTTTGTTTATCAATTTCCTTGTATAAAAAAAAGTTCTAAGTCAAGTCCTAGGCACTGAGAATGTCTGTAGTAGGTGTAGTGGCAAAGCACACTGTTAATTTGAGTGTGCTAAATTATATTCAATCAGTAAAAATATTTCTTATTCAAAACAATTTAAGCTAGTTTGCATTTCCCCTAAGCTTTCTGATGGCATGAACTTTACCGCATACAATTCCAGTAAAATGTTAGTGGCAAGACACACAGTTATCTGAACATGCAAAATTATATTCAATCAATCAAAATATTTGTTATTCAAAACAATGTAAGTTTATAGTTTGCTATAAACACATTTCCCCTTTTTTTTGGCATGAACTTTACCACATACAGTGCCACTGTAATGGTAGGTGTAAGACATGTATCTATTTCAACATGCAAAATTATATTCAATCAATCAAAATATTTGTTATTCAAAACAATGTAAGTTAGTTTGCTAAAAACACAGTCCCCCTTTTTGTTGGCATGAACTTTACCACATACAGTGCCAGTGTAAGCCGGTAGAGTGTGTACATGATGGGCAACAGGTACGTCAGCCTTGCCTAGCTGAGGGGATGTGGTTTCATGGGAAAACAATACAGGAGTGAGGTCAATCAGGTCATTCATCCCAACAATACTGCAGCTGCCCCTGCATAGGGATCTATAACATTTCTAAAAATGATGTGGTAATGAATATACATATAATTTGAAATTATTTGAAGCAGAGATTTAAACATTTAATATCAACATTTATCCCTCAAATATTACCAAAAACTTACATGATTCTGTGTGAAAGTTATAACTAGGCATTTTTGATCATTTTTGACACTAAAGAGTTAACTCAATGCCTGTAGTGCCCTAAAAATGCCAGACTACTTTGGTGATTTATTTACTGAAAAAAGCATACAAAAAACTACAAGCAAGAATAGGTTCAATCTTGAAATATATAAGATGTATTCTTCAACCTTTACATGAAAAAAAGCAAAAATGATCAAATACTAGTATATGAAACTGGAAGAATAAATACTATTAAAATATGACCAGACAAAAAGGTACATTAGTATAGAAATTCAAAAGATGGCAAAAGGTAATAAAAGGGGGACAGAGATTCAAAAATTGCATTTGTGAAAAATAGATCAGGTATAGGAATTATTAGTCTGGTAAAATGAAAAAGAAAATGGGAAGTAAACAAAGATGATTCATTGTGAGGCAGTTGTTTACTTTTTTGATGCGTACCACAGGTGTGGGCTGAAGTGTTGAAATAAGATCTCACCAAGAACTCGGTAAAAATTTGCTCCAAAAAAAAACCAATACCTTTCTGTTGATTAATATGTTCATTGACTTCTTCACACCGTTGTGCTTTCTGTCCATGCACATTGTATACATCAACACTATTTAATACTCATCATACCCTAATATGTAGGGCTTCCCCTATACCTGCCTACTGCGTCTCAACTCTGCAAGTTCCTCCTGCATGAGTGAATCAATATTGCTAGCTTTGATTAGGCATGCCTGAGGCCCTAAAGTTTTGATAAATTATTGGCCTGCCCCGCTTATATATATATATATATATATATATATATATATATATATACATATATATATATATATATATATATATATATATATATATATATATATATATATATATATATATACATATATATATATATATATATACATATATATATATATATATACACATATAGCCTTTAGATTTGGAGGAATCCCTACATAAATTTTGTTATTAATGTTAATACTTTTGTCATTAATAATAACCCATTCATGCATGCAGTAGCTCAAAAAAGCATACTAACTTTGTAATATAAGGGTTTTTTTCAAATAATTTTTCAATGTATGCATTATTCTTCAGATATTTGCAAAAATATATTATCCCGTCACCAAATACTCACATCTAGGCATTACTATAACCGAAGTAAAGCCAAGAAACAAACATTCCCAGGGCAGATCTTGGGGTTTGATTGAACCCCTATAAACTGAATTATCATGTTAGCATACTGTCTTCTCACGTGTACAATTCTACGATAATTTATAACTATTACAACCCTAACCTCTCCGACCACTCAGTGGCATTGACTGCTTTTTCCTCACCTATGTTCCTCTCCCGCTATGTGTCAGTTTTCTCCAAGGCCAAGATATGGCACTAAGTGCTGCATGTTATTTCCATGTGTTGCAAGTGCTGCCACCTGGCGAGCGGCACTGAGCAGCACCGCTCAGTCCTGGAGAAGGCAGTCACAGCATGCGGTGCTCAGACTCCGTGAGTGCATCACACAGGAATTTCTGTGATTCGGGGATGGCTCCAACATAGGTGCTTGCCCCGCTTGTTACGACAAGTCAAAGTGGATGCCTTTGAAAATGAAACTATCATTTACTTGCCCAACATGGCAAGTTGGATTTCAAAAACGTTTTCATAATTGTCTTAGGCCACTCCAATTTAATTACTTGTCTTACGAGCTTTTTTTGGAAAAAAAATCCTGTCATACTCCAAAAAAAAAGAAAAAAAAAAGTCATCTTTGGTGTCTTACGGACGAAAGTGGTTTTGAAATTTTCTGTCAGACTCCAAAAAAAAAAAAAAGTGCAAGTTTTAAGAATATTCTTTGTAAGTGTGATTCAATCAACTACAAGAAGCTATCATTGCTGTAGTAGAGCCTCAGACTTGAGGAGTTATACCTCCCACCCTCCAGGTTACAGGGATTAATAGATTGATTGATTTTATTTAGTTGAGAATAGGCTGGTAGAAACATATCGCTACCAGTTCTAGTCGTCAGACTCTAAAAAAATTAAATAAATAAAAAAGTCACATTTTTCAACTTTTTTTTTATTCCAAAATGGCTCATTTCCTACCTTCTGAGCACGTAAGACAAGTAAATAAATTGGAGTGGCCTTAGGTAAATAAAAAATCGTAGCTCTCTGTGATTGTACAGACAAATACTGGTACATGAAATGCGTGATTAGAGTTAAGTTTATTTACATTATGTATGTTTTTTATATATTAAATCTATGTGTTTGATCTTAAGTGGATTGAACATTTCAGTGATACGCCTTCAAAATGTTAAGCTGACGTATGCGCCTATAGATTACCACGATTGAAAAGTTCCAAGAGCATATACAGACTATAATACTATAATGGTCTGATCAAAGCACATGACTGTGGTTGTGGTCGCAGAACTCTCACCCATTTTAAAAAAAAAAACATAGAGTGTCCGCTTTACTTTTTTAACAATTTGATATACAAGAGCCAGGGAAAACGTTGCCAGAAAAAAAAATATTTTGGGAATTATTGATATATCCATAGTTGTTGCAACACAAGGAATTGGAAATATAGAACTTCATAAGGAATAAGATCGAGCCAGGCAGCTGTGTTGGAAAATCCAAGGCCAGAGGAGATCTGATGCATCCAACAGCCAAGCGCCGCAGGCCAGAGGCTGTGAGAATTTTTTGGGGAAAAGTGCCTTTTAATATATGGAAACAAGAGTGGGCCCTTTTAAACCATTTGGTACCTATTATTGACACTACAGCGGGAGAGGGCAACAAATGAGGGTAGAAAATTAAAAACACTTTGTTCTTGCACTATGTGGGAGATAAAGGTTCCATCACGAGTGGATGGAAAGAGAAAGTATCTTGCTCGAGTGAGTGATTGTGTCTTGGGACGAGGCTTTCCGGGTCCCAAGACACACAACTACTCGCGAGTGCAAGATTCCTTCTCTTTCCATCCTCAAGTGATGGAACCCATTTATCCCACGATAAAAATGAGAAATATACGCGTTTTATCGTGAAATTAGCTAGCTGAATTTAGCCAGTAAAAGGCTGCCTATGCACTAGTTGAACAATCCATATACGCGTGTCTTGTGACGTACACCGTTTGTTTTCCTCACGTACGTGACGCTTGTTAATGTGCACGGGCGCCATTGTTAGGTCTACTGTTGAAGCAGCAGAAAATTCCCCATATTCACCAGGTCCGAATTTGACGCTTTCAAAAGCACCTTTCAAAATTTGGTTCATCGTTCATTTTTTGGTATCAACTTTAATCAAGACGCCCAGATTTTACAGCACATACATTGGCAATCAGTTCATGGATGTGTATTCTTACTTTAACAGGTTTTAGCATGACCTACACACCCGGGCCTACATATTATCCTGAACAGTGAACCAAAATGTAAAAAGATGTTGTGCGTGTTATCCGCCTCTGAGTGGAAGAAAACAATGTATACACATTGGTGGCAAAATTCTATAACATATTTTTTCTGTTTAATTTATGGGAAAAGTGCCTTAAATCTATGGAAGCAAGACATTTAAAAGTTGCTTACATGTGCTTGCTATGTCAGCGGGCAATGAATGAGGTTCACAAAGGTAGAAAACTGATAACACTTCGTTTTGCACTGTGCATGTGTGGGAAAACAGTGTCTAGATATTACTATGGCAACATGCTATGTAAAGCAATTTTATGATCATTCTGGATAGCAAAGGGTATGATTATAAGGGAATGTGTTTGAAGTCACTACCGTTCCCTCCCCATTCTCTTAAAGATGAATATCTGAGAGTTCCCTACCATTCATTTTAATTTTTTAGACATCGATATGAAATTGAACTCATGCTTATTCCAGGTTTTATAAAAACTACTAACTTTCTTTCCTTTCTTTGTTTGGGATCTTTCAACGTTTACAAAGTTTAAAAGGTCAATATATATATATATATATATATATATATATATATATATATATATATATATATATATATATATAATAATATATATATATATATATATATATATATATATATATATATATATATATATATATATATATATATATATATATATATATATATATATATTTGGGGCGGCTGATGTATTTCAAAGATATTGGATGTGATTGCAAATGTTTACTGTCCAGGATACAACTCCAAAAGGTCGCAAAAAGGTTTAAGTTAATTCAGGGGAAAATGGTATTTCTTTTAAAAAACTTTACATAGACCAGAGAAGTTGATTAGATTCCCATCAACATTCCTGCATAGACCAACACACCGTTTGGAAAATGAAATAAGCAGCAAGTGTCTGAAAACCTCCCCTTACATTAGAAACAAACGAAGTTAACTGATTCACAGTAACTTTTTCTCTCTATCAAGTCTATCATTTCTCCATAGCCGAGTGGCGAGTTCATTGGGGAGAGGGGGGGTGACACCCACTCTGCACTAATATCTGTGCGTCACAGATTTCGCCTGTCGATCAAACTGAAATCTACGTTTTATTGCGACGCTAAGTGAGAGTTATAAGCGACCTTTCAAAACTTTGGCAGACGATAATTAAGGGAACGTGCGAGCAGGCATGATGCAATGATAACAATATGAAACTCTAGCAGACGGAGACAATACAATAGTGAGTGCTGTGGGTTTGCACTCACTATCCCACACGTCGAACTGCTTCGCGGAGAGCAAGTGCGTGTATACGGGTACTTTGTAACCATAAACCGCATTACAAAAGTAGTTCGTATTAAACATACCTATGATCATATTTATTAGACCTGAATGACGATCTATACATTCGATTGCAATCATAAAATGATATTATGTAATAACTGTGTCGTCATTTAGGCCAACTTCTTACTTACACTACTTTGCATATATTCTTACGCGTCCGTCTAGCTGGAACTACATTCGAGAATAGAGCAGTTGAAGAGGTCCGCCATTACAGAGAGCACTACGCATTTCGTGCTCGCTTGTATTCCTAACTACGTTACAGGAGTACGGGCATTTCCACATTATTTTTAAGTGTCATCTGCGAGTTCAAACAATGGAGATTCAAGATGTGATATTCTAAAGTGTCAGCGGTATTGATCAACGGGACTAAATCCCACCAAATACCCGGAAGTGTGTTCCGTCTGCACGAAGTAGAACTGTCATGGCATAGAGGACAAGGAGATGTCCGACAGGTGATGCTTGTTTGACCATGGATCGCTCTTCTGAAGGATCTTACCCGATAAGTAGACATTGTGAAAGGTTGATTGTGAACTTGTTTACGTAGTTCATCCATATTTTTGTATAAATTGTTATCGTAGTGTGCTGTGCACTGGATGTTTTGAGGCACTCGACGGTTTTGCATTTGCCTTCACTTCAGCCATCTTTCATTTAGGTTCATCGAGTCATATGATTCACTCAGTCCGACCTCGGCCAAGATGTGTATATATTCTACAGTCTTCCACATGAACTTCATTTCAGTGTGTTATTTTGATGGACTATTATAGCATATAGCCAGCTGGAGAGTTGTACATAACGTTGTGACAGTGAGATATGAGCCAAAGAAGACAGGATGTTGTCCCACTGAATGGGGAACTTGGAAAACATGGACAACATGGCAAGAAATCTGGCACACAAGAAAAAGAGAAGGAGAAAAAGAAGTCTGCTCTGTCTTTTGAGAGGTTTACCCCTCGTATGCTGATGAAAAGCAGGATGAAGCAAGACCATCATAGTCCAGACAGGAAGCCATCTTCCATGTCAAAGTTGAGGGCTGCAGGAGGCCCTCGAAACAGAAGCAAGTCACCTGGCAGGACAAATCCATCTTCCTCCGTGAGTGATAGGCATGGGTGTGTGACTGCTGATAAAAATAAGGGCTCTTCGGATACTGCTTCCGTAGGCAGGGGCAAAAATGTAAGCAAGCAGGATGAAGGACCAACTAAAAACAGTCCTGATATACACGCCAAACCTAGAACATCCCATCTCAGTCATTCTGTAAGGAGGTCCAATTCTGAGAACCGACCGGTGGTATTGGAATCTAATACTACCAATGGAACTTGTGATAGGGCACCTAGTCCTCAGGAGCCTCAGAAGCCAGCATTACGGCGGGGTGGGGGAACTGCTGCAAAACGAAAACAAGTGACAATTGATGAAGGTGCCAATGTAGTCAGCCCCATACACCCTGGCGGAAGCCTTGAGGGAAGTATATCACAAGAAAAAGTTAATAGCACTGTTTCTACTAATACCACTACAACAACTACTACTACTACTAATAGCCAATCATCAACTGAGAATGGTGACAAGACCAAAGATGAAACTGATGTTGGTAAAGATATAAAAGATGACACTCCCCCTGTAATTGAGTCTCCTAATAATGAATCTGTGAAAGTGGATTCTTCGGTTAACGATGTCAAAGCTAAAAGTGAAGAGAGTGTTAATGTTAATGATAAAACAGAGGAAAAGAAACAAGAGGGTGAACAAGAACCTACACCCGAAGGCAAAGAGGGAGTTACCAAAAAAGAAGATGACACAGAGGAAAAGGCAGTTGGTAATTCACCTGAAGGAAGATTCTTGAAGTTTGATGTTGAAGTTGGCCGTGGTTCATTTAAGACAGTTTTCAAGGGACTTGATACAGAGACTGGTGTCGAGGTTGCTTGGTGTGAATTGCAGGTAAATATAAACTTTTTTCACTTCAAAACTAAACAATTTCATTTAGCATATATACACATTATATACATGTGTGTGTGTATCAGTTTCCCCATAAATTCTAACTTTCTTTTCTGACATAATATATTTTTCCTCGTTATAGACAGGAGACATGCAATTGCCATGCCAATATTTGCATGTTATAGCCATTTATGCCATATGTGTTATTTTACACCCATACTATTCATCTTGTATTCTATTAATTAATACATAATTTATTGAACGGTGTAGAATCATGTCTTGGTTACAAGTTGGTTATGTGTAAGTCGAAACATTGGTTGAGCACTGATGAGCAAAGATGTGTTTATAAGTATATACTTGAGTCCGAGGCCTAGCTTTCTCTTGAGGATATCAACACATTAAATTCAGGGACGACATAGAGCCCCTTCAACATAATTGAACTTTTGCCATTCATGTATATACCAAGAATGGTGGTTTTCTCATGATCTCAGATAATTAAGTTACTGATCAATGCAACTTTGACATTGCAGTCACCATCTGTTCCAGTCCTTTTAATCTATATAGGCAGACATGCACCAAAAGCATGGCAATCTAACACCTGTATACATGTGAAATTGAGTGGATGACTTATATCTCCAATTGATCTTGATGTCTTTGCTTGGGTACCTTATACATTTTTCTGCATAACTTGCAACTACCTTTATATAGATGTTCCTGGTGATTTAATCATGAATGTATCTTTTCATTGTGGAAGTGAAAGGTATCTCATGTACGTATCATTGAGTGAATAAATGATTTCTCAATATATTTTAAAGGAAATTCATGGCCAAGACAATTGAAGACGTGATAATGCATGTCTTGGTGTGTGTTTTAAGCATATCAGTGTCCAGATGACAACCTGATTGGATTATGGCAACAAGTGGCTTTTAACACAAATAACCCAAAAGGTTACAGGGCTTTACATTAAGCGCTGTCCCGTCATCTGGGACAAGTGATATTGACCGCCGGATAAGTACTTCAGTTCAGTTACTGTTCCGGCTGACCAGTGGAATTATCAGACACATAGTACCCCTAGGCTAGTGAGGCCGGGCAAGTAAAACTTATCCTGGGCAAGTGAACGCCTCATGGCACTTGCCCACGGGGCTATTGCCTCAAAAAGTTAATGTCAAGGCCTGGGTTAATACATAACTAAGACACTCCTTACACTTCTGGAATTATCATATATATATATATTTCCTTTAACACTGAGTGTCACCGATAAGCAACAATGTTGTTCATATAAGTGGCCAGTCAGTGACATGTAATGCACCTGATTAACCCATATATATTTGAATGATGGGAGACTGAATTAGTTCTTAAAAATCTATGTGTGTTTGCATAAAGAATGAAGCAAGCCATGTGTGTAATTAGCAGGATCGATCAGATATCTCACCTGTAATCATAAATGAGTAATGGCATTTCTTGGAAGTGTAATATATATTCTTCATTGATGCTATATATATATTATATATTCTTCATAGATGCTTTGAAGAACCGACATTTTTTTTCACGAAATCTGTAGTCAACAACATATTTCCTACTAAAATTCCTAGGATGTCAGTGACTCAATGCACTTGAATATCATATTCACGTTTTCAAGTTGGGTTTTGAAGATGCTTCCATGTGTACATGGATTCCTTTGTAGATGCACCATAGTCTTAGCCAAGTTTGGACACCCAAACGATCAAACCCTTAAAACGCACCCCCCTCTTGACACCCCAAATTTTTGTGAGGAATTTCTTAAAGTGTCAATCTCAAGCATATTTAATTGAATTTGTTCATCTCCATGTGATTCCCATGACATTGTATACGGATACTATGCCTTATTTTGATAACTTTACTGAACAAATACATGTTGAAATCTGAGTAAATTGTGGGCTCCCTTGAAAAATAAGACACCCCAAAATTTTACAAATTTTGGCCACCCAGTGTCGACATTCTGGCTGAGACCCTGATTTCTAATGATGATATTATTATATACATAATACATCATATCGATATTGATTGCTCCTATGGAACCTGTAGCTCCTATCTCCATTTGTACTTTTACAAGAAACAAGTAGAAGCTGTTACTTGCAATTATAACTATTTTAACTAAGGCTTGTAGGCAGGGTCTTAGCCAGGATTTCTTTGTACACGACAGGTAGGACGGGTCCTGGCTAAGTCCCTGCTTGTAGGGCTGTGATATTTAAAAAGGGTAAACTTGTGCATTTCACAGCCCAAGTTTCTATTTCCCAGCAGATGTTTCCCAGTCTTCCTGCTGTGCTGTTAGATGTGCTTTAAAGAGCAAATTTGATTTTTACGGCTCGCTATTGGTTTTATACTCAATCTCATGGGATGGGGAATTTATGTACCTCGTTCTCCCTGAGAATACTGGAGCCATATTGCCATCCCACCGGGCAGTGAAAGCATGTGTAATGTTTCATTTACTTCCAGCTCTACACTCTCCAGTAATATTTATGAGTGACAGGCAGGCAGTCTGGTGAGCGGCAGACTAGACTGGTTACGTGGTGCTGCTGCTAGACCGAGTGGTTGTGCACCCGGGAAGATCCCTCTGTCTCCTCGCTGGCGAGGGATGGGAGAGATTCCTAAGACACCCAGCCAGCGCCTGTAGTGTAGATGAAGGTCAGGTATTGATCAGGCTTGTGGGGGTTTGTTCAATATTGAGAGACTCCTGCATGTCTGGGTGGCTGTTGGATTTTTAACGATGAGTGATGACGGGTCTTTGTCAAAATGTGGTTAATTTACATCTCTGAGATTGGGATGACCAATATCATATTTACTAGATTATTAGTTTCATTAACAGCATTTCCTTGCAAGACATGCTCATATGTTACATGATAAGATGCATTATATTGTCTAGATATGGTAATAACGTTTTTGCTCTTCTATTTTGCTAGAAACTGATACTTGATACATGTAATGTGTGTCTTTGGTTAATATCTCATCTGAATGATTCAAAAGAGATCTATAACCAATGACACGCATATATGTATGCAACAAATATAAGTTGCTAGCAAAAGAAAACACAACACCAATCTTACTGATCTTACATCATATAGATGATCAGCACTTCTAAACAGGTAGTATTAACAGAAGCAAGTTAGAGTTAAGAAATGTGGTTTGAACTCTGTGTAATTGAACCAGGGTTCGACATTCCCACGGGCATATGCCCCTAGATTTTGCTGTGGGCCCCTAGATTTTTCAGACTGGGGCCCAAAATAGTATATATTTCAACCAGAAATCCTGTTTTTGACAACTTATTTTTATCAAAAGCCCCTAGCCTAAAATCTAAGTGTCAGACCCTGTGAACTTCAACACATTTACCTAGTTCAAAGCTTTCTCTTTGAACAAGAAGTGGTCCAGACGTCTACATCCCGTGCATGCATGAGGAGCCCATGACCTGGTTACAGTGTTTTTCATTGCTAGCCTCACAACATAAGCTGTTACCTGTGGCTTTTGTCGTCCCCTGTGGCACTATTGATGAACTGGGTCTATGTGTACTGAGTATAATTGGTCTTAGGCACTCGGGGCTTACTGCTGACAGCAGATAAAAATTACATGATATTATTACTGCTGGATTTGTTTGCCAACCGAGATTTACAATATATTTTATAATTATGTTGCACAGTAAAATGTGAGCCAATGCTGGAAGAGTGCTCTATTTTTCCCCGTTATGATAGCTAAAATAAACAGTACAGGAAGTATATTGTTCATATTTGCATCCATGTCTGTAGTAGATAGATACAACGTCAAGCTAACACATGCATATGCATTACAATCAGTAGACCTGTTTGGAAGCAAGCCATTAATTATCATATTCTGGTGTTTTTGATGAGCAAACAGCACATTATGAATGATTACTAATGAGGTAACTGTTTACTTGACCCTTTCACACCCAAGAAACTGAGCACTGCAGTGTGCTAATGACCTTGCTGTGATCAATTAACAACAATAGAAACACGCAGCTTTAATATGGTCGCTGTTGCACCTTTCAAGGATAGAACTATTTTCACAGAAGCTCTTTTTTTAGTATTTAAGCACGAGGAGCTTCTGTAATAAAGTGAAGTGGAGGAACTGGCTGCAGTGAAATGATAACACTTTTTTTCACACATTAATGTGCACCGCATGAACCAGGACGATTGATGCAGGTCTTGCTACCGATGGAAATTGATTGGTTAACGTTATTGCAGGCTCGCACTAAGCATCCTTCTGTAGGCCGGAAGACCAGATTAGGAAGTAGACATTTATTTCCAGAACATGTTTCCCTGCGTCTTGTCTTTTACTGTGGAAGCGCATGCAAGCTGTTAGAAGGGATACAGTCTCAAATCACTTCTTCTTTGATGTGGCAGTACATAGCTAGTGGGATATTTTAAAGGCTTATTCTGTACCTTGTGACGTGTAATTTATTTCATTGATATATTCCTATTGCCAGGATTCTCTTTTCGGTCTATAAAATAGCTCAACTGCAGAGACAAACAGTGTTTTTTTTAAAAACATCTAGTCTTGTATTAGACATGTTATCTGCCTGAGTGGTGCAAACAGTTTTTTATAAGGATCCAAGTCATGCATTTCAGTGTCCAGCCTAGATATTCAAATATTGAATATTAAAACAGTGAAATCCTTGCAGGACTCCTTAGAAATAGGGCAGATGGTAATAGGTTTTAATTATTATATGATATATATAGTACTTATTTTCATTTTGAATATCAATTGTTAATTGATTTTGTTCAATCAATTTATACATTTATTTTTAAATTATTCTGCACGATCATATTTTTAACTTGTCTTATTTCGGCAAGTCAGAGATGGTATTTGCTTCCTCTGCCTTTATTTCTACTTGCCAAGCATTTATAATTGGTGGTACCCATATGCCAGTAATTTGAGACAGTCTCACCACTAAATGTGTGTGTTCTTGATCATGAGTCAGTATTTACATGTGACAGGCATAAAGGGCATTGGTGCATCAATTTGCCATCAGGAATCTCAATTATTTCAGCTGTGGTCGCCCCTGGACAGCTTGGGCACAGCCACGCCAGAGTTTGCTAGCAGTGTGGACATCGCATTCCTGCTAACTAAATTACTAATTTGGCACCAGTGGGCAGAAAACTTGCAGGCCTGGCCACAGCCAGTGCAGTGGTACTGCTTGTTGGTTGGCATGTACATACCGGTTCCTTCGGGCACTGGCACCTCCTGTCCAGTTACACAGGGAATTTAGTCTGGAGATAAAACAATCAGGAATGGAGACAACCAGTGCAATTTAGGGCTCATTCATTTGTTCAAATTAAATGTCTTTACTACTCTTATGATACCCGCAAGGCTATTCCATACAAGATTTTGTAGGTTAATTAAACTTAATATATATTGCACCATCCCCCTAGATGATTTTGGATTGTTTCTTATTTTGGTGTTTTCTTTTTGGCATTTGGCAATAACTGTCAAGTGTGTTCTCTTGACACCTGCTTTTTTGGATTGCAAATCTTGTTTGGAAGTAACATTCAAGAGAAGTTTAATGCCACTGGGCATCAATTTAAAGATCTTAAGTGCCAAAGGATGTAGGAAGAGATATTGAGATTGTGATCCTGTATAAAGATATCATATTTCCCCCTTAATACCTTGAGTAGTGTTGTGACTTGATATATGGTTTGAACACCCTTGCCAAAGACCCTAGATTTCCAAGAAGGGGTTCCTCCTTAAATCACGTTATGCTACCAGAAATCTGTCACCGTACTGCCTCATTGGCCCTGACGTGAAATAGAAGTTTGACCCCTGGCATTGGAGATATTTTTGACGTTTGTCAGAAAGTCTGGCTCATAGCAGGAACAGCTAGTCATCTCAGCTGACTCTGGCGTTCGGTCGGTCGGTGGAGGAGTGTCTATTTCAGTTCAGCAACGTAGAAAGTGACGTCAAGTTGAGTGGGAGAGCATGTTCTAGACCCTATTACTAATGAGAGTGGCTCCATGAACCTATTTAGTATTTACCCATGTTGCAATCTTCCCCTGGTGTTAGCTAGCTGTCTGGAACACTAAGGGGCTCTGTGCTTAGTCCTGAACCCTAAGGCCTTTTATATGCAATCTGTTTTTCACCCTACAGCAGAATTTCGGTTTTATTTTTAGTGACTTATGTCTCACAAATGTACCCTTATTTTTGAGTCTAAACTGCCAGGCGCTTTGTGACTCCATGTACTTTATTGTCCACTATTGATACGCTCTGCTAATTTTTTCTTGTCTGGAGTTGCATGCACCTTGACATTTAGTTTTTATATAGCTTTTACCACCTTTTAAGGTGAGACATTGAAGTCAAGTCAAGAAAACAGGTACATGCTTGTAGCCTTGTATGTGCAGTTATAAAAGTTATGAAAGGAATTTGTATCTCCAAAACAATCTCCCTTGAAAATTGGTTAAAGTATTGCCAGATGGTGAGAATCTTTTAAAAGTTCAAGCCTACATATTCTCATCAGATGGGTATTTTTGTTTAATTGTTTTCCTTAGTCATGTTTTGTAAAAAGAGTAAAAGACACACATAATTGTCTAGCAAGTGTCAAAGAAATACTAGCATACTTTATTCTGGAATTACTTCAGGCTTTACAGCAACTGTATCTTAGAACAAATTTTACACAAAAAGAGAAACAATATGTAGAATTCCATTCAGTTCTAGTTTGTGTGAAGTAGGGTGTGCAACACTCCTATTTAGTCTGGTGATTAAATAGTTGGGATTTGGCCAAGTCTTGGAGTGTCCATTCCAAAGTAAGCGCTGGCTTGGCCCTTTACAGCTACTAGGCTCCCATGAATACTGAACATTTTAAAGCACTACAATTTTATCTCAGCATTAACATGTTGCTGAAGGAAGATGACCCTTTCATTTCCATTTTCTTAAGTTCAGTTTTCATCTGATTTATCTTGGTCTGATAATTGAAAATCTTTTGAATTTAAGCTCTTACTTCCCCATCATCTGATTTTTTTCTGAATTCATAATAATTGTGATGTTTCATAGGGATATTATAGGGATATATTGAAGAAAAATCTTAATCTCAATCTTAATCCTTGGTTGGCTATGCTGACCTATTGTATTATATTTATTGGATGATAGGATTTGATTAATTATCATTGTCAAGTGGGTACATTCACGCCCAGCTATTGTCTCTTTTATATCATATTGGAATAGTTCCATACTGATAAGCTCAGTCTTTTCAGTATGTCTGATACAAAGATTAAGTATCTAGAGTAGAGCTGTGTGAAAGGTCCTATCTCTGTTTGTAACATGAAGGAAGCATGATGGTTGGAGGTCAGCTAAGCCAGTCTGAGAGTCCTTGGCTGGCATGGGCCCTAAGAAAACTGGTGGGTTTCAATGTGTGCGTTATCATGGTTGTTCTAGTGCCATGGGAAACCAGCCCTGCTAACTGAGAGCAAGCTGGGGTCTGTGTGTGTGCGCCAGTGGCAGCTACTGGTCACAAATGCCAGGGTGATAAAGTGGCTAACTTGTTAACTGATACACAGGAGGTTCGCTGTTGACCCTCACCGCCACCGCTGCTACTAGTGGTGGAACTCTCTCACAGGACCTGTTAACCTTTACCAGTCGCTCGCTGTTAGGGTACCCGCTACCTGATTGTTTATGCATTCCGTGGACACCTTTGACGGCCAAAGGAGTGACTGTTTATTGGCTCTCCCCCATTGATTGAAGTGTTTGTTGATCAGGAACACTGACCTCTGACCTTTGCTGGTTGAAATAAAGAGTGCTGACCACACATCACGCTTCTAAGACCTAGCCTGCCTACCTCCCAGGCCCATGAGACCATACATATTCAGAGGTCATCCCTTGTGGATAGATGGCACTGCGGTATGCTAGTGTAGTAGTTGTTTACAAATATATGTGTGCAACACCCCTGTGTGTCAGTTCTATGAACTGAATGGCCTACACAGTTAGCCACATTTCTTTATGTAGATTTGGGCATTGGTTAATATACAATATGGACAAGCCTAGTATATATGCTAGCTTAGACCTTTAAGATAAAGAAATGGAAATTTGAACCATTTTGACATTTTGGAGAACATAATGATATGCATTGGTCTCACTATATATACCTTTTGAAAAAGTAAGTTTTTTCAAATATTGCACATTTCAATGTGTGTTATTTTAGGGAAACACACAATAAAGTTGTCCAAAACCAAACAAATGTGACAAAATATACATAAATTGCTATGTTTACAGTATAAATTTGTTTTTGTCATTTAGGGAGTTTACCACAAAACTTATTTAGTTTTCCTCGCGTTTTTCCTTAAAATTTACGTTTTCTTAAAAAACACTTGAATATTCAACAAGTGCAAATGCCAAGTGCCATGCATGTTGAGTGAAAAGCATGGGAATATTTTCTCTAATGAAACATTTGTTTGTTTGCTTATAAGAAATTTCTGGCAGTGTCCGCATTATTGTTTAAAAGTTCACTTGTTTGAAATCCATGAATACCAAGCACACTGTGCACACATAAATGCTAAGTGATATTTCCTAGTTTGGAGTTCTTAAAAGTCAGTCATGTTGCCCTCTACTGAACGTTGCTGATAAGAATTTTTTTATCAGACGAGTCAGATTCCTATATCAAAGGTGTTAAGCATTTAGCCATCTACGTCAGTGGCAATCCCTTGAAACGTATGTGCAAACATGGTTGTTGAGTACTGGGAATCTGAGTGCCCTGGGGGCATCATACCCAGCCTCTTAGTTCAGTCCATGGCTGTCTGTTGGCCCTTAGTTTGCCACATTCTTGCGCCGCCACCGCTGCTGAGGAGATTTTTCAAACTTGTCCGGTGCAGTTTTCTGGAGCCGGTGTAACAGGAAATTTTCCCCCCCTGAAAATCTTCCCCCCCGGGGGGAAACATTTCCTAGGAAATTTTCCCCCCACCCTGAAAATTTACCCCCCCGGGGGGTGAATTTTCCTAGGAAAATTCGCCCCCCGGGGGTGAAAACTGTCCTTAGGGTGAAAACTGTGAATCTACCTCCTGACAGGGGGTATTGGCATTTTCTTAGAAAAAAAATAATTGGAGGGTACAAATTCCTTCGAAAATTGCCCCCAAGGGGATACAAATTCCTAGGTAAATTGCCCCCCGGGGGGTACAAATTCCTAGGAAAACCTCCCCCCCGGGGGGTGAATTTTCCTAGGAAATTTTCCCCCCGGGGGGGGTAAATTTTCCTAGGAAAATTCACCCCCCGGACGATGAAAACTGTCCTTAGGGTGAAAACTGCAAATCTACCTCCTGACAGGTGGTATTGGCATTTTCTTAGGAAAAAAATATTTGGAGGGTACAAATTCCTAGGAAAATTACCCCCCGGGGGGTACAAATTCCTAGGAAAATTGCCCCCCGGGGGGTACAAATTCCTAGGAAAACCTCCCCCCCCCGGGGGGGCAGATTTGCCTGGTGGGGGGGTATTTTTCCTAGGAAATATTCCCCCCCGGGGGGCAAATTTTCCTAGGAAATATTCCTCCGGGGGGGAGAATTTCCTGAGAAACCTAGGAAATTTTCCCCCCCGGGGGGGACATTTTCCAGGGGGGGAAGATTTCGTGGTACACCGGCTCCTATCAGTTCCTGTTGGCGGTGTACCACCCATATCTTGGCCCAGATGGTTTGTGGAGGAGATAAGTCCTGTTCATAACTGTTCAGACTCTTGACTTGATCCATTCAGTCCTTGCACTCTCCAGTACTTACTTACTTACTTACTTACAGGGTCTTAGGGTCAGAGGTTAGCAGTCAGGGTCACATATATGTCAGAGTCCAGACCTTGGCTCTAGATAGTACCTAATTAAATACAAAAAATCACATGATTTTGATTTGCTCTTGAATCCTACATCGTACGGCTTCAATAAAATTGGGTTTCACTGGTCAGGATCAGAATGTTGATGCAGATTCTGCATGACATACTCCCAACTGTTCCAAGGAAGATTAAAGAAAAAGGACCAGAATCTGATATGGGAAAATTAAAAACAACTATGAATATAAGAATTTAGTCCATGTAGTCCTGTTAATTTGTATTATGGTTCTTTTCTAATTATGAAGTTGTGTCATTAATAGCAATTTTCTATTTGAGTTCAGTTCAGAGACCTTTGGTATCCAGTCCCAAAGTGTCATCTAATTCTATAATATTCTATATTGACGAACAGATATGTAAAACAATCTTATATTTCAGTGACTTCCACTGATTTATTTAGGAGTTCCTGTCCAGTTATCAACCTATATAGATACAGACTTTCCTTTTTGGCATTATAAATGCCCCCTGCCCCCCCCCCGCCCCCCTGCAATTGCCTTGATTGTTCAGGTTTATGTGATGATCAATTTTTTTTGTGGGGGCTCATTTTTGGTTGACAATAAACCTGTAGTGATGAAGTAATCTGATAATATGATCCTATTTGGAGGGCTTGTCCATTTCAAAATGATCTGCTCTTGAGTATCCTTTGCATTGATACGTTAGTTAGGTCACTAGATTTATTTACATAGATAGCAAAGACTTGTTGACTGTACTAGAGACACCTGAAATACAAGCCACATCTTTATTTATTTACTGTCAAGGAGGTACTTTAGATGTCTTACTATCAGTGCTTGGAATGTCTCCTCTGATATGGATGTCTGTCATGAATGCAGTTTAAAAATAGTGGAATCCAAAGAGTATTTCATGAATTTAAAAAGACAAAATACATGTACATTTTTTGTCATTGGTGCGATGATTGAGCCGTGTAGGAGCATTAAGTCTTAGCAGGGCAGCTGGGCGTCTTTTGGACACCCAAACCCCCAAAAATCACCTCTCATTGCCACACAACTATTTATCAAGTTATTTTTTGAAATGTCAATTTAGCATATAATTGAAGTTTTTCCACCTCAATATAATTTCTGTAACATTTTATGATGATATCATTCCTAATTTTGATAAGTAAATACATGTAAATGGTTGTTATATTAGTATATTGTTGTCTCCCTTGTAAGATAGGACGCCCAAAAACCTCGCAAAATTTTATCAATTTTGGACACCTAATTTCTAAATCCTGGCTAAGACCCTGTGTAGGAGTTTCAAGTATTGAAATCTATTCCTATGTATTACTTATGTACAGTACATACTGGTACTCAAATAAGCTGAAGCTAAAATGCCTGCTTGAGTTCAATCCTAGCTTTTGTTAGATTTTTCATTATTTATTGCTTTTTATGGTGTGTAGCTGTCCAATATGTCACTTGGGACATTTCTCCTGAGATTACCTGTAGACTACACAACAGGTTTGATAGATTGGGCCAACTAATTAAATTTAAATTACTTTTAGGTTGAATGAACGCATGTTATTAAAGCTACTTCTCTTCAAACATACATTTACTTTAAGATTGCCTTTATGTTCAAAATCACAGCACTGCAATGGCATTTCTAAGATTTATTAGCCTAATTGTGATGTCCATTTTGTTGTTTTATCAGATGAATGAGTAATAGGTTATGGAAATGAGGGCTCAGTACCAGAATAGTGCATTAACATTAACATTTCAGTGTAGTCTAATGGTCTGGGCCATGTTGCATGCCTGGCTAATATTGAAGATCTCAATCGTGCAATACTGCACGAAATCCTTAGGCCATAAATTCCATTCATGATAATGATTATATCCTATATGCATCGATCAGGCAGTGGAGTCCTTTGGTATTGTCCGTTTTTCTCAGATGACGAACTGCATATGCCATAACCAACAACCTCAGTTTGAGGAATTCAATTACCAGAGTTAATGTAGTTTTTCCTGGGTGGTGACTTTGTTATATTTCATCAGAGACCTTGTAACCTGAACGATAGCTTGGAGAACTCGATGTGAACAAGCCTTGTATCGGTGGATGTAAGATTACTTCATTTGTACTGCTGTCCCATGTGGCTTGAGCAGCTATTTAAATTAGATGCATATTTCATATCATGACATTATAGCGTGCGGTGAACTTTCCCCTCCTGAGTAACTGCTGTGTTATGTAATTACCATGATATTACATGAAATAGTGCTGATGGCGCCATGTTTATCCTTTAAAGCTTTATAACTAGTTTATGTAGTATTTGTTGGGAACAAGCGGGTGCCAAATCGTGGGTATCATAAAAATCTTTGGCATCCGATGTCCTGAGGGAGACTGCAATATCTTCAATCTAACTAATTGATTTCTTTGAGTGCTCAACATCGTAGAATTCACTTTGAAGTGAAAATTACAAAATTATTTGGCTGAAATTGGCATTTACAGAAATTCATCAATGGGTGTCCGAATATGGGATTTTTGAGGGTTTGGGTCCCAGAAGCCCTGTTGGCTAAAATACTGGTTTGGAAGCAGAATACAATCATTTATTTATAGCCATTTTACATCATTGTAGAAATCACTGGTTTCTAGAATTGTCTAAAGAATTCTTTAATTCTTTTGTAGTGATCTGTTCAAGTTTTACACTGATCTGTATTTAGGAGGTTGGTTAAAATTTAAAAATAATTTAGTAAATATTTGTTGTTTGAAGAGGTCATTTAGCTGCATTCATGTCCAGTATTGATTCGCTTAGGGTCAGTTTGATCTGAACAAATAGGGAAAGTCAAATCTCAAAGGGGATTTGGCCTTTATTTTTATTTGCCCAATAGAGCCTGTGTTATTCCAGGAATAAGTGGGGTGCACAGTGTGCTCATGGAGCTTTGTACTTCTCTTGTACACCTACCTCATTTCATGCAGTGGCTGATGTCTGTGTTTGTAACAACTATTGGGTTACACGGGTCTAGGCAAGCGCTGGGTTCAGTAGTAAACATGCAAGCGGAGTCAAACTTTTGACCCGCCTATACCATATTAACTTAGCTGCCTGTAAGTGACGCTAGGAACCGTGTACTGGACATCCAATCTGCAGGATTTGCCAGGAGGCATTTATCAATGTTTATCCATTACATGACAGCTGGGGCGTGGTGGGCTGGTGACATTCTTTCTCTTGAACCCCACATGGAACGCCTGCAGACTGGGTGACCAGAACTTAACGGGTAGAAAAAATCGATTGAAAAACCCACGCAGACACTAGGCGAGGAATTTTAAGTAAGTACATGTAAAATTGTACATACACATGTTGAAAGTATTAAGTTGAGTTAACCTTCTGTCATGAAGAAAATTTATAGCTGATTCAAGCTAACAATGAGCAAAGTGAATGGGTTTGTAAGTTTCAAGTGTGTGCCTGTAAGAACAGGTCTGTCCGCTATTGATGTTCAATTCAAGCTCACCTGTGCACTTATAGAAATCAGGGTCAGTTTGTGGTTAGCAGCCACGGAGTGAGGAGAACTCGGACATAGGGGGAACTGACGGGGCAATTGGTACATGGGACACTAGTAGTCTAAAATAAGATGTAGAGATTGTGGTACTTGAGATATGAAACCCCTGGGGAGCCCCCCTACTCTGTGACCCAGAAAACTTACTGGGCTACTCGCAGAACCCATCAGTGTACTTTACAAGTGGACATGTAGAGGTCACACGTCCACCTGTAGGGTCTATCAATGGTTTGTACTGAGTGAATGGACTATACTCCTGAACTTGTACTATCGCTCATTGTTAGCTTGAATCAGCTGTAAAGAATAACACTAAGTTGTGTTTTAACTTTGTCAATTACAGACTTCTATTGTTCAAACACCAGTCATTAACCTGTTTCACTGATTGATATTGGGTGCACATGGTTTTGAAGGGATTGGGAACCATTAGATATTTGTTTAGGGACAAGTCAACTAAAGCAGTTTAAGGACTAGTTTGATATGCATCATGATTTTGATTATTCAAGAGTTTCTTGGTCAGAGACAATTAGAAGTATGGTCAGGCAACTGTCAGGGTCTGACACTTAGATTTCAGGCTAGGGGCCCGAAAAGTTCTTTCAATGAAAATTGGTGGTCAAAAACAAGATTTCTGGTCATTTTTCATATTATTTTGGGCCCCTAGATTGAAAAATCTAGGGGCCCACAGCAAATCTAGGGGCATATGCCCCCGGGCCCCTGGGAAAGTAGAACCCTGACTGTAAATTAGAAGAGACTTGCTGTAATGCATTCATTTGTATGATACTTAGATCTTTAGTCAGGGCCTAAGCCTGGAATTTGAATTTTTTTTCAAAAATGGTCAATTATGAAATAGTTTTTGAGAGAAGCTTCAGAATATTAAGATAAATCATAAACAGTTATAAATTTGCTTATTATATGCAAATGTATGATTAATGTCTCAGTGAAGTAAAATGTTTGAATTTGAGCATTAAATTGGTATATTTGGGAGTACATGACCCAGAAATATGTGGGTGTCCTGATATGCGTTTTAAAAGGTTTGTGAAACCAACTTATGCCTAGGCACCCTGTAGCTACAGCCCTTCTGTCTGTACATACCTTTTTTTGGAGCTTGGACCTTATGTGGCATTGACTAGAGAGAGAGTCAGGCAATGTGGTTTTTATTCTTAATCCTAAACAAACCTACGTGAGAATTGATTGCTTAAGTGTCCTCGTCTTTTCAAGCTGGGTGGCGCTGAAAAAATAGGGCAGCTTTCCAATTTAGGAACTCCAAACACACTTGGCAAGGCACCTACCATGAAAAAACTGCTGCACTCACCCTTCGCCTGTTCAGCTTATCCATTCATTGTTATTGCTCAACGTCTGTAGGAAATATCAGCACATTTTTCACACTGATTACAATACAGTCACTTGCTTGGTGCATGGTAGAGAGATTTCAACTGAAGGGAGGTGCCCTTACAGTACTCACTGTGTGTTGACTAGTACAGTGTACAAGTAGGGCACTCGCTCAGGCTAAAGACCATTGATATCCTAAATAAAAGCTTTGTTAGGGGAATCTTGGTGTATACTTGAATTGTTTGAAGATTTTTGGGGATAAGATTTCCATGTGTCATGTGTTTTGTTTCAAGATCATTAGCATTTAAAGTATTTAACCTAACTTATTAGAAGTATGGACCACAACCTATTAATACAGTCTGATAGGATGTATCAGTTATAAAATATTTATTACTATGATGACATAATGATGATAATGATGATGATAATAATAATAGTAATGATAATAATAATAATAACAATGATAATAGTAATAATAATAATAGTAATAATAATGATAATGATAACAATAACAATTACGGCAGAATGTTGTCTAACATCCTGATTTACTATATATAGCCACTTCTTAACTAAACTTACCTAACGCCTAGAGCTCGAGATCTCGACTGCTCATCCATCTAGTTATCATTAAATTGGTCCATCCCCATATGAACACTCCTCGGCCACACTCATTATTTTAAGTATATACTGTCAATTGTCCTTTTAATAGCAATTAAGTACAACTCACCTCATTTTAAATAATTTATGGTATTATTCACAGATATTCTATAGAGATGTATGATTTTTATCTAGTTAATATTTTCAATGCTGCCAGTATATTAAGAATTGATTACTATGCCAGATATTCACATGTTTCACATATTGATCCAACCCCCTCTGCTGGAGAAAGAGGGAACTAAAGCATGTGACTTCCACTACATACAATGAGTGAACTTCATTGATTTATTCTTGATTATTCAGAAATATTTTGTTCTGAAAGGTACAAAAATTTGGCTACTTACGGGAATGGTCAGTTAGTCCCAACCTAATTGAGGTGACCTGTTTCATGATATTGATTTGAGACTTTTATTTAGGAATTTTCTTGAAGGGAAGTTATTCCGTTTCACATTTTTTGAATTATCATTTATGATTTATCCTTTAGTAATATTTTCCATTTTTCGAGCTGGTTGATAAAATATAATGTAGGAAGAGAGAGAAGCTGCTGAATTTGATTTTTACCACTAGGCATTCTTGGGTGTATGTTTATCCACTAATTAGAGGCCTAAGACAAGAGTCTGTACATAGTTAATATGATGGAATGGGATTCTCACATATCCCACATACAAAGCTCAGTGTCAGCTGCTTCTGTTTCGGCATGGTTGAGTAACTGTTTCAAGGACAACCAATATTGCCTACAGTGCGGTATGCGATGGTTTTTTCAGCCAGCATGTGCACTGAATATGAACAAGTATCAGACACACGAGTACAAGGTATGTCATGGTGCACTCAGGGACTAAGCCAGGACCCGTCTAGCCTGTCTGTTAGGCAGGCAGTTTCCTGAATAACTCCTTTTTGGAAAGGCAAAATTTTCTAGGATGAATGTTCAGTTCTGACCATGGTCTTAGCCAGCAGGGCGTCTGTGTGTTTTTTTGGACACCCAAACCCTCTAAAAGCACCCCTAAGGAAACCCAATCTTTTTCGAAAGTTTCTAAGATGAATTTTCAGTTCTGACATTTTTTGGGTAATAACCAAAGTCTTCCCTAAAACATTCGTCTAAGGCATGACTGAAATGAAAGTTGGCCCCTTTTAGAACTATAGGGGGAGATTTTCAGGGGAGGGGCAGATCTGCTGTTACTGTATTGCAGCTTTTAAACAATACAATACTTTTGCCCATTCAAAATCAGTATTTGGTTTTATAGTTGAAATATGTTGTGATGAAGATATCCACAGAGAGATTATATGGGTATGATATCTACATGTCACATGCACCTGGGAACATAACAAACAGGCATCTGGGAAAATCAATATTTGTGATTTAGAATCTTTTAAAATCTGTGTTATTTATTTTTAGATAAGGATTTGTTTAATAAAATATGGCTTTTATTGAAATATATGAATGCAACACATTTGCAGGAGAAGATATTGCCCAGGGTGATTGCTTGAATATTGAAAACAATGGAAAAATTGGAAATACATGTATCATGTATTTTTCAAATTTATTCATTTCTTATATATTTTTCAAACACATTTTAAAAACATTAAGAGCAAAGAACACCTCATTGATATTCATTTTGCAAGTGTTTTCTTCCTTTTTATGTATTTCAGTTTACTGAGATACATCTTCATATGGGACGCTTGCGGTTTCTACTTTACGGATGTGGTTTGCGGTTTTTCTCCTGGACGCGAAAAATTCTGTCATTTCTTGGAGATTGGCGCGTGTCGGGTGGGCGTGTCTATTTCCCTTTGTGTGGGTCTCTGCCTCGTGGGGCCGTTATTGGTTGGCCATTCATTTCGTTGGAGGTTTTTGATTGGCATGGGGGGCGGTGTTGTTGTGCGGTGTTTGTCGGTCTGCATAATTTGTGCCTTTCTTCGTGGGTCTGCCACGTGGGGTTGTTGTTTTGGTTATCCATTCATTTCGGCGGAGTAATTTGATTGGCACGTTGGGGCGGTGCTTGTTTTGTGGTGTCACGCACTGGGATCCAATCATGTGGATCTTCTGTTGCAGTCATCTTTCGTAGTGCTGTGCCACGTGGGGTTGTTATTTTGGTTAACCATTCATATCGTCGGACATATTTGATTGGCACTTGTGGTGTGTGTATGGCGATGATTTTATTTTTCATGGTGCCTTGTTGATTCCTTTCTGTTTTATCGAGTTATCGCCCCCCGATCCAAACATGAGTACCTATTTGGATAGATGAGATCGTCATCTATCTGATTCTATTATTTTTTTGTGTTATCTTCAGGTTGGGAGCGACATAATAGCTATTCGCTACAACCAGAAGTTGACTTTTTTGGCATTGGCGTGGTTTCGGTCCGCCATTTTGGTATCGAGTTCCGCGAAGTTTGAACCCCGTTTTCAAAGCTTTGATTTGTGGCCATCTCTATCTTTACAATTGCGTAACTTATAGTGTTAGCAAGACAAGTATCTATAGTTTTTGGGTTAATGTTTTTGGTTTCGGAAAATCCAAAATATTTCGAGATATTTGTCATCACGCATCGGTGATGGCGTGTTGACCATGGCGATAAGTCAATTTTCCATGGTTCCTCGCCGATTCCTTTCAGTTTTATCAAGTTATCGCCCCCCGATCCAAATATGAGTACCTACCTGGACAGATGAGATCCTCATCTATCTGATTCAATCATTTTTTAATTCCAACTTCAGGTTGGAAGCGAAAAAATAGCTATTCGCTACAACCGGAAGTTGATTTTTTTGACAATGGCGAGTTTACGGCTTCCCTTCGATATGCATTTCACACAAAAAACATACTATTTTCAAAAAATTGTCACGTCGCCGTTTCTTGGTCAAAAGTTACAAATGACCCATCAAAATGTTCGCAAGAAAGAGGGCTTTTACCCTATTATCATAACCTGTTTGTTATGTTTGTTATTTTTGGAAAAAAATGGCGTTGATCTTTTTGAAAATGGCGAGGTTACGGCTTCCCTTCGATATGCATTTCACACAAAAAACATACTATTTTTTAAAAAATTGTCACGTCGCCGTTTCTGTGTCAAAAGTTACGAATGACCCATCAAAATGTTCGCAAGAAAAAGGGCTTTTACCCTATTATCATAACCTGTTTGTTATGTTTGTTATTTTTGAAAATAAATGGCGTTGATTTTTTTGACAATGGCGAGGTTACGGCTTCCCTTCGATATGCATTTCACACAAAAAACATACTATTTTCAAAAAATTGTCACGTCGCCGTTTCTGGGTCAAAAGTTACAAATGACCCATCAAAATGTTCGCAAGAAAAAGGGCTTTTACCCTATTATCATAACCTGTTTGTTATATTTGTTATTTTTGAAAAAAAATGGCGTTGGTTTTTTTGACAATGGCGAGGTTACGGCTTCCCTTCGATATGCATTTCACACAAAAAACATACTATTTTCAAAAAATTGTCACGTCGCCGTTTCTTGGTCAAAAGTTACAAATGACCCATCAAAATGTTCGCAAGAAAATGGGCTTTTACCCTATTATCATAACCTGTTTGTTATGTTTGTTATTTTTGAAAAAAATGGCGACTTTGGAAAAAAACGGCAAAAACGGCTTATTTCAATGTTGATTTAGGAACCCTGGCGAAATTCTCAATTTACTTATTAATTTCGCCACTAGAACCGAAAAAAAAGTTTCAACTTCAAGAAAACAGACTCTAAATAATAACATCCTGCCCATTTGTGGAATTTCATTCGTAAAAAATGAACTTTGAAAAAACTGGAAGTAGTAAATTTCATTTTCCTTCAAAACCAATGTTAAGGTACAACTTTGAGATGGTTCAAGGGATAATAACTATGTAATGATACAACTGCTGTATCTGGTATTGTCATTGCATCTGTCAGGAGAGTAATTCAAGTTACTCCCAAAATATCACCGAAACAGACCAAGATAATTTCATTGTCAACACACCAATAAGATTTGATAATTAGAAACGTCTGATTGTCATAAACCCTCCATCAGGAGGTCAAACGCAAAGGCTCAAATAGCTGAAACCCATGTCTGTTCTGCAAATGGGGCAAAACAAAATCATCTTTGAACTTACTAAAGGCTATAATTCATTTGATACTATTCTACAATTTGAAATGATTTTCATCTGTAGTGATATATTTTGGAGGACCAACAAAAGATAAAATGAGCATTTGCATTCTAAAGTTATATTCAAGTTGAAGGTTGATCTTATGTGTCTATCAGAGTAACAGAATTGATTGAATTTACACACCTAACAACTGAGCATGCACACAGCTGCCCAGCATCCTCCACTTTACAAGATAAATACTCAAGTGGCCAAAGATGCATTTATCTGACTGAGGTCTGACAATTGACTTGAGCCTACTCACCTTATAACTGACCAAAAACCCTTAGATGTATGCTGCTGAACCATTCACACCTGATCACATCTCCCCTAAAACTGACCATGAATGTTGATGGTTGAAGTGAACAAGTTACTTGACAAACACTGCCTAATTTCTGGCCACACACTGTGTTAGAGGAACACTGCTGGACCATGGTAACCAAATTACATTATTCCCCCAAATGACCATGCATTATGGCAATTAGGGTTCAGCCATCAAAGAAAAAAGGAGAGATTGCTTATGCTCTAGGGCACACTAGGACATCCCATCTTTCAAGTCAGTAGGGGCAATGGAATACAGAGTTATGTGGTAGCTCCCTTAGTTACATGGATATTATGTGGTTGTTCAGTTAAAAAAAATAAAAAAAGATCAGTTTAGTATAAATTTACATAAAAATGGTATTAACAAGTCATGTCCCTTTTAATATAGGAATTTCATATTGATATTAAAAAGGAGTTTCTAACCACAATAGCATTAATCAGCATGATATATATATATATATATATATATATATATATATATATATATATATATATATATATATATATATATATATATATATATATATATATATATATTAGAGCTGCACTCACGGAGGGAGATCAACTCATGAGCTCACCACCCGTTTGACTCGTGAGCTCATGAGCTCGCGGATGTTCCGATTTTCCAAAAAAATACTTATTTTCCAGCCCAGCTATTAAGAAATAAATATTTATTGGCAGACATTTATTAACATTGCCATGTTTATTTAATTATAAAACGTGCTGACGAGGTACAAAGGTCAACAACGCTTGAATGTATACATTGGAGATTGTAAAGAAGACATGACAGCGATAAGCAGTTATATATGTTGATAATTTGTGTTAGGTGCTCTGTGTTACGTGTGTGTTCCCAACATAGACGAGCTCACGATTAGAACATTTCAGCTCGAACTCGGCGAGTTTGCTCCAGGGCTCGAGCCACTCGAGTTCGTGAGTGTTGAGTGCAGCCCTAATATATATATATATATATATATATATATATATATATATATATATATATATATATATATATATATATATATGTATATATATTCTACCATCCCTATTATTTGATTCGGATGACATGTTGTCAGAATGGGGTCAAATGACAGAGAAGGAAAACCAGAAGGTTGAATGACCGAGAGGTATTTTAATTATCTAAGTATCAAGCCCCTGTACAGGAAATGGATTTTCGTGTTTTATTCGCTTTTTCTGCCATATTCATGTCTACACCAACATGACAACCGCAACCGCCACAACCATCCCAACATACTACTCAGACCACGACTTAATAACAGTCTTCAACAACTAGAACCAAAAGCCCCAGCACAGACCATCAATAGATATCATCTTGACCTTCAATATAAAGCAAAATCGGTATGTAATATAGCTTTATTAATACTTCCTGAAATACACCTATGACGCTATTAGCGTCCTTCTTGTTTGAAAATCATGCATGAAAGGTTGGATATTTTTATTAAACATTTGAAGGCGCAAACCTTTTTGAAAGTTTGAAGTTTGGCTTACATTCAAATATATCAATCATATGAAATATGATCAGTTTTGTTGAAAAGGTTACTTGTAACCCATATGTTCAGGGTACTTCAGGGCACATGGAGCCAACATGCATGCGGTAATAATGGTAAAGACATTAGCCCCATAAATGGCCATAATCAGTGTTAATCCCACTAGGATGATTAGGATTTCACAGGGGGCGTTCCATTTACGTAATAGCTAGCGTCAGCTGAAATTGACCGATGTATGCGAGAGAACGATAGGGGGAGACTACTTCCGACAAGCAGCATCCCGGCTAGTGAATTATGGGTACGGCTTGCACTGCTCGCAGCACTCGCTTTGATGATACATCACATACAGTCATACCCACAATTAGTTTCTTTCTTTGCAATACATGCACCTAAATGTTGACTGGTACACAAGGAAATATTTCTTGAAGTCTAATTTTATAAATGATTTAATGAAAATGATTAAGATAAATTTCTAAATACTGATTCATCTAGTGTGAAAGTCTTCCTTTCAACTCTATTCCCCATAAACAAGCACACATATTCCTTTGACATAACTCCTCAAATAAACAAATAGTTTATAGAAAATTGAAGATGAATTGATAAACCCATCAGGAACAATAACTATCTGTCAAATATTTCTCCAAATTTAGCTCAGTTTAATATCAGATATTTATATTTGCATCAGTTTATGTGCAAGCTTTAGAAGTGAATGGGTTAATCAAATTGCAAATATGGCCTTCCTCTCAAAGTATTACCTAAGTTGTGTGATCTCTTGGGCAGCCTTGATGTGAGTGGGTCATCAACCTAAACTACGCTCCAGGCATGGGGTCAATTACTTTTGAAAGTGATATATTACAATTACAATTACTTTGTATTGGCCCTATTACAATTACAATTACAATTACTTTTGAAAATCACTATCCCTATTACAATTACAATTACTTTTGAAATGTAATATATTACAATTACTTATTACTTTTCTAGCTGCGGTGAATATGACCCTTTGTCAAAATGTCATAAGTTATCTTTTATTCAGTCTGAGTATGTTTTATAACAGCTGTTTCATACTTCTTAATGTGTTTAATGTAGATATACACAATATAAAAAATAGAAAGCGGTTCCCTACCTGTAAAAGGGGACCTGTTTTTATAATCCCACAAAGATTACTGACCCCAATAGATAAATATTTGGTCTACCATACACAAGGTGGACACTGCTTGGTTTTAATACCTTGCGGACAAGAAAATATGTTTACTTTACGCAGGAGTTCATCTAATAAAGGGTTCATCTGAATCAAAGGTACTGATTAATGAAGGCAAACAGGGGTGTTCTATTATTTAAGTCCTGGAGCAAAGAGATGTGCACAAATCCCTCAGTAATTCAGTTTAGAAGAAATGTGCAGAAGAACCCTGGTGTTTGATCACCTCGCATTCACAAAATGATTTAGAAAATGTTCCACCTAAGGAGGTCTGCTATACATTTGACAGTGAGAGAGTATGTGTAGCTTGAGGCAGGCCTCTTGAAAACCTAAAGCATACAGAGGTGTTTAAAGTAAGAGAGATATTGAAAAATACCAAAACCACAATACTTTATACAGTATAATCTGATAAACAACTCGTTCACCCATCCAAAAAGCCTTTCAAATGAGCATAACATTTGGTCTCCTTGAGTTCAGAGTATGCTAAAAAATCCTCATGTACATGCATGTACAGGTGAGGATTGACAGTGTCTGTGGCTACAGGAAGTTATAATTGCAATTTTAATCACTTGGGGTTTCATCGACCTAGATCATTCATGGAAATGATGATACCCCTAAGTCTTGAAGTCTACCAGTTCCAACTGGAAATCCACATATAATTATTCATATCTCATAATAACTATTTGTCACATACATATAGTCAGAAATAAGCTGGAATGTATGTTGAGCAAGTTGTTTGTACATAGGAGACCGTCTAGTCATTTTAGTATTAAATAACACAATATGACAAAGGGATCATCACAAAGTCACCATGATTAGAGCACAACTGCTGAAATGTGCCTAATGCGGTTTGATAATATTCTTTAAAAGGTGAATATGAAAGCTATTAAACAGAGCTTGCAGGTAGCCTTTAAAGCCTTAAGGAGAAGCATTCTGATAAGTAACTCATACATTTTGGGGATGTCTTGAGGGGTGATTTTTGAGGGTTAGGGTGTCCACATGACTCCCTGACACCTTGCTGTCTTAAACCCTGTAGGCAAGGCATCCATACCTATCCTATGAGAGGAATTGAGAATAAGGATGGGTAGCTTATCTCAGAGCCTTCTAGTTCTCATTGGGGATTCTACAGCACTTCGCACTCAGTTCCATTGTACACCTAATGGCAGCTATTCTTATATTTATTAAATTGCAATTAAATCAACTTCCTTTGGCCTCTGACCTAGATTGAAGTACATGTACCTAGACCTTGGCAGTAAGACAAACTTACCCTTTAGGAGATGCAGTGAATATATTCTACTACCTTTCAGATGATTTACTAAACCTTTTCACAGACTTGTTACTGAAATCAATCATTCACTTCAAATTCAAGCTATTTGAGACAAGGAGTGACAATCCTGTACCTGTATGGATAGAACTATGGAGTCATATGGAAAAGTGACTTGTTTACTGTACAGTTGATTTTTTGGTCATAAATGGGGAGAGTAATAGAAAAGTAATAGAAAATTACTTATTACTTTTGGGGTCAGTCTATTACAATTACTTATTACTTGAAGATTTTGACCATCTATTACTTATTACAGGCTATTACTTTGAAAATCAGGCTATTACCTATTACTTTTCTATTACCTATTACTTATTACCCCATGTCTGCTACGCTCCACGTCCCTTAAAAGCTGACATTCCCTCCTATGTTGACCAAGCAGTGTGGTGTAGTACCAGCAACGATAGATAGATGGCACCACCTGGTGCTCCTGTCTATACTCAAACTGAGTTCTTTATTCACCTGGTGAGATAAATGTTAACTAATTGATTTGGCCACCCTGACCACTTGGTGCCTAGCAACAGACAAACTTGAAGACAAAAAATACATATGACAGCAGGGTCTTAGCCAGGATTTGGAAACTGGGTGCCTAAAATTTTTGGGCGTTCAAAATTTTAAGGGGGACCACAATATACTCATATTTCAACCATAAACATGTATAAATTTATCAAAATAAGGCATGATATCCCTATACAATGTCATGGGAATTATATGGAGATGAAAAAAATTCAATTATATGCTTGAGATTGACATTTTAAGAAATTCTTCACAAATTTTTTGGGGTGTCCTGAAGGGTGCTTTTTAAGGGTTTGGGTGTCCAAAAAGGCACCTAGACGCCCTGCTGGCTAAGACTATGTATGACAGCCTAGGCCTGTCATCAACCTTGTGCCGACGATGCAATACACTGGGTGCTCACAAAGCTCTAGCCTAGAGTGTAGGCTGTTCGAGATACTAGTATATCTATTTGTATATATAGTATTTGCCAGGACCATTCAATGGTCAGGTTTGTTTGTGTTTTTCTCACTTGGTGGCGCCAGCATAGCATGCCAGGGTAACACTGAAACCTGTAAAGGTAGGAGGACCATGTGGTGTCAATAAGTGTCCATTTCTGGTACTACACCATTGCTTGTCCTGCACTGGTTGAAAACTGCAAATAAAAACAAACTACGCAATAAATAGATTGTTTCATGAATGTGATTTAGATATGATGAGGGCAATGTTTATTTTATTTGTTAGTATGGTAGCAACTGGCTTTATTCCAACCTTTATAATGGGTCCTAAGTTCAGTCTCATACTGAGATGATTATGGCTTTGGCTACGGCTTGTAATGAGAGTTGTTGGTTGTTTTTGAAAATTTCTGATTTATATTTAATGTTTTGATATTGAGAACTTTTTTGTCAATTTGGCTAGTGAGATATATGCCGGTTATATAAAAATAATCAATTAAAAAAAAGTTTTTTCATAGAGTGACTGAGTGCAAGCACATGGACTGTACATTGTATATGGGGAGGTGGCTAATTGCCAGTCTACTCATGGGGTACCAAGTTGAGTAGCTTTTTACTGGAGTGATTAGATAATTAGCATTCAAGCTGTCATGTCAATTAGCACTTAAAATATATATGAAAACAAAATAACTCCCACCGTTGAGCTTCAATATCTCTAGATGTAGAATTTGAAGAAGTGCTCTAAATATCATGTGTTTAATTGTATCTTTCATTCTAGAATGCCCATGTAACCTTTTTATTTTTGAATAAGTTTTTTATTTCTTGCTCACTTACAAGTCGAAATGAACCATCCTATTTCGACAAGTGCCAGTGTAACCTGAATAACTCAGGTGATGAGTTAATGTATGAAGGATAGTTCAATAAAACTAATGTGAAGGATGGGAAAAAGTTCTATCTAAATATCCTTTGAAGTCCAGTGGTTTTAAGATACTTAATATAGTCACAGTTATGTGAGAGCACTTTGGGCCAGCAAAACCTAGGTGTTTTGAAGAGATGAGAATAAAAACCAACCTGAAGCACTTAAAATCAAGTTACAGTGACCCTTTTAGGTTTTAATGAGTGTGTGCCTCACCTAGTATTTGGAGGAAGCAGCACGTGGCCACGGAAAGGTCGGGATGGACGTCACAAGCCTACCGCTTGGCACCTCGGCTGCACAACCTGTATCTTTTATCTCTGGGTGTCTGCTTCATATGATGATTTAGCTCTCACCAAGGAAGACTGAGGTGCTGAACGAAAATGTCAATTAAATCTATTCATGCTCTGGTACCCAGAGGAGGGCGGACTACTTTTAGTAGCAGTTATATGTATACATGGAAAAAAAAAAGAATAATCGTGTCATTTCAAAGCTGCTCTGAGGGAGGTCATTTCTCTAAGGCAAAAACCTAGTTCATTCAGATACACACTGGTAACTATTGTACATATAAGACCACCTAAGTCCAATTTAACATTCTGTAGAAGGTTGAACTCTGTCCTGAGAATATTGGGGTATACAATTAGTTGAGCATTGCTTTAATTCTCAGAAGAAACAGTACAATTTATCCAATTGTGAAACAACATATATCAGGAAGGGGCAATTACCTGTGAAATACTAGTTCTTTTGGACTTGCTGGGAAGCAATGCCAATCTATCCAATTTCAAACATACATAGATCACATTCGCGAAGCGGTGTTCTCTTGTGAGATACTTGCTCTGGGATTGCTGGCTTGCCATATCGTCAACTCGGAGTCTTGGGGGTCTCGTGAGTTATGACGAAGAACTAGTTGGCAGGGTAACAAACATGCACAAGCCGCAAGGTGCTGTGTTGTAAATCAAGTACATGCTACTTGGAGCTCATTTGCTCGGCTTAGTTGCTATATTTTGACACCTCTCATATTTCTGTACGCGACGGCTCCACTTTGTGCCGTAAATGTTAGCGGTAGCTTCCCAGCTTCTATGTGTATGCTTGTTTGACTACTGCCCACGATGGATATCTAACTATGGTGGCGTGTGTTGTTCCATGATATTGGGTTCCTGACATGTAGTCATTACATCCTAGGGATATTTCTTATGTTTGTTTGAGAAGCACCATCGTGGTAATGGAAGTCATAAAGAAAAAGAAGGGTGTACTGTTTTACATCCTCTACCTGGCTGGTTACCGGAAACATCCTTCCACAATCCAGGCACCAATTTTATTTTCATTTGTGAATTTCAAGTTCACAACTAGAATAAGATGTAAAGACCTTTACACATCAAAATGTTTTTTTGTAATTCTAGATAGGTCAAATTTTTTAGCAAACATTGAATGTTTTCACCTCAATATAATTCATGTGGCATTGCATAGGGGTATTTAACCATTTCTCATTGAATAAATGCATGTTGTTTTCTGAAGATATTGCGGTCTTCCTAGAAAAAGAGGACCCCACAAAAATGATTTAGGTTCCAATTTTGGACACCCATTTCCTAAATCCTGTCTCAGACCTTGCTTCATTTCTATGTTTTAGAGATTTTGTAAAATGAACTCAGCTAATTGTTGTGTCAGATTTCAAATTACAAGTTTATTAATTACTGAAAAATTTATCAAAAACAGAAAAAGACAATTATAAGTCCATTCTCCATTTCAGAGTTACTGACTCAGCACTTTAACCCATTTATGCTTTGAGACTTACACTCCATGTATCATCTAGTCCCTACACCTATTATAATACTATGATTATTATACTTTACTATGTAAAGTAAATGAAGACATAAAATATATCAACAAGATATCTGGTTAGGGTTCTGATTGACAATTCTCTCTTAGATATTTTCCAAAAAGTCCTGTGGCCATAAAGCTTTTGTAAAACACAGTTTAAATTTATGCATTTATACAGGCTTGAATGTGATAAGGACAAGAAAAAAATATTGTTTGTTTCCTGTAACGGATTGAAAAAAAAGGGTAGGTAGGTTGGTAAAAAGATTTGCATCATTTTTTTGGTCAAAAATGTATATTTTATGCATGTTTTACATTGATTGGGAGTTGGGAGGGCTGAACAATTTTTAGGGTAGGGATTTTTTTGAATAAAAACTTGTTAGGGTAGGGTTACAGGAAACAAACAACTTCTTTTAGGCCTAAGGTGATGAGAAACATTTTTATATTGGCCTTGGGGATGTCTCGGTGGCCTGAAACACGAGAGGTGATGCTCAAGGGTGAACAGCTTTTAAGATTTACTGGCCTGACCTTAAAGTGCATGTAGTGTCTGATGTAGGAGGAAGCTCTCTCTCCTCTCCCTCCCCTCCCCTCCAAATGAGTTTTGTGTGAAATTCAGTATCCATTATGCTATTTTTACTCGGGGGAAGCCATAATGTTGCCAGACACATAAAGATGGAGAGAGCCAGACCTTGTCATTAGCTTGCCCTTGGTGGCTCTTAGATAACCACCGGAGTTGCCTACCATCTGAACCTCGTGTAGGCTGCTGTGCACTGCTGCCCAGGCTTCAAACTTAATGAAGTTTCCTCTACTCTCAGGCACATAACAAATGGGGTTAGGACCATGTGGTCAACCTGTGTTTGATGAAGATGACCACTGCTGACCACCAGAGTGAATTTACTAGGTTATAAATGATTTTGTATGACCCTCCATCTAGTCACCTTTATGTATGATTTTTTGTGCCAAATTATGTGTAATATACATCCTACTATCTAGACCAAATCAAATCAAATCAAAAGCCTTAGAAACTAACAAACAAAACAAAACAAAACCAACAAAATAGGTGTTTTTGACCATACCACACCGGAAAGATATTCACTTTTCTTTGCAATTTTCTCATATTTTCCATGTCATAGATTATTTCTAGAATTTGTGATAGATATGGATTCTCTGAAATCACATTGTTTGAAAATTGCCACATGATGTGCACAAATTGCCAAGTTAGCCAATGTATTGGTTGACTGCTTTAAACTCTTAATGCATTAGAATCTGCAATATCAAAAGCAAAAAAGCAAAATTTCAAAAAGAAATTTGTGGGATTGCCTCTATGAAGGAGAGATACAACTTTCACTGAAAACGTTTCGAAAATCGCATGTTTTTAAAGATGTTTGCATTAATAGTCTCTGCCCACACACATGCTCAGTGCAATATTGAGTTAAAGATTTCCTTCTCTCTAATACGTTGCCCGGCTCTGCGTGAAGAGCTCATGGATTCTCGGGTCCTGGCTCTAGCAGAACCTACTGGCAACAAGGCATTCTGCTGCAGCATGGCTGACATAAATGGCTCATAGCCGTGATTTATTGCCCAGACGTAAGAACAAATTCAGATTGCAAATGGTAGTGCTATCCCGCAGTGATGTGATGTCTGGGAGCCTAGACGCAGGGTACCTGTTACATACTGACAAGCAGAAGATATGGCGCTACTAACCTGAGTACTGCCACTTAACTACTTTACTTTTAGGTACTTTATGGGTACTCGTAAATATCATGCTTATGCCATTGCTGATTGATGTTAGAGTAGTTTTGGGACATTGGTTTATGGCCGTTTGGGTTGTTCTTTTTTCTGGACAAGGACAAGGGCAATGCCCTCTTTAGGTCAGGGGACAATTTCATAAATGTGTATTTATAGATGAGGCATGTAGTATAAAGGATTCATGGATCTGGGCATATATTTATACTCATGGATAGAGATAAGAAAGTCATTAAAAAGGAATACCAATTAGTTTAGAATTCTTTGAATTGATAAAATGGTTATAGAACCCATTTTCACAATGTTACCTTTTACTAGATTTGATTGTTTGTTTCCAGGATAAAAAGAAAGGATACTAAATATCAAACCTGCACTACAAAATATAACAAGTTTACAATTTTGCTAAGTAGATATTCAGCCTGTACAACTATTTTGAAAATTATTTCTTTAAGAATGTATGATCGTTGAACCCTTTTCATGCAGATACTTTAGGCCTAAAAAAAAGTTGTTTATTTCCTGTAAGTAACCCTACCCTAACAAGTCTTTATTAAAAAAAATCCCTTCCAACTCCCAATCATCAAAAAACATGCATAAAAACACATTTCTGAACAAAAAAATAATAATAATAAAAAAATTCCGACCTACCTACCCTATTTTTTTTCGGACCATTACAGGAAACAAACAAAAAAAAATTCTAGGCCTTATACATACCAAGAACATGTTCAATTTTTTACTTGCTGGTTGTAGATTATTGAACCCATTTTACTTGTGATTACCTCAGATCTATACTAAGAGCCTGTTTTCTTGTTTGCTTGCAGGATAAGAAATGGAACAAAAGCGAGCGTCAGCGGTTCAAAGAGGAGGCGGAGATGCTGAAGGGGCTTCAGCACGCCAACATAGTGAGATTCTACGACTCCTGGGAGGAGTTGTCACCCAGAGGACGAAAAGTTATTGTGCTGGTCACAGAACTTATGACTTCTGGAACTTTGAAAACGTGAGTACACTTCCTCATTCTCTTCTTAGATAAGACCATGTTTTTATTTATCTACACATTTAGGAAGATGTCCACACATCAATGCAAAAAAATCATGAAAATCCTTAGGCTGCAAACACCATAACGGTTAAGGTATTGCCAAACAGGAACTTTTATATCTAAATTCTTACCTGCTCACATTGGAAGCTATCTCCAGGGCTTGCTCTGGTCACCCAAAAGGTAGGCTCTCATTTGGCAGTCTCTCCCTATGGAAGATCCTTGCGATGATCATAGCGGAGGGTCTACTAAATGTAGCCTCCAAAATTAAAAATAGACCGTGATTTGTGTGATCCCCGCTAGGGGCCGCACTGATACCGGTCGTGACGTCACGGTTGGCGCATGCGCCTTCATCCTCTTCTCTTTTGGGCGCCATTGCTCTGCCAATCGGTTTTTGAAAGCTCTCGGAAGTTTACGCTCGTTTATGCTATAAACTCGAGCATACAGTACAGACGTACAAGCGAGTATAACAGTGAGACCATTATACATCGCTGGGACAGGTAACTTGTCGGTATCTCTGTGTTTCCCTGTATATTTTGTCTTGTTTCCATCTGACCTTCGACGATGTCGTCGGCCAGCGTGTATAGCGTCGGTCCCGCGGCGGGACGACCTTCTTCTCAGATTCGGTGTGGGGCTTCGCCCTGCCCGAATTTCACCACTCGCCCTGCTCCTGACGTACCCTGGATCGCACACGGGTGCTGCTCTCGGCACACCCGTTGTGACAGGAACCATACCTGCACTGTGTGCGAATCCTGGACGGAGGAGACCTGGGTGGGATTCGATTCTTGGATGACCAAGAGAATCCAACAGTCTGAGAGGGATGCAGCCTATCGGGCCCGCAAAACGAAAGCACGCAGAGAACGTTCTCGTTCTCCGCGCTCTGACAAACCTTCAGGTTTGCCATTAGAGCGTGGTCGAGCTAGGACTCGACGTACCGCACCTGCGGTAACTCCCGCAGCTGCGGGAAGTGCGGTAAATACCGCAATCGCGGGAGATGCGGTAAATACCGCAAATGCGGTAAATCCCGCAAATGCGGGAGATGCGGGAAATCCCGCAATCGCGGTAACTGCGGTAACCTCCGCAACTGCGGTGACATCCGCAACCGCGGTGTCAGCCTCTTCTACCGCATCTACGGGGAAGAGATCTGCGGGAAAATCTCCCACTCCTGAACACAGGAGGAGATCTCCAAGGAAGGCCATGCCTTCAACTCGTCTTCGTGATGAGTCACCCCCAACGAAGAAATCCCGCGGGACTGCTGCTCCTAGCAGAAAAAAGGGGGGGGCCACAAAGAGTGGTGCCTCAGAGGGGTCTTCTGGCCCCACTACTAGGAGCAGCACCCGGAGGACTGCTTCGGCAGCTGCTGCTACATCTGCGGTGATCACCGCACCTGCGGTATCTCCCGCAGTAGCAGTATCTCCATTGGTTGGGCGTACTCCAACAAAGGCTGCCTTGAAGTCATATGACGCAGCCCAGGTGGGAGTCGCCTCGCCGATGAGAGACCCCTTGTTCCCCGAACTCGAAGCGGATCCACTGGGGGGTGATCCCTATGTGGACCTGTTCGGAGAGGACTCTGACGGGGAACACATTCCCTGTGGCCAGCAAGAAAACATGGAGAAGTTGTTTGAGCTGGCAGGGCGTGTAGGTTCTCAGGGTCATGGCCTGGTGGAAGAGGACTTGTTTCCCCCCCCAGTCCTGACTCTGGCTAATCAGCCACAACCACAGCCGACACCGAATGTACCTCCGGTGTTCGACATAGCGACGTTGGTGGCGGCCCTGAAGGCGGCAAATCCTCCTCCTCCGCCTCAGCAGCCAGATATGACTCAGTCAATCTTGGCGATCACTCAGTCGCTTGTGGCGATCTCTCAGAAGCTGGATAAACCAGCTGCCCCTGAGAAGAGACCGCGATCTCCCTCTTTGTCTCCATCGAGGTGCTCACCTCCTCCGTCCAAGAGACCTCACCGCCGTGAGGCCTCTCCCTCGCCTACCAGGACGAGGTCCGGCCGGTCGTCACCGGCATCTTTGTCTCCCGGTCAGTTCTCCGACCAATCGGATGATGAAGACGACGATCACTTCGATGATCAAGTCGAGGAGGTCTTCGACCCCTGTGGTCTTCCGCCTGTAGAGGCGTGGTCTGAGCTCGATCGAGAGCTCTTGGGCGCAGCTTCCGACAAGCCTGCGGAACCTGTGGCTCCCCCTGAGGTGCCTCCGCCACTTCAGACAGCCGCGACGGCCTCCACGTCCACCGCTCCGGTGACGTCGGTCTACGCAAGGCTGGGTCCGCCTAGAGATGGGAGTGGGGATCACACGATCCCACCACACCCTGACCTCACTAGGTCGTGGCGCGAATCCTGGGAGGCGCAGGATTTTAAATTTTCTCGCCCTCTGGAGTTCGTGCCCGTTCTCCATGCACTTGCGAAAGTGCTAAAGTTCTCCTCACCACCATCCGCTTCTCCTCCCCCGGAGGAGTCGGAGTTCAGTGTCTTTGCCACACCGACCTCACGTGCGGTGGAGGCACCAGCGCTATGGGCCCGTGACGGGGTCTCTAAGATAGCGTGTACTGTCGACGACAGACGGGTGGTGAAGGAGGCCGGGTCCTTCGGGGATTCTACCCTCGCGCGTTTCTTCCCTCTTGTCGAAGAGGACGAAACCTTGCTTAAGGTCCTCGAAGTGGACGCCGAGGTGACAGAATACATGCGATCCACCTACAAGTTGGATTGGGATCCGGCGAAGCCCTTTGGACCGAAAGGACCACATCCGGTGACCAAAGAGGCGGAGAGATTCGCAAAGCAAGTCGAATCGACTTCATCTCTCCTCGCGCGCCTCTCGATATATTTGCAGCGAACTCAAGGGTTCATTTCTGCGACTATAGTAAGTAGAGAGAAAGAGCGCGCTGCTCTCCTCGCGGGGTTGACGCCACCACCTATGCCAGAATGTATGGTGGACGAGACACTGGCCTGGGCCGTGTCTCTGGCCAACTATTTAACCGCAGCTATAGGACGCATCTCCACACGCCAGAAGTTGGAGGCGGGATTTGACCGTCGCATCCGATTCTTATCGGCAGCTCTGGCGGAGAACAAGAAAGTCGTGCCCACGATGGCCAGACTGCGTCTCAGAGAGCTTCCCCTGACAAAGGGTCTCATGTTTGCGGGCCAATGGACCCAAACAGTAGAGTCGACCACCAAGACCCAACTCTTGAGTGCGTCACAGGCTCAGTTAGCCCGTGACCAGCCCTCGACCTCGAAGCAATCGGGGGATTGTTTTCGGATCCCCTTCAAAAAAGGCAGAGGTTCGGGCGGCAAGTACAACAAGAAGGGTAAAAAAGGTGGTGGAGGCTCGAACTCCTCCTCGTCCGAAGGCGGTGGAGGTAGAGGTGCCGGTAGAGGCCGTGGTAGGGGTCGAGGTGGAGGCGCCAAAAAAGACGCTTACTCCACCTATAACACCCCAAAACCAGCCCCCAAAGCTGATGCAGAATGATCAGCTTTGTCCGGTGGGGGGGCGATTAAGAGCGTTCGCCCACCTGTGGCCCCTGATTACGTCGGACCAGTTTGTACTGCAGACTGTAACCAAGGGCTACAGGATAGAGTTCACGGGGAACCCCCCAAGAACAAAGGAGCCCCGCTGCACCCCGATTCCTCGGAATCAGGCGCGACGTCAGGACCTCGAACGAGGCCTGGAGTCCATGCTCGAGAAACGGGCGATCAGGGAGATTCCCTTCCACGCGGACATACCGGGGTTTTACTCCCCTATCTTTCTGGTGGCCAAAGAGTCGGGCGGTTGGCGCCCGATCCTCAATTTAAAGGCGTTCAACAAATTCGTAAAGCCCCTATCCTTTCGGATGGAGACGCTACGAACAGTGATGGACTGCCTAGGGGAGGCCCACCAGCAGAGGCTAAAGACCTCCGAGCATTTGAGGGACTCCTCAATGTCAGAGACGTGGGCAGTCTCTATAGACTTAAGAGACGCCTACTTTCACGTCCCCGTAGCTCCCGAACACACACGGTTCCTCCGCTTTGCCTACGATGGCAGGGCGTACGAATTCCTGGTGCTCCCGTTCGGGCTCTCAACAGCACCTCGGGTGTTCACGAGGATTGTGCGAACCATCGAGGCGTTCCTCAAGATACAGGGTGTAGACATGCACCAGTATCTAGACGACTGGCTTCTAAAGAACCAGTCAAGGTCGCTTGTGGAACGTCAACGCGACCTCACACTGTTCTGGGTGACAAAACTGGGCTTCCTCGTAAACGAAGGAAAGTCCCAGTTGATACCCACACAGTTCCCAGCATTCCTGGGATCGACCCTCGACCTCATCAATATGCTCGTTTTCCCGAGCGAGAAGAGGGTCATCAGAGCGTCGCGACTGGCATCCTCGCTCCTAGCACGGAGCCCTCAGCCAGCGAAAACTTGGCAGAAGCTCTTAGGACATCTGTCCAGTCTGCGCGAGTTAGTCCCCATGGCGGTGACACATACTCGTCTGATCCAACTTATGCTCCACAGTCAGTGGACGCAAGTCTCGGACAGCCCATATCTCCGGATATACCCCGACCACGAATCGCTCAGAGAGCTGGAGTGGTGGGCATCGCGGGCCAACCTGACGGTGGGCCGGCCGTTTCTCAGGCCAGATCCGACTATGACGATAGTCACGGATGCCTCGATGGAGGGCTGGGGAGGTCACCTAGGAGACTGGGTGATCTCAGGTCAGTGGCCGCGGGCTTGGGCCAAGCACCACATCAACTGGCTCGAACTGCAGGCAGTATGGCTGACTCTGCAGCATTTTCTGCCTCAGGTACGGGACACTGCTGTGGATGTCCTTACGGACAATACCACTACAGTGGCCTACATCAACAAGGAGGGTGGAACTCAATCCCCCACCTTGTGCTACCTGGCACTGGACCTGTGGGCCTGGTGCAGGCAACACGGGATCTACCTAGTTGCCAACCACATATCGGGAGTCAGGAACGTCCTGGCGGACGCCCTGTCCAGGGGGAAACACAACCACCCCACGGAGTGGTCCCTCCACAAGACAGTGGTTCGGCTCATATTTGAGCATTGGCCGACTCCCCATGTGGATCTCTTCGCGTCAGAGAAGAACCACAAACTTCCAGTGTTCTTCTCAGTGCGCCCCTCTCAGACGTCGAGCGGAATAAGCGCTCTGACGCAGAATTGGGAGAGTCTGTACGGGTACGCGTACCCGCCGACCAACCTCATCCCGAGGGTATTGAGGAAACTGAGGCTGCAGTGGTCAGCCCGGATCCTCCTAGTAGCCCCGTTCTGGCCCAGCCAGCCGTGGTTCCGTCAGCTGACCAGCATGCTGACAGACCTTCCGCGAGTGATCACACCCAAGGACAACCTCCTGAAGAACTCGGTCACGGGGATGTTTTACCCCAAACCGGACAGAATGAGACTGGCTGTATGGCCGCTGTCCGCAAATCCTTCGTTGACCGAGGCTTTTCGCAGGGAGTTGCAGAGACGGCAGCCAGGGCCAGGCGAGAATCAACTTGCCGGCTTTATGATTCCCGTCTTCTCCACTACCGACGATGGTGCGTGGAGCGAGGTGTGGGTCCCGCTGAGGCCCCTGTAGCGGAAGTCGCGGAATTCCTGAATGGCCTGCGGACGGTGAAGCATAAGGGGAAGCCCTTAGCTCCGTCAACCATTGCAGGTTACAAATCTGCCATCGCAGCCATTCATAGAGGTTTTCCGGATGGGACAACTGTGTCGTCCAACACGGATTTGTCAACCCTTATTAAGGGTCTGTTTGTGGTTTCCGCCAGACCAAGGACGCTCAATGAGACTTGGGATCTCCCGACGGTACTCAAGTACCTAGCGGGCCCTCCCTTTGAGCCGATTCACACGGCACCATTGAGGTCGGTGGCGGTCAAGACAGCTTTCCTACTGCAGCTGGCTTCGGCCAGGCGAGGAAGCTGGGTCCATTCCTGCAGGATAGACGCATGTCATCTGCGGTGGGAAAATGGAGGAGTCCGTCTTCTCCCATCCCTCCTATTGGACAAAAACCAGTCGGTCTCGTTTACTCCTAGTGAGGTGTTTCTCCTCAGCCTGAAGGAGTTCTCGCCAGACGACAAAGTACATTGCCCTGTCCGGGCCCTGAAATGGTACTTGGAATTAACCAAGCCCTTGCGAGGGGATGAAAAAGCCCTTTTCATTCGGTCAAGGGAGCCTTATACTAAGGCTACCAAGAGTACAGTCGCTGGTTGGGTCAAAGAGGCCATAGCGGGGGCGTTCTCGCACCTTCCTAAGGAACGGAGGCAACGCATGGGCATTAGAGCCCACGACACCAGAGGGGTCGCAACTACTTGGGCTACAATGGCCGGAGTGCCATTTGAAGCTATTATGGATGCCGCAGCCTGGAGCCGGCCGCAAACTTTTGCGCAGTTCTATCTTAAAGATCTTCTTGCAACAAAAGGCAGGTTTAGTAGAGCAGTGCTGGTCACGGCTGGCACAGCTTCTAGGAAATAGAACTGATCCTTCCACAGCTTTTCTTGGCGGTGGTACTCTGCTTCCAATGTGAGCAGGTAAGAATTTAGATATAAAACAGGAAATTAGAAGTAATTTCTTTTTTATAATAAATACTTACCTGCGATCATTGCCCACCCTTCTGTATCCTCCCCTAGAATCCGTTCTTCCATGATGGTATTTAACGCCAAAAATGAGAAGAGGATGAAGGCGCATGCGCCAACCGTGACGTCACGACCGGTATCAGTGCGGCCCCTAGCGGGGATCACACAAATCACGGTCTATTTTTAATTTTGGAGGCTACATTTAGTAGACCCTCCGCTATGATCATCGCAAGGATCTTCCATAGGGAGAGACTGCCAAATGAGAGCCTACCTTTTGGGTGACCAGAGCAAGCCCTGGAGATAGCTTCCAATGATCGCAGGTAAGTATTTATTATAAAAAAGAAATTACTTCTAATTTCCTGATTTAGTGCATAAAAGTTTATATTTTCCAAATCCCCTGAGATTGGGATAAAAATTGTGTGCTTTCAGACTTAGCATACGTTCATGTATCAAATATAACACTATGCTTAGTATTATCAATTTTGAAATACAGTTGGTGTGTTATTTCAAAACTGACCAGTTCTACTCTCAAAAAGGAATTTCAAAAACTTAACACAGTTGTTGTATTTTTGTTGTTTTCTCAGTGAAGGGCCAAAATTGATATGCAAAAACTTCCTAAAATTTGTAAATAAAAAACACACATGGTCTTCTATCTCTCACTCACAGGTTTAGTCATAGAGCATTTGACTAGTGGAAGTTTGACAACTTAAGTGTACTTTCTAATTCTCCCTCCTTATAATGGCTCTGGGTTGCTCACTCTTGTAGTCACGAGCGGCTGAATTATGGATGGGCATCGATTTTGATTTCACGATCGGGGAGGGGATCCCACATCCACTTTGATGTGCGTGTTTGCATGCTGACCATCCTTGGAGCACTTTATGGTTACAGCTATTACATAACCCATTCAGGATCAGAGCTGCCCTAGGTACGAAATCTGGGCTAATAAAAAAAACTAAGTCAAGGACACTATTTCGATGATCTATATTTGAATATATTTTAAAGAGGGAATTGGAGAGAAAATCTCATTTTCCCTGATCTAGACTTTATGATGAATAAATAAAAAGACAATCGAAGTAATAGTTAAATAGAAAACATAAAAGATAGGATAGAAAAGACAAAATAAATCAATTAAAAAATCATAATTATTTTCGTGAAGGTTTTTGTCATGAGGATAAAGGATAACACAACTATTAAGTTGCAGACTGGACAATCTTTTATTTAATTCCTAACTTAACTTGATCATGGCCCAGTGACCCCAGTGGCTGTGCACACTGAATTGGTATTGCCAGGATTAGTCTGAACTACCAACCAATTCTGAGAAATATATGTGGTCTAATCAGTGTAAGGCCCACATGTGAGGAATGCACTTAAGTACTGGTATGGTGCAAATCATACTGGTTTTACTTGACAACAATTGCCAGAATACAACTAGAAGGCTTGGTTTAGGAGTGCAATCAATTATGATAAGTAATTATTGTTTAATGTTGTAGGTTTATGACCCTTGCATGGTGAATATGCCCTTATATGATGAATGTACAACTGTTTCCTCTCTGATATTGTCATGAAACTGAACTCTGTCTCTATTTAGAAATATGATCAGTTCCGAGGAATAGTTGTGGTTATAGGATGACGCTATTTTATGATATACTCCCCTTTCTATGATATAAATATTGCTGTCTCTACCCAGACATTTCCAGATTTCAGTATTCAAACTCTGTATAAAAGTACAATTAGTGCTTAATGAAAGAATTCCTATCCAGGTCTCTTGAAAGAGTATTGTCTGAATCTATGGTGCTTTTGAAGATTTTTGGAGCACACTCGTAATTTGATTTCTGAAAATTCATTTCTCTTTAATATATTTTACAAAAGGTAACTTTAATTTAAGTTATCACCCTCTATGGGTGTTTCTTGAGTAAGAAGGATATCAAGTGAAAAAGAGCTGTGAAGTCAGACATTTAGCCGTCCTGCCCATGAAATTTATTTTATGATTGAGTGCTGGAAAGATGAGCTTGCATAAATGAAATTTAGTTTCTCAAAATTTGACCAACCAGCTCCTGAGGAGAAATTTGCTGCAGCCTAGAAGTCATCTCTCTCCGTGCTTCATTACTTGATTGGGGCTGATTTAGACTTAAAATTAAACCATGTGCTTATGATCATGCTTACATCTTCATTTATATTCCATTTTTGATGCAATATATAAGATCTGAAGATCTATTCTTTTTAACCCCTACAATGCTGAGGAAACTTTCGTCCGAAGCACAAAAACTCAAATATTTTTGAAAAACATCTAAACCCTGTCATGCTGGTATTCAATGGATAGCTCTCGCTGAGCACTGTCAGATGGGTACCCATATGCCAGGGATTAGAGTCATTTCTCAGGTTTTTACATCATTTTCTATTGGCCACATTAGCCACTAGCAGCATAAGGGTTAAAGCTCTTGAATGAGAGATTATTAAACCAAAAGATATGGATTAGATTGCCAATAGAATTATCTGTTACAGGATGAAGCATGTTTCTCGTACATCCAAGCAGAAAAATGATAACAAATAAGGATGTTGAAAAATATGAATTGTGAATGAAAAATCTTCAGTGCCTGTGCCAATATGAAGCTATCAAGGAAGTAAGAGGTCATTGCCATTTCATCAGATATACTAAACCGTTGAATCAGCATGTACAGGATATCCTTTCAATAACCTGCTGCGGATGGACAAGAAATATACAACCCTATCAAGGTTACAGGAGGGACCTGTTTGATCTCTTTACTTTGGCAAATATTGGATAATAATGCCATTTTATGATAAATAAGGAAATTGATGAAAATTTCTCTGGTCTGAAAGAAATTTAATTGGTCCCAATGCTCTTTTTGGTGCTACATGAATTAATGAGTTAACCTGCAACTTGAGATATTTCAGAAGTTGCCATATCACCTAGACTCTCTGGACATGAACTTCTTAACCTTTTCATGTCTGTAGCCAAAGAATAAAATCAGACTATATTGATTGTATTTCTCTAAAGAAAGTGCTTTTTGAGAAATGTTTCAAGGAGAAATACCACTCACAACCAACGCAACAACTCTTCATCATGTTTTTTGTGAATCCATGCTTAATTTCTAAGTTATTCTCAGAAATGTCATAGTACCAGACGACTCTTCACAAAGAAGTCTCGGCATGAAGAGGTTAAGCAGCAATCAGTATCTTGTTCCTGCTGGGGGAGGTCTCTCTCTCTCTGTGTCCATCTCTGTATCCATCTAACAGTGGGGTGAATGGCATGCTATGCCTTCCCCTGTTGGTGAACCGGTTCATTGAAGGTGAACAGAACTGCTGACTGGTGCTTTCTAACCGTCAGGTCAGCAAGTCTGAGCCCCCTCTGAACGGTGGCGCAGATAATTCCCCGACATTTGTGAAGATGTGAGGGAAGTAAGACGTCTGGAGTGAGTCAAGAATGATAACAGTTCGAGGACGGAGGGAAGGGGGTGTGGCGTGCCACCGGTTCTCTAGCCTGCTACTTGAGAACTATAGTAGCATGTGGTTGCCCTGCCTTGAAACCTTAACCCAGTATGCCTCAGAGTTCCTCCAAGTGTTGTCTTGAAAAAGATTATCATTTTATGTAGTGTTGGGACGATCATCGATTATAATCGATAATCAATCGTTTACCTCTCTAATTATGATTAATCGATTACAAAACTGGCAATCGATAATGATCGAAAAAGGTGACACCTAGTGGCAAAATAGAGAACTAAATGACAGACAAGTTGCCAGCTTTGTTGCTATGAAACTAAGCACCAAAAACACTTCAAAACGAAGTTAAGGTAGGTGCTAATAGCAAGAAATTGTCATAGACTATCACTTATTATTAGGCTCTAGACCTCTAGTACCCAATTACTGCAAAAGTGAACTGATTATGATCGATAATCGATCGGTTGGCTGTAACTGATTATCGATCATGAAATTGCAACCGATTCCCAACCCTAATTTTATGCTTATTTTCCTATTCATTTGAGAAAAGCATCAATGCTCCAGACCTTAAGTTTATTATCTTATCTAGGCAGAAATGTGTTAAGTTATAAATCAGGTTTAAATGGTACCAATACTACAAATAATGTCTGGCTGCGCCATGAAAGAAATGGTGATACAATGCTTATGTGCTCATTTCCAACTGTAATGTGGGCGTTTGTAGGCACCGAGTCAATTTGTATGAATGCAGCCAAGTCTTTTCAGATAATTAATTCCGTCTAGATTCCTGCGAGTTATAAATCTGCCGCACTGCCTCAGATGGATACTTAACGTTGGAAACTATCAGAATGTTGGAGAGTGGAATAGATTTTGTGTGGAATAGGGAGGCCATATTTCCAGACTGAACAGTGATTATGCAATATGGTAAGCTGGACAAGTGCCTATTCTTATTTCTTATTGATTGGCTCTACTGTACAATTAGAAAGGCAGTAAATAGAAGGAACAGGTTTTTTGGTTACCCCATCATTTTAAAAGTATTGTTTAGTGAAGGACTAGAAACATGGTGAAGTCTCATAAGGGGCATGGTATAGGCTCTCAAGTGAATGTTTCTAGATTCCTATGGTTGTCTATTTGTTACGTGCCTGTAGCTACCTTTCAGATATGAATGGATTAAATAAATAATACTTTTTGATTGCCTGACAAAGCTTTCCAATGTATAGCTGTCATACTAATCCAGTTGTGGAACAATTATGTTTTTTTTTATTATCTCATTTTGATTACTTTCTGAACACCAAATGACCCAGAGACTACTCCAAGAAGTGTCAATTACAAGCTTAGCACAGGGTCTGACACTTAGATTTCAGGCCAGGGGCCCGAAAATATATTTTGCTAAAAATATGTGGTCAAAACAGGATTTGTGGTTTTTAACTTTTTATACATACTTTTTTGGGCCCCTAGTCTGAAAAATCTAGGGGCCCACAGCAAAATCTAAGGGCATATGCCCCTGGGTAAGTCGAACCCTGTGGCAAGGACTCATTTGATGATATGTATTGGCACTTGGCAATCATCTCTTCAGACTCTTAGTATGGTATCATGACAATAAGTGACGCCTGGTTTGTGGTTTTATTGAAGTGCGTCATTTCACCTGGTTGAATGACATTCTCCGGCTTTAATTATTCAATTATGGGAGCTGGCGGATTGCATGTTAGAAATATTGGTAATGCACTGCAGTTCTGAATAGCTAATCTGGTGGCATTTCAATAATTAATTAGTCAAACACAGAAGTGCTGAGACTGTCTATTGTTTACCTCAGACCATTGTTCAGTCGGTGCGAAGAATTTGGTCTTGCGGAAAGATTTGCTATTTTTTTTGCTCTGCTTTGCAACTAGAAACGGAGAAGAGTTTCCTTAGAAATTTGTCATGTTTACTATAAGACATCTGTTAACTAGTCAAATTACTGTTTGATCAATGCAATATTTTGACATGAGCGCTCTCATTATCATTCAGCATAATAAAAAGTGAAATCAGGTATAGAATAAGATTTGTTAACAAAAAAATGTGATATTTTTATCAGAGGAAATGACAAAGCATAAGAAAAATCAGTTGAAGATAAAATGATCAGAGTTTTGGTTCCATAACTCTTTTCTATTAAGATGATACTTGTATTTGGTCTTGCAGAAAGAATTTCTACATTTTTGATCTGCTTGGAAACTGGAAACTTACTGAAGAGGAAAGACCAAATAAAATGATCAGAGGATGCTTCCTCTTGGGACATTGTCATAACTCTTCTATTGAGGCAATACTTGTACATCCTTGTCTAGAGGAATGTGCTGATTTCCTGGGTTATCAGTGGAGATGTAGATGTTTCCCCTGTACTTCCGTGAACATGTTGGTCTCTAATTGATCAATGGCACTGCCTCAAAGGTGGGCAGGGAAGTGCAGTCTTAGCAAGCAGGATACAGTTCATTTATGGAAGCTGAAGAATCAATGCTGCTGCTGCTGTTCGAACAGAAATTCCTGTAGAAGATAGGAACTGTCACTCTCCCTATATCCAGAGGTAGTGAGGTACACAGACCTCACTACCTCTAGAGATAGGGAGAGTGTAGTGCAGTCTTTTATCTTATCATTTGTTTGATCGATACAAACCTCTCAAAAAAGTATGAATAATTTTGTCCTCTTTCTCTATCCTGCGGTAGTTTTTGTCTATCCTACTAAATATCCTATATATCTTTAATTTAGGATTTTCATATATTCCATTTTCTTAGGTATTCAATCTCTTATTTTTCATACCTTGCTGTCATGATTAATGTCATCATTTTATTGTTTAGTATATGAAAAATTCTAGAACAACTGTATTTTTAGAACATTTACAAAAGCAAAGTGACTGGTATGTTTTAAGTCAAATTCTAAGTTGAAATCTGCTTGCAGTAAAACAGGAGAAAAGAATGACCTGTTATTTGTTAGCATCTGTTTACTTGTGGAAGAAGTTACGTTGAAGAGAAACTAGTATATTGACTCCTTATACCAAATAACTTAAGTATTTGTTGTATGTAGAAAGTGTTAGACATTAGAGAGAAGCTATTAATAACAGTCTTGTCCTATTACAGCAACAGAAAAAGGATGTATGCATTTATGTATACTTGACTGGTTACGAAATTATTGTAGAGCATCCTCTCCATAGAAATATTCTGGAGGGGACCCATAATCCAATGCTACCAAATCACATTGACTGGTGAGTCCCTCTGGACCGCTAGATGCAGAGCCTGTTGTCTGGGAGATGGCTTTGGGAGATACTTCACTGTGCAGGAGATACCCGCTGAATAAGAATGAACCTCTGAACTTCACACGTCTCTGAGGAAATGAGAGAATGTGCCATTGCGCTTGACACACGGCAAGATAAGACCCATTTAGCCTGTTTTAGTTATCACACTTGCCCGTGGACGTCGCTGGGAAAGTTTTAGCGGAGAGGAAGGTCAGATGTGAGCCGACTCGCACTTATTGAAGAAGTCTCTCTGGAGCTCCCTACCCATTCATGGGTCCCCCTGTAATAGCTCCCAGTGGTTATAAATAACAGTGATCTATCCTCGCACAGGGGAGCGGGTCATTGTACAATCAACAAATTTTGTTAGAAATTTATATGAATTTTTTTTAATGAGAAAATGTACACTGATACAAATTCTTTTGGAAATTCATTTGTAATTTTTTAAAATGATAAAATGTGAACTCAATTTTGGACTCAATTTAGATACTAAGTTATATCAGGCTGATACGTAGTAATCATCACTATTTAACAGGTTGTTAGATGCAAATGTTAACCTGAGTAATATATACGTACCATTAAAAAAAATTGATTGAATTTGATTCTTTTTGTGGGTTCCCATGGCAGTTGGAGCCCACCATTTCATCACTCAGGTGGTCGCTGTGTATCCCTTTCCTGTGATCTTCGTCTTAATGTATTCTAATGTCCATTACTATTATGTTGACTACCATTTCCCTTTGTTACCTTTGACTGATAATAACTTTTTATATAGATATCCATATTAAATTTTGAGTGGCCTACCTTCTTTGGGTTCCTCTGTATAGCTCTGATTATGATATCTTTTTGTGTTATTTATTTTATAGTCGTTGTTTTTCAACTGACTAAAATCGTAGTTCCTCCTCGTGTCTGAGTTCTTCGTAGCGGTCGCCATCTTGTGTTGTTCGATTAGCTTGTCGCCGGTGTTCTATTGCGGCTTGTTGTAGTGTACCGGTTCTTGCCGTTGCGTGTGCCGCGGCATGCTCTCTTGTCTCAATCGATCATTTCTCGTCAAGGCGAGCTCTCGTGTGTCAATCGATCTCTCCATTGGAATGTTGGTTGTCACGTGTGGGACTTCCCCGATGTCACGTGGGGGTCTTCCCCGACCCTATTAGCATAGGCTAGTGACGTCAGCCGGCACATCGGGATTCTCCCCATACAACGTCATCGCAGGCCGCCGCCATGTTTGGTAACTTCCATTAATCAGGAAGTTATCCATCAAATTTGGCGAAATATCTTGGGAATAGGTGATATAGATATCTCACCTATTCTCACATGTTTTTCTCTGTCAGATTGACAAAGAAAAACATCAATATTATACCTCAAATATAAAGTGTGAGGTAAAACACGGCCGAAAATCGATCTTTTGCGATGTTGATACCGGCTCGCAGCTAGCTTGTCGGCACTGAAGAGAGTGCTTCCAGTTTTTCGAACGATCGATAGTTCTTTATTCCTGACATCCTAAATTTAAAAAACATAATAATTAGACTAAATGGATGTCAGGGAATAAGAATATCAACTTCGTTTTTCAAAATTAATTTATTTTGTTGCTGAAACGATCATGTAAAACAAGTGCAAAGGAAATTGCTTCGCACGTGTTTAGATCCGCCATTTTGAAAACGGCAGATTTTGCGGTCTCCTCTCTGCACTTTACACGATCCAAATAAATACTTCCCGTGGTTGGATCGTAATGAATAAAACATTTCCTGAAAGGCAAGACACATATCATTCTAACAATGTCAATTTTACATTTGTTTATTTGGCGATTAATATAAAAGAGTCATGATTCGAAATAGGTGCATTGCTTACGGCCAACGGATTTCGAAATCGAATTTGCAGTAAACACTAAACAGTGCCTGACAACTGGTGTTGGACTGTGTTGACCATCATGTTTGAAGCCTTCGAAAAAGGCTATAACTGATGGTACAACACAAAATAAAGACACCATAAGGAGGACAACAAGGTAGGCAATTGATATATGTTTTTATTTTTATTTCTATTGTAGATTTTTACTGCTCTGGGAATTTTATCTCTGTGTTGTTGTGCCTGAAAGTTGGCGAACTTGGGAGTGACAAAATGGCGGCCACAACACTTGCTTTTTATGTTCAATCGTTGATTTGTGGTGCAAAGCATGATCGTTTCTAAACAAAAATTACATGTATCGATTGAGGAGGTTTCAATTATATTAGATATCAATGTTTTACAATTAATATTTTCTATTTTCATTTGTTTATAGCGCTCTAACTTTGAGGTAGTTGATCCTTTTGAAGCGCTTTCAGAATTCGTTTCTGGCCAAGACTTATTTGCATTCCCTTTGCTTTAGGATTGCTCATGATAAATTAAAACAAGGAAACACACACTAATTTTCATATTATATATCAGTTTTTAATAAGCATTCTAAGTATACCATTTTCGAAAAGAAATACTTATGTGCAACTTGAGGAATTTGTCTAAAGTAGGGCTGATGCATTTTAAATACCTGATTTTTCATTTATTTTAAATCAAAATCAGCATGCTCTCTGCAAAACCTTAGGTTTACACTGATCAGACATAATATATTCTAAAAGTAATATCTACAAAACAAACATAATTAAAAAGAACAAGAACAGTAGTTTTAGGCAGTATTTTTTATTTCAGATTTTTTGTATGATATTTTGCCTTTTATGGCTGCATGGAGAGAGTTACAACCCCCTGACAGCGCAACAGCAATGCAACATAATTTGTTGCAAAAAAAACAATCCAGTTTGAGGGACAAGCCCCCGTCAGGCAATTCAACGTGTTAAGGGTTAATGGCGATTGTCCCGTGGAGGGCTCATTGCTGCTTTCGCTGTTGGGGTCAATTATATATTCAACAGGGGTTGCTAAGTTAGTCTGGGGCCGACCATTGGGTTCTCATTACACGGCCAGTCATGGCATGGCCATTTTTGCTTACCACGCTGGGTGCTCATGGCGCGGCCAGTCTGCGGCGCGCCCATTTTTGTCTCACCTCGCAGTGGTGCTGTCAGGGCATGGCCATATTTGCTTACCACGCTGGGTTCACATGTGTTTGTCTCACCAAGCTGGGTTCACATGTGTTTGTCTCACCACGCAGTGGTGCGGGACATCTAGGATTTTACCCCGGTGCTAATAAGTCATGTTAGATGCAGAGATATTGTGTTATATTGTTTTATTTTGACAGATTCAGATAAATTGTATTATCTAGTTTTATCTTGTGTTATCTGACTTATATATTGGTTCTAGTGTCGAGTACTGTTTGATGATATATTTTAAGAAATAACACACACAGACAGACAGACAAAGGAAAAACAAATAGTTTGGTACCAAAAGGTGGCTTAAGGTTGTAAACCAAAGGAAACCAGAAGAATCCCAACAATGACATTGACATCAGGGCTCGAAATTAACTGGAGCCGGAAGCTCCCTTGAATTCTCCTTCAGCTCCCTCTAATTTCTACAGGGAGCCCAAAGATGAACTGTTCTCTATACACAACAACTTTAACCCTTCTAAAGCTACTTTCGTCCAAAACTCAAGGATGCAAAGATTTTAAGCCCTGTCATGTAGGTAGCTCTCACTGAGTACTGTCAGATGAGTACCGATGTGCCAGGATTTAAGTCATTTTCAGCTATTTTGCATCGTTTTGTATTGGCAAAATTAGCCACCAGCAGCATAAGGGTTAAGTAGCTTTTGAACATGCAATTGGGCTCCCTGGCACGTTAATTTCGAACCCTAGACAAACTCCATTCCTTCCCTGTATCAAGGTGAAATCTATTCAGGATCATGACATACTCTTCCCAGAAAACCTGTCCTTTAACCAGCTCTTCCTTGAAGAAAACCTACATGCAAATAGTTTCAATCAATGGTCTAGGTAAATGGATGAATCATATTCATTGCTTCCATAATTAAAGCAGGTTTTTTGTTTTGTTTCCAGCCTAACCTCCTGACCAATGCATGCCCGTTGGCACAAGTGGTCTTACAGAGTGGATAAGCAGATATCTCTGAAAAATGAAATGTCTGCCTCCCCTTCCACGAAGTATCGATCGCTGAATTATTCTTGAATCAAAAGTTGTCTTATTTAACCATATGCTATATTTGTGGTTGTCATCCGACCATATGGGCAACCAGAGCAGAATGGGATAACCCTTGTGATGCTAAGGCTACTTTTGCCAAAGGCACAGCAACACAAAAAAATTTAAAACCATACAAAACACTATCATGTTGGTATTCATATAAAAGCTCTTGCTGAGTACTATTAGATGAGTACCCATGTGCCAGGGTTTGAGCTATTTTCAGCTTTATTCCCATAATTTAGTATTGACCAGCAGCCCAAGGTTTAATGGCGGCCTATGCCTCCTATTCTACACCAATCACAATACTGCAAGTATGACAGGCATAGCTGTGACACGTGGAAGACAAGAAGAATACGCAAATCAATTGACAATCTCGTCAATTTTCGCCCACCTTCAGAATCTGTTTCAGCATCGACCTTCTCAGGACAATGCCACAAAGGAGAGCTATGACAAGAGATTTGTCGACGTGTTTGATGACACCTGGTCCAAGAGTTTTCGTTGTTCATCATTGGTGATAAACTGCGCCTGCATCGTGTGCTGCGGCGCCAACGTTATTTTTTGGAATGGCTGATTGTGCGACAATGGGGATCGTCAGCGAGACCGGATGAATGGTCTGCATCTTCCCCGCGGCGGCCGCATGGTTTGCGGCGGCACTGGTGGCTACCCCTTTTGGCTGTATCTGCAACTGCTGCAGCTGGCCCGCGCTGAAGACCTGATTGGCGTAGACTTGGTGGAAGTTGTTGGTGGTGATGAGACGGGAGGCCGGAGACATGGAGAGGTTAAAGGTCGTGGCCAGCTGCTGCAGGGTCGCGGAAGCGGCGGCGCTCGACGATTGCTGCGAGGCCAACTGCTGCTGCTTCTGGAGAATCCCAAGAGTCTTTTGGTAGCTGCTGCGGGCTGTTGATATAACATGTCAAATATTTGTAATTGTCTTTATTAATCCATTGATAAACCAATCAGCATATTAATTAGATAAAGTACCTTGACCAGAGAAAATACATGCTAACATTGGACAATACATAACATACAATTTTATTACATGATACACACTATAATAACCACATCTAATAGCAGACCTTGCAATATACAAATTGATTGAGAAATAAATATTCATAAAAGACCATAATAACAGTAACAAAAGGAACCCACAAGCTGACGCTGACAGCGTCTCTCTTGTTGCTCATTTATATACTTTGGCTTAAATGTTTCCTGCATAAAAAATAAAAAATAAAAACAAACAAAAAATGAATGAAAAACCTTGTAAGTGGTTTCACTCTTTTAAGGTTGGGTTAGGGTAAGGTTTTCAACTCAAACAGATTCCAGCGTCCAATTATGGTTCACCCGGTTATAGGGATGAGCACCTGATTGTCCTAAGAATAAACAAGCCTAGTTCCTTAGCGCTTTTCCATTCTAAATAAGGAAACAGTAATTAAATAGGTCCACCCTGCTGACCTGTTTAGAAACCAGCATTGTAAATTATGTATGGTAGAAAGTATACTGTGCACGGGACAAGTACACATGCAAAGAAAATCCATAAACGAGTTCTTGTCATGAACTTACCTGCGTAGTATTGTATGCACAGGTGGGGACATTGATGCGGGGCTTTTTACCTGGAGATCCTGGAGATCGAGATTTCTCATCCTTCCTTTCCTCGGTGCGAAAGAGACCGTTCCATATAACTGTCCTGTGTTTTTAGGTACAGAAACCACTTCCAGGTGTTAGGTGTATAACTGTTCCCATACATGTGTACCTGAACAAATCATTACCTTTAAATTGGTATCTTATTTGGAAAAATCAACAATAAAGTTAAGATTAAGAAACACCACTAAGTATACACATAATGCCATTAAATAAATGGATCTATAGTCTTAGCCAGTATTTTGAAAGTGGGTGCAAAAAAACGATCATCATAAAATGTTTGTTTGTCCAATATTCTGGAATTGAACATAATATCTTCAATGCACAATCATTAAGATGATTTTCTTTTATTAAGAAAATGAATCATACCATTAAGTAATGCCCAAGCAGTTTTGTTGAAGTGAAAATCTCAAAATTATTTGATTGAGATTGTCCTGATGTGGGATTTTTAAGGGTTTGTTTGTCTGAAAGACACCCAGACGCCCTGCTGGCTAAGACTGTATGCATCTTTACAATCATTTTAAAAACCAAAGACGTGACAAGTCAACTTTCATTTTTTTTTCGCTTGGATGAAGAAATCTTTATCTGACTTTTATATTGATATTTATTCATAATTTTGTTTTAATAAGCAATGTATTCATTCCTTCATAACGGGACCTAATCACAAATCTCTGATTACATAATGATTGACCTAGTATTGCTGACTATTTGCTTAATTTGCAGCTACATAACTGTAGGCCCAATATTGCTGACTATTCATGCGCTCCTTAGAGCCATGCTGATTGTCCTATGAATGTGATAATCCACCATGCTGATATCGGGCATGAAATGTAAAGAACCTTCATTACTGAGGATCAGGAAGCTCAGGGGAGTTGGTGATTATTGATATAAGACCTGATTGGCCGTGTTGAAGCTGCCTTGCCCACTCCCCCTCAGAGCTCAGGGACTAAGTGAGCAAACCATCGATTACATAATTAGCGAATAATAGGATTAACGGCTGCTGCAGACTGAAACTCTCGGGGCCATACCTGTCTGGGGGAAAACTGATAAAGACGGATACACAACTCGGCTTTAGTTTCGTTCTATTCTGATTTGTTCGCTCGTTGTCTCTGGGCAGAATGCATTAGATGAAAGAATGGAAAGCACCCTGCAGAATTGATGTTGATCACGGGAGGTGAGAGGTCAGAATGCTGAGCAGGTTTGGATCGAACACTGGAGCCAGACTCATTACGCAGTCGTTCGTCATTGTTTCAGATTAACCCAGAGATAAAAAGAAGAAAGAAAATGCTAAATGCACATTTGAAATAAAAATAGAAACAGCTGAAACTTGAAGACTTCTCGTGTTTCATCATTGATGTAACAGCCATTCTTTCTTTTACAAGAACCAATTAAAAGGTGAACATGATAAATGCACTTTTGAAATGAGTATCAGCTAAAACCAGTTACTAAGTAATAGAAATGTTCCAACAGTAATGTGAGCAACTTCTAGGGAATGGTGGATTGGTCATGCAGGCACGTTGTGGCATATTGGCTAGGTGTTGTCCAGTCGTTCGTCATTGTTTCAGATTAACCCAGAGAGAAAAAGGAAGAAAGAAAATGCTAAATGCACATTTAAAAAGAAAATAGAAACAGCTGAAACCTGAAGACTTCTCGTGTTTCATCATTGATGTAACAGCCATTCTTTTACAAGAACCAATTAAAAGGTGAAAATGATAAATGCATCTTTGAAATGAGTATCAGCTAAAACCAGTTACTAAGTAATAGAAATGTTCCAACAGTAATGTGAGCAACTTCTAGGGAATGCTGGATTGGTCATGTAGGCACATTGTCCCATATTGGCTAGGTGCTGACACTGGTCCTGGTCAGACCACCACATGTAGGTTCTTTGATCAGACATTGTGCAACACTCCTCCTCCTCGTATATTACTATCAATCTCATATTTCGAACAAGACTTCACCTCCTAGAAAGCTCATAATTCTGTGAGACTTGGACTTTCCAGTCTCTGATATAAAACATTTATGGTTGCTTTCAGTTTGATTCAAATTTCTAATTTTCTATATATGACATTTGAACTTCCAAGTCACTACTAGTATAAACATATTTAGATGTTCTCAGTGATGCTCATACTTTTTTGCGATTTGGACCTCCCAATTGCTCGTGTTATAACATCTACGGTTGCTGTGCCAGCTTGTGTAGGTTTTCCTCAGCATGTCATCCACATGTTTGTGATCCAGTGACCACTGTGATATATGGCTAATCCCCCTGCTGATAGACACAAGACTGGACCTGGACACATGTTGTCTGGACCTTACTTCGAGCCATGATGGCTACCAGCAAGATATGTGTGGGAAGATCGTCTTGCTAGATATTCAATTTATCTCAAAATGGTCGGTTTAATTTTTGACAAAAATGTTTTCAATATGTCTATGTTTTGATTTGATTTTGTATGATTTCATTCAATTGACTTCATAGTCAGCACATGTGGCAAATAGTTCACTAATATCTCTTATGTTGGAAGTGAGTATCATTGTTTATATATCTGTCTGTTCAACTTCCAAGCAATAGGATGATATAGTGAAGCCCACGCAATTAGATAATTATGCTTTGATTTCATTCCTGTTAAATTGAGCGAGTACTTGCATTAGACTCCTGCTGACTTGTACAACGATGGCAATTTCCTAAACATGCCTTAATGTGTCTGCTAGGTGGCGCTAGTGTTTATAGATATTAGGCATCTCTTTTGATATGATAATTATGTGTGTACACTAACTCTCTCTCTCTCTCTCTCTCTCTCTCTCTCTCTCTCTCTCTCTCTCTCTCTCTCTCTCTCTCTCTCTCTCTCTCTCTCTCTCTCTCTCTCTCTCTCTCTCTCTCTCTCTCTCTCTCTCTCTCTCACACACACACACACACATACACATGCACACACACACACACACACACACACACACGCATACATACATACTAACAAACACACATACACTCAAACACACCTGTGTGACTATCACTGTATTCATGTGTTGGATAGCACAAATACCATCAGTTCAACAACGTAGGTGTGAGTGTCTAGTGGCTGTGAAATCAATCAATCACCCACCTTTGACTGCCCTAGATGTGGCCTTGGCATTTCAATTGGCCAGATCACACACATGTTCATTGTTTGCTTAAAAGGATATTAGTAGCATCTAAGTCAGCATGCCTGGAATGTAAACACTGAGGGAGATGATGGGGAATTGATCTAAAAGATTGGCCATAGACTAGCTCCAGGTTGCCTTAACCTATTTGTGCCTCAAAACCCATAAAAATGTTGTCTGACCTATGGTATTAATGCAAATGACCAATTCAACCAATTTTTGATGTAGATTCGTGTTTGTGGGTTGAGTTCTGATCGAAATTTCTTTAACAAATGTTTTCTGAAAAATTCCCTGATTATAGGGATGTACTCAAAATAGTCAGGCTATTTTGGGTCGTAACAGGCTAAAATGGGTAACAGCAAAGGCTGATGAACTGTTCATGGGCCTCTGGTCACAAGCCTTGTCTATAACCCTCACCATGGCATTATAGCCTACCCCTCTTACCAACATCAAATTTTGCTTTTCATAGTTGAATAAGCAATTTATTTACCCCTTTCTGAAAAATTTAGTTTTAGTTTGTGATACTCAAACTGAATCCTCTACTCCCCTGCTGGGATAAGTGTAAACTAAATTGACCACTAATGGCACTATGGCCACCTAGACTATTTGGTGCTTGATAACAGAAAAACCCATGACAGAAAAAAATATACACATGACAGCCTAGAAATGTAGGTTAGCATGGAAGCAGTCAGGGCGGGGTTAACCGGTGGATATCAATACTGTACAGCAGTGGGCTGGGCGCCTGGATCATATTGTTCTGTATGCCGTGCAGCATGCTGTATCTTTATGCCTTAATCAATAGATTCCTATTCCTCATGTACCAATAAACATTGTGACCTCTAATAACTCTAATAAATGTGGTGTTCAATTCAATAGAAAATAAGTGTAACTATTGAATTGGATGGGCTGGATCAATTACCATTTTTTTGAAACTTTTCTGAAGACCAAATACCAATTTTTAGCTGAAAAAGGTACCCACTCCCTTCAAAAATGGGCCCCCTTAAAATATTAAGTCCTTTGTAGGCCTTTGTAAAGTATGAACACCAACCTTTCATTTTCATATGTAGGGCTAGTAGGGATATGGGAGTGTAGATCAAAGTGTCCTATAATAATAATAATGATGATGATAATAATAATAATAATAATAATAATAATAATAATAATAATAATAATTCTATATTTGGTAAAATATCCTTGCATTCTGAATGCTGTTATTGAGTGTTGTAGGTATGAATGGGTTATATCAGTGATAAGTCCATGCTTCTCGTATAAGTGAATATCACAAATAACTGTTCTAGTATCGATTAACACAGATAGACTTGGTTTTTTATCAATACAGCAGTTGACTGAGGAGGCTTTTCATGATGTAAAATTGATAGGCATCGAGCTGTTATTGCTAACATGTGACTCATGCCCGCTGAAAGGACGACCCAGCATCATCCTCACCCGCCGAATATAAACTGATATTAGTCTGCATCAGACTGCGAATCAATCGTCATCAGGCAGTCGATTTCATTTCTGACATGACACAAGTCTATAACATCTGCCACATGCTGCGCACGATTGTTATCTAGTTTGTCTGCCAGCCAACTCCCTATCCGGTCGTCGTCGGCATATATTGCCTTTTATATCCTAAATGTCCTAATTGCACCATCATCAAACAGCATGGGAATCGTAGACGCTTAGCTTAGATATTACTTAAGCTTTACCCGGTATAGGGCAGATGCTACCATGTTGAACAGTGTATAATTATGAACTACTGATCAATAGGAATTGGTTGTTTAAAAAAAAAGTATTTTAGTCCTTAATTAGATGCAGGGTTAATTTAGACCTATCATATTTATGATTGTTTAAATACAGGGTTAATTTGAACCAAGTGTTAAACTTACGATTGTTTATTATTAGTAATCCAAGGTTTATGAAGAAAGGAAATCATATGACTGTTGTATTTCAATCTGGTACTACTTTACGTCTCTAAGATGGGCATTGATCAATGTTTTTAGTTGGGTAACCGAACCAAATGTAACAGGCTTTTTGGAGGTCCTGGTATGTTTACTAGGAACATTCTTTAGTGCCTCTATAATCCCCCAGGATGTGGTTTTCTTACAGCAAAGTCCCTAACTATTTCAGCTGTGCACGCGAAGAGGGGTTAAATGGTTACATTTTAAGTGTAAACCATTGTTTTTTGGTTATCCGCTTTGGTAACGGTTGTTTCATGTTCAACCCTTTCAATGCTGAGACTACTATCATCGAAAGCACAAGGATGCAAAGATTTTTGAAAACCACCAAAACTGTCATATTGGTTTTCATTGGAAAGCTTTCGCTGAGTACTCTCAGATGAGTACCCATTTGCCAGGGTTTCAGTCACTTTTTATGTTTTTTTTGCATAATTTGTATTTGACAAATTAACCAGCATCAGCATAAGGGTTAAGTCTGTTCGTAGTAACTTTGCTACTCCTGTACTTATGTCTACTATGTCAGTGTGCCCCCTGCCTGTATAAACAGTGTGTTACATGCACTACATATTTGTGGCCTATGACAGACTGTTTGAGCACATGTCGAGATGGGTTCACAGGGTTTCTGGATTCTCATTGGTCGTAACCTTTTTGGAGCACCCACGAACAGGATGTACATGAATATAGAAAAGTCAACAATCAGCATAGACAATATCTGTGGGGTTTTGTTCAGACAAACTCTCAATTTGATGTCAAAATTCAGATATTTCAAGCTAAAATATGGATGCAAACATAGGCCAAGAACTAGATTATATTAAACTGCAATTGTACACCCACATCTAGTTTCTCTGGGATTTAACTTAGCACATTCACAACCCAAAAAGATAAGGTTGGTAGGGAAAATTCCCTAGGCATCAATTGGAAACATTCAGAAGAATGGATATTTGTCAATAATTTGCTTAATTCCTACAGTATCCTTATAACTTTTAGATCTCACAAATAATATTTTAGGATACCTCTGTGTACTGTGTAGAAATAAATCTAGGCTAAATGCAGTTGTCTGGTTTGAGGGTGGCCCTCGCTTGTAGCTTTAACCCTTATGCTGGTGGTGGCTAATTTTGCCAATGCAAAATGATGCAAAAATGCTGGAAAATGGTTGAAACCCTGACATATGGGTACTCCTCTGAGAGTACTCAGTGAGAGCTATCCAATGAATACCAGCTTGACAGGGTTTAGATGAGTTTTCCAAGGTTTTTGCATTCTTGTGCCTTGGTCGAAAGTAGCCTCAGCATTGAAAGGGTTAATACTGACCCGTCAGACACCTCAGGGGCTATTTTCACATAACTGTTCCTGCTGGGATGTGCCTAAAATATGCTGTGGGTAATTATCACATTTTTAAAACTGACAACAGTCAGTCAGTCTGGTCAAAACAAAACGTGCATTGTGATTAATCACTGCAATGGCATGAAAGCCTAGTTTAAAAAATTGCACTGCTATCATTGTGGCTTCAATAAGCTACTGAATGGTGATAGTGATATGATAAATTGCTATGTCTGGCAACTAGGCTGAATTGGTTAACCCATTAATGCTTGCCACGGTCCAAAAGCAGCATGGCAATTTTGGTTAAAATCCTTTAGCTTACAGGGTCTGACACTTAGATTTCAGGCTAGGGGTCTGAAAAGGTCTTTTGATAAAAATTAGTGGTCAAAAACAGGATTTCTGGTTATTTATACTTACTCTTTCAGGCCCCTAGTCTAAAAAATCCAGGGGCACCCAGCAAATCTAGGGGCACATGCACATGCCCCTGGGGCCCTGGAAAAGTCAAACCCTGGCTTAAGTATAATCCGGAATATATTTCAAGGAGAAATGTTTATCAGAACACTAGCAGAATACCAACAACTCTTCCTTCTAATATTTCATAAGATAATTCTGAATTCCTAAGTAAAAAATAACAATAGTCAAAAGTATCATAGATCCAGACGACAATTAAGAGAATCTCCTGGGTTAACCCTTCCAATGCTGAGGCTACTTTCATCCAAAGCACAAGGACGCAAAGATTTTTGGAAAACATTAAACCCTGTCATGTTGGTACTCATTGAATAGCTTTTATGGAGTACTCTCAGATGAGTACCCACTTGCAAGGGTTTTAGTAATTTTTCAGATTTTTGCGTCATTTCATATTGGCCAAATTAGCCACCAGCAGCATAAAGGTTAACATCCTCACTGAATGCAGTGTATTGCATTACCTGCTGTAGGCAGTATTAAGCCATTTATATTCCCTCCACCTTGTAATTGCCAACTTGTATGATCAGCTGAAGTGGAAGGCGTCTGGCCTCAAGTATTGCTGAAAGCCGCTTAAAGCTCTCTTCTCGCCTAAATGCTATTTCTGTGACGGATGTGGGACAAACCGGGGCTCACCTTTTCGGGGGCGGATGGAGTAATAGCAGTACAAAGAAAGTGCTCTTGGCATGAATCACTACACTTGCTCAGTGGTAGTTTCCTTTATCAAGGGGAAGTCAGCTGTACACCTCCTGAATCGTTAACCCTCTCAGCAGCGGCCAAAAGCAGCTTCACGATTTTGATTAATTTCAATGGAAAGCATAGTTGGGAAAGTAATTGAAGTAGAAATGTTACTTAGAAAAATTTCAAAAACTCTCCTTCAAATATTTTGCAAAATCATTCTCAGTTTCAAAGTTATTGTCAAAAGTATTATAGATCCAGACGTCATTTTGTAGAGAAACTCTTAGGCATTAATTGGTTAATCCATTCATACCTTAAAAAGGCCCAACTATTTTGGATGATATCTCTCAAATGAAAGCATTATTTGGAAACATTTTGAAGGAGTAATATTCACCAGAAGTCAATCTATATTTCTCCCTCAAATATTCTCATAATTCATGTACCATTCTTAGCTATTTTTAAAAGAATTATAGATATGGACAATCCGTATAGGTGGCTATTTTCGACATGAATGGGTGATGCTCAGAGCTACCCTTTAGGTTATGAGTGGATCTATTCTACTTACGTAAGTAACTTCTGAATAAGGCATGCATTCAAATGTAATGAAGAGGAGTTATGGATGAGGGATCTTATTGATCTCTAGGGATGAAAAGCTACACTATGTACCTGTTGCTTATAACGTGAGATGTTAAAAGGTTAAGATACACTATGACCCTGTAGCTTATAACATGAGATGTTAAAGGGTTAAGATACACTATGAACCTGCAGCTTTCAACAAGAGATGTTAAAGGGTTAAGATACATTATGAACCTGCAGCTTCCAACAAGAGATGTTAAAGGGTTAAGGTACACTATATGTACCTGAAGCTTACAACATGAACTGTAAAAGGGTTAAGGTACACTATGTACCTGAAGCTTACAACTAGAGATGTTAAAGGGTTAAGATACACTATGTACCTGAAGCTTACAACAAGAAGTGTATACTCAATCGATGACCACAGGAATGTGAGGAGAATAGCGTTCCTATGCATCTTTGAGATCATGGGGAGTGGAACTATTGGGTTTGTTTTGGGAAAGATAGGGATTCTCCCACGCTGACAAGCATACATACTTGTCATCAGGAACATAACCTAGATAACGCAGGGAGATGAACCAAAAGTAGGGCATGGAGTACAGGCATGGAACTTCCTAGGAGTTTCCAGGGAAAACTTGAAATAATGTGGATCCTTGTCCAAAGGTCTGGTTCTTTCAGGAACAAGATTGAAATTTCAACCATTGTTTCAAGAATATTTTAAGAAAGATTGATGAAGTCCTGGAGAATTCAAGGTAGCCCTGGACTCCTGGGTTTTGCTCATTTGTAGCCCTGATAGAAAATATCTCCATTTAATGAGGGAAACATGAATGTAACTAATTTCAGGAAAGTTTAACAAGTGGAGTAGACTTCCGGATCTAGAAAGTGTCCTGGTATAGATAGATAGATAATCTTTATTTCAAGTCGGTAATAATTGACACGAGCTGCCAGGGCTCTTGGCCGAGGTATTATTTTATTATTTCATAGACCAGAAGCTAGTCTACTCTCCCTTATCCCTAAGCTTCTTGCTCTGGCCAATTTTGAGCCCTGTATTCTGAGCGCATCATCTCCTTGTAAGGAAGAGGGTTTTCCTCATGTCTGTTGTCTGATCACACCCAGCCCAGTAGACAACCGACCGACCACAGGCACGAACACCCATTCTTTGCATACTTTTGTCATGATATTAGAACCAAAAAATGCAGCGATAGGTCAGTTGGCTGAGCCTGTGAGCAGCAACGTGCAGAAATGATATATTCGCAGATAATGCGACCCAGCATGGCTTGGCCTCAGTGTCATGAACTTGTGACTCCGCCACCGTCCCTACCCTTCCCTGCTATCTAGAGTCTAGAGCCAGTGTTCTGGACGGATCGTGACAGACACGCTGGGAGCTGTATTTTAGTATAGTCATGCTGAGCGGAGGCATTTTTCTGAGTAGCAGAAAGAAATGCTAGTTTGCTATTGATGCACATGTCTATTCTGGTTGTACAGACCTCCTGAGCTCCAGCGAAATGCTGAGGCTTGTTTCTTGATCACATGGCATTGCTGTACTGGGCCTAAGCACATGGCCAAGGAAGGAGAATGCTTATTTCTTAGGATGCACTTTTGAGAGGTATTATTATTGTACTGATTATACACAAAACATCAATGAAAAAGAAATACTCATCTCTAAATATGCATGTGCCATTTAAATGCCTTGAGGTTTATGAATTGGATTTATACTTTTTGAACCCTACCTTTTACCCCGAAATAAAATAATAGTCCCATGCTTAAATATATATATATATATATATATATATATATATATATATATATATATATATATATATATATATGAATATATATATATATATATATATATATATATATATATATATATATATATATATATATATATATATATATATATATATGGGCAAAGTCAAGTTGTTACGGAGTCACAGATTTGCTGTTCACTGCTAAATAACAGTTTTATTAAAAATGCATTGATATAAAGTTATATATGGTTAGAAAGGGCTTGTGAAGTACTTTATTATGGTATAAAATTCATTTTCATAAAAAAAAAATTTGATGGTTAAAAAGTGAAAAAACATGCCCGTTACGGAGTCACAGAAAATTACCACCTGTTTTTCAAGGTTTTAATCAAATATCTTTTTCTTGCTGTTGCAATTAGATACTCTAAAAGGAAACTCAATATGTAGATAGATAAACTTGTTTTTAACAAGATAAGACAAAAATTTAGTTATAATTGTTACCAAAACTGGTTTTATTGAAAAAAACATTACTAAAGGTTGCGTTACGGAGTCACACTCACCAAACGTTACGGAGTCACATATTCATAATAATGCACAAAACTCTATCAAATGTTGTTTAATTTGGTCCAATTACCATGAATTACTCTAAAAGAAAACTCAATCTGTAGATAGATAAACTTGTTTTAAACAACATAATACAATAGTTTAGTTATAATTGTTACCAAAACTGGTTTTACTAAGAAAAACATCACAGAAAGTCCTGTTAAGTTGTTACGGAGTCACGGTCACCAAATGTTACAGAGTCACATATTCACATTAATGCACAATACTCTATCAAATGTAGTTTTATTTGGCAAATGAATATAAGAAATGAATGTAAAAGTGAATATTTCTTGCAAGAAGACCTAACAAAGTGTATTAAAATCAGACAAAATTTTATTTTGCACCTGCTTTTCAAAATAGTGAGGTGCTGTTGGACTGCTTTGTAAAGGTATTTAAGTATAGACAGGAAGGTTTGTCTCTTAACAAGCTAACAGGATAGGGATGTATGGGATGTTAGGTGTCTGGGACGCTTCCTTTTTCTGACATTACACATAGCAATCATGGCTACATTGTTACTAATTGCATAAATGGTACGATTTCCCATGTAGCAATAAACATATGAGTTGATCTGTCCTGTGGGACTGGATTACCTACAGCTGTTACTACAACTGATCCAATTGTTTACAGTTAGCCACCCGGCCCACCCCTCTGCCCTTCCTTATTTAGTGGCTTCCTATTGTCTGGATTAGTGCATACCTTTGCATTATGAATATTGATGAGGTTAATCTTAAAAAGGCACTCAAGGTCACATTCATTCAGAATTTCAAGAGGGAAACATGTCATTGTCCATCACTGAGAAAAGCAGAAAAACGGGGAAAAGATCAGAGCTAACCCTGGGCTCCATGAGAGAATGGCAGTGAAGGATCGGATAAGAAAACAGATCAAAAAGCAGAATGCACCAGAACTGACAAAGGAACAAATAGTAGGAAAGATAGAAAGAGAGGTAAAAAGAAAGCACAGAGAGAAGAAACGAAGCTGTTGGAAAAGAAAAGTTGTGTTCTACAGAATAAACCAAAACTTCCTCTTACTCCACATGCTCACTGGGAAAGGTGATATATTAAGTCTGGCCTACTATGCCTAAGAAGCAGCTTTGCTAGACAGCATGATAAAAAAACTAACTCTTACTAAAAGGAAAGTTGCTGTACATCACATTCAGGACCTTAACTAAACACCTCAGCCTTAGCAAATCCACCTACCTCACCATTATGTTATAAATACAGGTGGATAGGATGAGGCAGAATTGGATGGAATCACATAATTCTCTTCAGAACAAACTCTTTATTTTGTGAGATTATGGGTTTGCGTAGACTCAGAATAACATGGTTATGCAAATAATTATGCCATGTATTTTCTTAAGTTCATAAAATAGTACTAAATTGTGTTCTTAAGAAATGAGTTTTACCCACCTTAAATGCCCCTTGACATACATGTGACTCCGTAACGTTACGGAGTCACACATTTCACTCCCAATAAAAACCTCTAAAAAAATAATTTTCCAAGAAACAACTTGCAATGGATTTAAAAGGGTCCCTTAAAGCTTTCTTTCACCAAGTTTGGTATTTTTATGTTAAGGTTAACACTTAGAAAATTTAAAAATACCTGTTTTTTGCGTTACGGAGTCACATGTTACGGATTCACATATCACCTAATTTCAAATTTATGAAAAAACACCTTTTTATTTCATAAAAGTGTGTGAATGTTTAAAGGATGATTATAAGTCTTATTAATAACCCATAAATTGCATAGGTAGCCTTTAAATCAAATTAAATGACCAGCAGTACTAGATTGTGTTAAGTAGGGTTAGTGTTAGTTATAAACATTTTGTGTGATTACCAAAACGTCCTTGAATAAATCCTTAATTTCTCTTTTATTTCAAAAAAAAATTAAAATCTAAATACATATCCAGAAACTAGAGATTATAAGCTTTCCAACCATATAAGACACCAAACAGTTTGATGAAGTTCATTTTTTGCCCTAGATGATAACTCTTGCTTGACTTTGCCCATATATATATATATATATATGAATATGAATTTAGGATTTTTCAGCCAACATTGATACTGAGTGTATGGATCAATAGAGTTCACCAGAAACCAACCATTTTCCTGCCTTGTCTGGTTGGTAGGAGCTATTATATGTGGTGTCTAGCCATGGTGTGAAGCTTGCTGCTGATGATGTATAGAAGAGATAAAAGATGTGATATATCTATCATGTCTCTTCTCAGCACATTCCCCAGCATTCCGCCTCTGTCTGTATCAGCATGTCTGCGCCTCAACCCATTCATGCCCAGAGTTAGCGGGGAACACTGTGGTCTGTGACACGATGAGAATACATTGGAATGAGTCAAAATTGTGCCTCTTCTTGGTGGCACATTTTTCAACATTCATTCTCAGCTTCCATCTGCAAGTCTGCAGGGAAATGCATGCATACTTCTCAGAGGCAGGTTAACTTATATATATTCCCAGTTCTAAGAGGTTGATTAACTAATGCATGCCCTTTAAAGTTCTCAAGAGGTGGGTCAATTTTCATGCACAGAATTCACAGTGAAAAGTGTCACCTGGATACTATTATATTTTTGGAAATAACTTAGAATTTATCAATATTATATCTCTCCTCTGCATATTTTCCAGCATTCCTTTTCTGTCTATATCGGCAAGGCTAAGGATAAACCTTTTCACGCCTGTATCCTGGTTTCACCCTGGAATTAAAAATTTGTGTGCAAAATGTGCTTTCATGAAAGATTCTTATGTATCTGAAATCTGATCAAGAAGTATTTAAGAAACATTTTACGAAGAATTTCTATTCTTAACTCTATAGATGAATTAACACCTTCATGCCTAGTGCTTCCCAAAATCTCAAAACTTGAGGAAAGTGTTCACTCTGTAGTATTTTAACCAACCTTGGAGATTATCCAACTTTGGAGAATATCATATTTGCCCTATTTCATATAACTCTTGAAATTCAGGCTGATAGTGAGGACAGGACCAGCTGGGTTCTGTGAGTATATGATAGGCTAATTAACAAATTATCCCCTGACTTGTCAGGCCATCTGGTCCACTGAGCCTTGAGCTGAATGTGTTAACCCATTCATGCACAGAGCCCCTAGCTACCCTCAGAACTTAACCCTTCCAATGCTGAGGCTACTTTCATCCAAAGCACAAGGACGCAAAGGTTTCTGAAAACCATCTAAACCCTATCATGTTGGTATTGGTTGGATAGCTCTCGCTGAGTACTCTCAGACGAGTACTCATTTGCCATGGTTTCAGTCATTTTTCAGGTTTTTGCATCATTTTGTATTATCAAAATTAACCACCAGCAGCATAAGGTTTAATATAGGAAATATCTCTAAATCAATGCAGCAGGTCAAAAAGGTTCTTTAAGTAATGAATTCATGTTCATATGCGAATATTTTTTTTCAACTGCATATTCTTCAGATACTGAATCTGTGTTGGAGCATGTTGGTTTTCCTTGTGTGTGAAAGGGTTAACTTATTCATGCCTAGGGTTCTTCTTATGTGTCGTCTGGATCAATGTTACTCCTGAAAATATCTTAGGAATGGAGCACAAATTCACCAAATATTTCAAGGAGATTTCTTGGTTGGGTTCTGATTTCATTTCTGCTTCAGATATTTTCAGAAAGATACTTTTGTTGGAGAGAGATCATCAAATGTGTCAGTCATTTTTGGGGTTCTACAGACAAGAGTAGGTTAACCCATTTATGCCTGTAACAGCCAAAACTGCCTGATTATTTTGGTGATATCTCTCTAACAAAAGAAATATTTTGAATATATTTGAAGGAGAGTTGTTCATCAGAACTCTTATCTAAAACCCTCCTTCATTTTTTTTGTGAATTTATGCTTTTGTCAAAAGTTATTTTCAAAAGTATGACAAGTCCAGACGACACTTGTCAACAAGAATATCAGCAGGCATGAATGGGTTAAAGAGCGGGACAAAGCAGGCCTCCCGTGCCTTATGTGAGATAGCTTGGATCTAATTACTTGCCATTGGTGGCGGGGAACATGTGAGAATATTGGCAATCATCCTGATGAAACGATTTCCCAACAAGGCCCGCTGCCTAATGCCATAATATACCAAGATGACCAGCCGCAAAGCTGCTTCCTTCATGAATATTCACCCCTTACTTGATTACTCACTCTCAAACATGACGGTGCGGAGATGCTCGAAATAATTCTCAAGTCATTCGTAGCCCCGGGTTGTGTGTATTAGTGTTGCTACCACTTACAGACTGCTAACAGAGGTCTATATTAACCCATTCATGCTTTGTTAACACTTTCAATGCTAAGGCTGCTTTCGTCAAAAGCACAAGTACACAAAGATTGTTGGAAACCATCTTAACACTGTCACGTTGGTAATCATTGGATAGCTCTTGCTGAGTTCTCTCAGATGAGTACCCATTTGCCAAGGTTTCAGTCATTTTTTATGTTTTTGCATCATTTTGTATTGGCCAAATAAGCCGCCAGCAGCATAAGGGTTAAGGGGAGTTTCTTCTCTGCCAGTGAATGTTTTACAAATAGGGTGGCAATATTAGGGAGATATTTGCATAAGAATAGTACAGGAGCATAATTAACTGTTTGGCACCTTTGATGAAGCCTTAGAAGCAGGTTGGCAATATGACAGAACTATTTGAATAACAATTACTAACCAATAATGGACATATAAGGGCGGCCAATTATCTAACACCTTTATAGATGCCCTAGAAACAGAAACAATATTACAGAAATATTTGCATAATGATGCCAAAGGGAAGTGGTTTCAGAAAAATATTCAAATAAACGGTGAGCCTTTAAAGTGAACAAAGGTAATCGATACTTTTTCTTTGAAGAAGTTTAATGATGAGAAGTTAAGTTATTTAAGTTATTTTCATTAGTATCACAGAACCTGACAGCAATATGTTCACAGCAACAAGCAAGAACTGGTTAAATATCATTATAAAGAAAACCTAAAACTGAACTGCGCCCCCTGAATATTTTCCACTAATGCGGACATATAATATGAGAGTCAACGCTTGGCAAGGCTGCTGCAGACAGGTATTATGTCATTAAAGAACAGGTGTGTGCCTACTGAAGCGTGTACAGGTAAAAGTGCCTATTGTAGTATTACATAATGGCAAAATACAAAATTGGCATGTTGGAGGATTGATATGTCAAGACTTGATGACTTCAAAGAGGAAAGTGAAATCTGATGCTCAATTATTGAGAATTTTTGTATTGTAATAATCAGTGGGTATATTGAGGACATGTTATTCTTAGTATTACCAGGAGTAGACAGGGAACATGCTGCTGAGGTTTTGTTGGGGTAAGGGTATGTTTTTGAACAAGGGGATAGGAATATAGGTGGCTTGTAGGTGGAATAGTTTATTCCTTTACTAATTTCATGGAAAAGCTTTTATCTGGCCCATACAGGCCTAAGATACTTCCTTGATAATAACTTCTTAATTAATTGATTATACTTGAGTCGTGGGTGGACCAGGTGAGAAAGTTGCTAGTGACTTGGGGTTGGGCTGGTACTCAGGTTTCCTCAATCACTTACTACTGCCTAGTCACAACTTAGTTGTAGTGAGGCAGAAATAGTGACAATGACTGAAATTCCAAATTCCAAGTCATCTTAGTCATGTAGGGCCAAGAAAAAAATATTGTTTGTTTCCTGTTGATTGGGAGTTTGGAGGGCGCAAATTTTTTAGGGTAGGGATTTTCTGAATAAAAACTAGTTTGGGTAGAGTTACAGGAAACAAACAACTTTTTTGTAGGCCTAGTCCTGGTCACCTTTAACTCCCAGACAGAAGCCTACGTTAGTCATCTGTCTAGCTTGCCTGAAGTCAAGCAGGTTAACAATCAATGTTATTCACTGGCATGGATACAAGTAATGGGTGATTTATACCAATCATGCACTTAGCATTCCCAAAATTGATAGGAAAATCAATTCTCCATTATTCTGCAAAACAAAATAGATGAAGGGATTTGATACCCGCTAAGTTTTCACATGTTCCATTGTGCGTAGTATAACACATGTGTAAAGTTGCTACTTAAGGTATGTGCCACATTCTACTATTAATATTAGATTATAGTGTCACAAGACCATGAGTCATTACAATTCAAATTACTGTTGACATTTGCGCCATGTGCCAGTTTAACTCATAGTTAAGAATCGTTTTTTCAACATTGATCACATAGTTTTCCCAGTGCTAGTTATGTTCACTACTGTTGTTATGCGGTTTCTTAAATCTGCTCCCAGTTGGGACGGGTTTTAGCACTGAATGGCTGTCATATTTATATGATAAACAATGTCATTGAAAAATATCATAACTATGTATGTGATGTTTTGGGGGCATTTGCACCGTGTTTCACTAATTAAACTGCAAACTTTATGGTTTTAAATGAAAATGTTGGTCTTAAGGCCAATTATTACCGAGACTGCAAACTGTTAGTGACATATCTAGTCTATAGACAGGGTTCTACTTTACCAGGGGCCCAGGGGCATATGCCCTTAGATTTTGCTGTGCGCCCCTAGATTTTTTTAGAGTAGAGGCCCTAAATAGTATTACAATAACCAGATATCTTATTTTTGACCACTTATTGTTATGAAAATATATTTTCAGGCCTCTAACCTAAAATCATAGTGTCAGATCCTTATAGATAGCTCTGAAGAAAACCTGCTTGGTTTTAATTGAACAAGCAAGGCCTAGCAGCAAGTCTATCACTTCAATTGTAACCAGGAACTGGTTAACTAGCGATCCCATGCAGTGTAATTATAACCTCCATGGCCTTACAATAGATAATCCCTAAGGGTTGTGATTTGATAATTACTGTATAAATACTCCGCTAGTAGTGTCTGTGTTTGATACCACTGTGGTATGTGTGCTATGTCAGCAGGAGGTCGCATTGTACTACGAAACAAGTGGTATGGTTTTAGTACAGTCACACAGTGCAGAAGAGGCTACCTCAATGGCCTAGTGGTTAAAAGGCCTTGCTAATGACTGCTTGCTGTATCCCACCACTGCCTGGTTTTGAATACCAGCTGGGGCATGTGAAAGTTGTCAGAGATATTGGGTTAAGCGGTGGTTTTCCCCAGTTACTCCAGTTTGCTCTAGATACCACTTAAACTCACTAGTCACAATTTAGCCAAGGTATGGCACAAACAGTTTTATTAAAGGAAATTCCAAAATTCACCGTGGCATTATTGTATTTTACCTATATAACCTCCCGCAGCGTCCAATATTCTGATTAAAGGTTCACTCGAATGACTGTGCTGCCATCTATAGGATACATGTGGCACTAATCATGTATAACTCACTCATTGCCTGTACTGCCATCTACAGGCTACAGACAGCATGATTATTTCAGGTTAATAATAATAATATAATAATAATATAATAATAATAATAATAATATAATAATAATAATTCAGGGTTGACCTGTATAACTGGGCGAGAGAAGCAGTAAAGGGGAGGCCTGGATAGGAAACTGAGTAGCTGTCAGAAGAGCCTAGAAGAGGCCATGTATAACAATCACCGTTATGTCCCTCTATCATGCAATCTCATTTCCCCCCAGTCCATAGGAAGATGGCACTCGTGAACCTCCCGCCCAGCTGCTCTGTACAATGATATTATACAAAGATACGCGGATGCCCAATCCGTCATAAGGGAAATTAGCTCTGCTTTCCATGGCCCCTTTCATACTCACAGCAAGCAGGTGGTAGAGCAATTCAGGGAATATCCTAAAACAAATGTGATATTTCAAAAAGAAGTATAATTGCATCCATGGAGGAGAACCACACTATCTATTATTATTAGAAAGGAAAATACTTTGGTTCAATGCTATGATTCAGGAAATACTTGCGTCAGATCAATGTTGATTGGGGAACGGTTCCCATCCTTGTCAAGTGAATGTGATTATAGCTTTCTCATAGATAGATAGATAATCTTTATTTCAAGTAGGTAATAATTTTACATAGTAAACACGTGCTGCCAGGGCTCTTGGCCGACTACAAAATAACAGTTCAAAATATAACATACATGGTGTAACAGCAATATAAATGATAAGTAGAGGGGAAATAAGTTGGCACACATTAATTGACAATGAGTAGTATCTTTAGTCTTTCAGGACATATGTTTTATTTATTTTAGTTTTTCTCAAAATGAGTTTCCTTACAGATTCATGAGCTATTTATATATAGTGTGATGCCATTGGGGTTTGGATGGGTTAACTGGGCTAGGCTGTCCAGGAAGATACAGGGTGACCCTAATCTCCATTTGACAGACTCTGACTGAGTCATGATGTATGGGCCTGCCCCTAATGGGGTCATCTGGTCATTACAAAACCTAGCCTGTATGTAGCGCTACCTACATGGGCCAGCACTACATGGGCCACTGGACATCAGTCTAGACTAGCTGCACGGTTGCTTTAACCTGTTCACGCCTACAGTTCCCCTTGACTAGTGCCATTTTGCATATATATATATATATATATATATATATATATATATATATATATATATATATGTATATGTATATGTATATGTATATATATATATATATATATATATATATATATATATATATATATATATATATATGTTATTTTCAATAAAAAAAGAACTCTTTGTAAAATGTTTTCCAAATAAAAGCTTTATGTTTAAGCCATTTTCAATAAATAACGTCTGGACAACACTTTCCAGAGTAGAGCATGACCATGTTCAGCTTGTATAAGTAGGCTTTAAACCCAAGCAACAGTCTCAGTCTGCCTGCCAGCCCGGTTCATTAATCTTGAAAGGTTGTACAGGCTACTGAGCTAAAGGCTGAAAATAGTTCAGTAGTGTGCCATTCCAGTTGGCGCAAGGGGTTAGGTAATGCCAAAGCTCTCACTCATGTACAGTCCTGCATTTTAGAACGAGTTGTGCAGATGGAAAGTTATGAACCTTAACCTTTTCATGCCTGTAGCGCCAAAAAAACAAAAACCCCAAAAACCCTGAGTATTTGACGAAATAATTTAAGGAGAAATGTGAGTGAATACTTGACTGACAACTCTCCTTCAAACATATTGTGGTTACATTTAAACCTAATTCCAAAGCTACTTTTAAAATAATCTGACAACTGTTAAGTGAGAATATTTTGAAGATAAATGCAACTATTCTTACTTATTTTAGTAGTTACTACTACTAGTAGAGGTAGACTAGTAAGAGCACTTGCCTATCAACCCTTTTGCCCATTGACCCATAGACATCATCATCATCATCATCATCATCATCATCATCATCATCATCATCATCATCATCATCATAGTAATAATTACTACTATCAAAACATCATATATTATTCATATATATTTTTTAAATTAACTTTATTTTTCATAAGACCACATGTCATTTGGAAGTGGTTAAAATATTTCTGATTTTTCCTTTATAATTGAGTATATTTTGTGGTAGCTCATTTAAGTAAGACATCTAGATGTCCAATAGCTATTTTTTTATGAACAGTGGACATTTTTGTGGCAACCCTCCTGTGTAACAATTCATGTGTGCCTTTTGGATTAGAAAATATAGAATTCATATGAAAGTAAGTTCATAATAATCCCCTTGTGTAAGCTGATAAATTTGGCCAGTTTCATTTTAGTATTGCTATTCTATACACATATATTCTGTAGCATCCAGTTATTCTTGGCTATATTGGTCTATAAATATATCTATTGTAATATATATAATCTGACAACGCTGAAATAGATAGCTATCTATTCTTATCAATCTAATCCAATCATAGTTTGAACCTCCACTCACCCATAAAGGACAGAAAAAACACAAACATCTGTTCATCTAGACTGCATGGCTCTCATACATACACATGTTAGCATCTTTATCATGGAAATGGGATATCCTGCATTTCACTGCTATGATTGTTTGGATTTAACCCACTCATTTGTACCTGTAGATGCCTGCTGGTTTCAAAATTTCTAAATCTTTCAGAGTTGAACTTATATTACTACTTGATTTTCCATATTTTTGTGTGTGAACTATTTGTACTGTACATCCAGTTGATTTGAAGAGGTAAATTGAATTTAGGTGCGACAGGGTATATATACATATATATATATATATATATATATATATATATATATATATATATATATATATATATATATATATTTATATATACATACATACACACACACATACATATTTTTATACATACACACGCACATGTGTATGTGAATGAACATGAGGAGATATAGGGGAGAGAGTGATGTAGATATAGGGATAGGGATGAGTAAGTGGATCAGCATGCTGCCTTCCTCCATGGTTACCGCATCCCCAGTATCCGCCTGATCCAGCAGCAGCGGCAGCAGCCACTGCAGCGTTGGTTGGTTGCTTGGTCTAGGCCTGGGAGTGTTATGTAATAGGGATCAATATACACAGGAATTGATCTCCTTAAAATACCACAGCTGCAGCCGGTAGCCCACTGCATTGTTTAGTCTATGCAAATAACCTAGAGGACTGTAAAGGGATTCTCTTGCCAAGGGTTAATACTCTTTCTGTGTTCAGAGGACCATTGATTGCTTGGGGAATTATACAGGGTAAAAGGTTAGGAATCGTCAGTAAATAATAGTGTTATGAATACATGCGAGGAGACTTTGCATTATAGATCAGCTGTATTTATGAAGCATGGGAATAAAGCTTCTGGAATACTTGTGCTGCCCTCTAGAAAAGGCCCTTTCTAATTGACATCCAAGATTGTATTGCGGAGTGGATGTGTTTCATTTATCTATCACCATATCCATGTGGAATCTAGTGGATAGTCGCAAATTTGATAGATGGCTTGACTCCAAATATCTTCAAATTCCAATTTGGACTTTTTGAAATTGTATATTCCTTTCGTGTTTGATAAATATATGGTTTTGAAAGGTCTTGTATAATCATTTAATACTTGCCTTGGTAGATTTCATTTTGAATTGTGAACACAAACTAAAATTGTGAACACTTCAAGGTAAGCAAATACCATTCCAATTCAAATGATATCTCCAGTGATTATATATATATATATATATATATATATATATATATATATATATATATATATATATATATATATATATATATATATATATATATATATATATATATATATATATATATATATATATATATACACACACACACACACACACACACACACACACACACACACACACACACACACACACGCACACACACACAATAGCTCATAAAAATTTCCCCTGTAAATCATAGGATAGGACATTCAGGAAAGTATTACCGAACATAGATCTGTATTATTAGAAGTGTCAGTTATAGTAGTGGAGCGATACAGTACGGGTTAATTAATGTTTCATATGATTGTCATTCCACTTGTTGGAAACATGGACTTTGAAAGTCAGCACTCCTTGCTGCATCATACAAAGAAGTTAGGAATGTATTGAATTTTTTTGTAATGTTTACTTTGTATGGTAAGATAACTTCTGGCATATTTAGTCAGAGATGATTCAAAGGAAACAGACCTAAGGCTTGAGTATAGATAATGAGATTCCAGATAACTTATCAGTAAGGACTGTGGCAAGAGGCCAACTAATTACAATAGGCAAGCTCTTCATTTCCTCTGGCTATCTATCAAGTATGACGTAGATCTAACCTTATTATCACCATATTCGTCACCATAATCGGCATTATTCTCATTGTCATCTTCATGAATCAAGGTTATTGTAGTTGTTGTCACTATCGTCGTCGTCATTTCCACAACCGTTATAATGATTATGATAATGCTAATAACAATAATAAATAATGATGATAATAATAATAATGATAATAAAATAATAATAATATGATAATAATGATAATGATGATGATAATAATAATATTGATAATAATAATGATGACAATAATGATAATAATAACAATAATAATAATAATAATAATAATAATAATAATAATAATAATAATAGTAATAATAATGATAATAATGATCCCAATGTTTACGATAATGATGATTATAAAAATGATATTGATAATAATGATGCTGATGACAATAGAAATAATTAATAATGGTAATGATAATAATAATAATAATTATGATAATAATAAAAATAATAATGATGATATTAATATTAATAATAATAATGATAGATTTATAATGATCAGGTGATCAAAATGATAATGGCAAACATAATCAAAATCCTAACGATAATAATGACAAAACAAACTCCTGAACATGAACTTTGCACAGCTAACTGAAGAACCTGTTAACCTCATCAGAAGTGCCATCTGGTGGTGAGGACTCGCACTAAATGCCTTTCATTCAGGCTCAGCAGCAGGTGAAACAGTTAGTCATTCACGCTAATCCTCTAGTCTGTATGGGCACTAAGGCTTTGTTTAGGAATTGCATTGGAATTTCATACATTGGCAGTAGTTCAGCTGCCACCTGGCCCTGGCTTGATAGGTTTTTACAGGCGTGGGGTAGGTGTTAGCACCATACAGGCAGGTTTATGTTAACCCATTTAGGCCCATAGACTGCAGTGAGGAAAAATGCCACGCCTTATTTGGCATTATTTTTATGGCCTGAGAACTTTGAGAAAGAAATGTTGATCGAATTCAGTCCACAATTCCCCTTGTCAACAAGTTAATGCATAAACATGTTAAATACAATTAAATCACTAATTGTGGCCAGAGAACTGACTACTTTGTTTCTAGATAGTTGGTAACTGGTAGTACTAAAACTAGAGGTTGCTGTCATATTTATAGGTATTATTTTCTACAATTAAAAAATTTCCAGTCAAACCAACATATTTTGTGATACACATTTTCCTAAGTGGTGATACAGTATATAACCAATATTTGTGAAATATTCTATGGTACTTTGATTTGTTGATAAAAAAAACCTGACAAATAATGTATAAAGAATGATTCTTTTGCAGACATTGATATATTCCTATCAAGACATGTTTATATCAATGCTGCCGTTCAGGAATGATTCGTTTGCATAGATTTTAAAGGAATTCCTGACCCAAAAAAGTGTTGATGAATGTTGGGATGGTGACCATATGTGAATGCCGTTGCTGCTTGTGTGAATGTTCCCAAGAATGCCTTGCACTAGAATGCCTACAATTCCGATAATTACGTTAGCCCAGACTGGTGGGTATTCTAGTGCATAAGTTGTACTTGACTTCATTTGTAAGAGTGCGGCGGTCCAGTGCAAGCTGTGAGAAAAATGATCAATAACAATTGGATCAAGGCTGAGCATTCTTGACAAAACTGGAGCGGCGTTCAGCTGTTCTCTGGAGGACTGACTTTGCTGCTTACTCTCAATTTTTACCGTTTCCAATTCTTTACCTATTTTTGAACCCTGTCTTTATAACTAGCAGTAGTAAAAACTACAAGTGACTTCTGATATGGTAATATACTCTCAGTTCATTCTTATGAACAGGGTTCAGAGAATCACCAACCAGAACTTTCAAAGAATTGAGTATCAAGACAAATTTCAAATTCAGTTTTTGTGACCATGGATCAAAATCAGCTTTTAGATGTTCAAACAGTTTATTCTGGATTTTTTCTTGAAGAGACCACTCTCCTACATTTATTTTTGCAGTTAAGAGGTGAATTTTTTAATAACCTAACATTTGAGGAAAAATCTATGAAATAGTGTAAGCCTTACTTTTGTTAGATAGGTATGGACTTTCAGTAAGACCTGGTTACTTTGTAAACGTGAGAACCTTTAGGTGCTGTGTTTTGTGCAGCATGATTTACAAATCCTGAGAAAACTGTAATAAGTTCATATATTATTCTAACACAGTCTTGGACTACATCTACATGCATGGTCTTAGCCAGGATTTCAAAAATGCCTGTCCAAACCAGCAATTTCAAAATTTCTACCCGTCCAGATTTAGCTACTAATATACTTCAAATCCTCATACCAGTTACATTTAATGAATAGCCTAGTGTGTTAAAAAGAGCAATTTACACTTCAGCTATGTCCTAGACCCTAGAAGGTGGTTTGTTAGGAATATATTTGGTTATTACCCCCCAAAAGTCAAAATTGAAAAAAATTCATAGAAATGTTTTCATGTCCTAACAGGAGGTTTAGTTAACTACCTGTCCAAAAGAAAGGCAGAACGGGTACTGGCTAAGTCCCTCTCCACATGGTTATAAAGAACAAGAGTTCTCAATGTGCAAAGCCATGTTATCTTATGTCTCCCTTTATTCATTCATTGGGAGGTCACCCGTAGGACAGAACCCTTTTCAAGGATGTATTAGTAGCTTGCAACATTTTCATTAGGATAGGACTTGCTGGCATCTGGAATTTGTCATGGCAACCTTTTGTTATGCAGTCCCCAGTGGATTGCACATTATCATAATAATCTCCCTATGCATTTATTACAAGTTGAAAGACTGGACATAATGTTATGAGGCGAATATTATTCATACAGGTCATCTTATTGGATGACCTAGCAAATCGATTGAGAATTCCTAGTACCAGGGCAGGTTGACTGAGAAGCTGAATGTGATGACATTTGTATGTTGTTACACAGTATCTCATGCTGGATGATGATACATTGTTGCAGTAAAGAGCTTACTTTGTAGCCAGTGCCATAAATCACAGTGTTTTATATTACTGTGTGCTCTATGATTACACGCAACAGATCTTCATGCTTTATTGGCTAAGTTGGTAAGCCCTTGGTTATGAGGTGGTGCTGATTTATAGCAGTTTTATCGTGATTTAGGAGATAATTGGAATAGAGGGTTTGATGTTGGAAGCGCCTAGAAAAACAGATGAGTTTGCCGCTAGTGGATAGGTTTTCTGTACTGTAACCAGTTGCCAATTTTTCTACTGAGCTTTTATTCCTAAGAAAAAATAAAAATTTCACTCATTTTAGTGTACCATTGTGCACATTTAAGGGTTTGGGTGTTTGAATGTCGCCCAGGCTCCTTCCTCATCTCTAACTAACTCTTGTCCTACTCTAGTCCTACGCAAAATCTTATTGCCCCAGGCATGTGGAAACATGCTGTACTGGGTACCTGCTAATTTGTCGGTGATCCAATATTCAATCATTAGCCCCCTTTCCAACAAGCTTAACATGAACTAATAAGTCAAAATGCAGATCATTAAGAAGGGATTAAGAAAGGACATCCCCTTATATATGTGATAATACTTTCTTGTTTATGATAGATTGTGATACAGAGGGGAAAAGAGTTGAATTAACTTGCTTGATCTGTTTTTAGTGATGAATTACTACTGTATGATATTCAAAGGCTAAAAGGGATCTCCATCAAAATGCACATTCTCTAGATGTTGATGTGTGATCATGTTTATTTTGTATTTATGTGAACAACATTTCTCTTTCTTCATATATTATAAAATTCAAGAAAATTCCAAAATGACTCAAAAATAGCATTGTCGGTTTCTCTTCTTGCAAATATATCATAAGATTCAATATGTAACCAAATGACTTAACATAACATTGTCGGTTTCTCTTCTTGCAAATATATCATAAGATTCAATATGTAACCAAATGACTCAGCATAACATTGTCGGTTTCTCTTCTTGCAGATATATCAAAAGATTCAAGAAAATCAACCAGAGGGTGCTGAAGAACTGGTGTCGTCAAATCCTGAAAGGTTTATACTTCTTACATACCCGCACGCCCCCTGTCATCCACCGTGATCTCAAATGCGAAAACATCTTCATCACCGGCACCACCGGCTCCGTCAAGATAGGAGACCTCGGTCTTGCTACACTGAAAAATAAATCATTTGCTAAAAGTGTTATAGGTATGTTGACATCTGTTTTTCGCACGCTGTATTTTCTGTTTGTTTTTTCTCTGCTACTTGTTGGTTTGCTGGTGTTTACCTGTGGGTAACTGTTTCACACAGTTATTAGGTAAACATCAGTCACCATGCAAGTCATATGTATATATTTCATAATGAAAGAGCAACAGTGTAGCTGAGGGTTTGATACACTGTTGCAGAATGATGCCATCAGTGTTACCCCTAGTTCAGATTGTTTCCTAATACTGTCTATAAGGAGGATACGTGTTAGCCAAGCAATATATATATATGTAAAAATAGTAAAAATCCAAGATAGTTGGATCTAGATTGATTTTGTGTGCATAATTGTTGTAATATTAACAGTTATGAGTTTCTCATTAGCATTTTGTTATGACAGCACACCCAGTTATCCTTATTACTTTCCATATCTGATTGACAACATTGCCTTTATATACTGAAAAATTGAAGATCAATTTGTAAGAGAAATGGATTTGTGTGTACTTATGGAAATTTCTCCAAAAGTTTTCTTTGGACAGCCTCAGGTAAGAGAAAAGAAAATCAAAAGTTATGAAATATTTATTATTACTTTTATGGCATTTCACATGCTATTTTGAGTTACAGACTAAGAAAAAATTAAAACTCGAGACAAAACTGATCCCTCTAAAAGTACCTTGTAAATTGATCAAGATTTAAAGGCAGTGTTCTGTGTAAGGTTCTATTGATTCAGGTAAGATGGTATCCATGGTTACTGATTACAGGTAGTAGTTGCCAGGGTAGTACAGGTGAAAGGTAACGGCCTAAGGGACGGAGGTTTCTCTGACTAATCTAACCCGGTGGAAGGTGATTTCTTCCCCCTGATTGAATCCAATTACCCTTTAAGAGAGACCGCGCTGGCGAGTGTTAATCACATCTTCTCTTCCCCTTCAGCGTGATTGGCGACTCAAACCGCTGCTAGGTCAATTAAACCTGGAGGATAGTACTTTCATGGCAACTTAACGGAAATTTGCCAAGCCTATTCATTTTTGTTGTGTTAACTGTTATGGAATTACATACCCTAGGAGACCCTAACCTTAATAGACTACTAAGTCGCAAGTAGTATATGTTATTTAGTCATTTGTTCAAAAACCAAACATCTTGAGTGAAGGCATTCAGGTATGCATTAACAAATTCCTCTTGGTATAATGATAGATAATCTTCTATCAGGTAAGAGAAAAGAAAATCAAAAGTTATGAAATATTTATTATTACTTTATGGCATTTCACATGCTGTTTTAAGTTACAGACAAAGAAAAAAATCACAATTATCCCGAGACAAAAAATGATCTTTGTGTACTAATCAAAGATTTAGTGATTTGTGCTTCTGGTGCCTAGATTTAGGTTGTGTGGGCCTGTATGTCCTGGAGAAAAAATCTGCGGTTGATTCGGGCAGAATATTTATTACTGCAGAAATACTACACTAAGGGATGAAGTCAGAGGTTACATCACATTGTGATGATTTATTGCAAGTGACTTAGAAGGCATTTATCAGGCGGTTATCATTACTTTGTGTGGTATGATTTAATGTGCGCTCTTGATTAAGTTTTCAGCCGTAACATGGTAAAAGATCTGTCTTAAAGCATATGGTATGACGGTCTTATCTTCAGGCATATCGGCCCTAATAATCTATTTCCCTGCTATGGATTTCTCAGACTGTCACAGCTGATCTATACAATGGTCTCTTGGCCAGCATCCAGCCACCCTATTCTAAGAGAGGAAATGCTTTATCAGTCTTGTCTGTGCATTGAACTTTCCCCAAGGCCATAGTGGGATCATTAGAGGGATTGCATTGAAGTGGTGTTATGTCTGAGTCGTACACATAACAGAGACTCTTATGTCTGAGCCATACTCAGAGACTTAAGCCTAGAGTTGGAACTAAATTCTCTAACACTGGAGACTCCAGTCCCCATACTCTGGGCCTTGTCCTCTAGTTCTAACACACTCAAGACTTCATTTTCCATTCTGTTCCCTGGGTCTGGGCGCTCATAATTATGTGAGATGCTCGGCTTTATTCAGTAGACTCCAAACGTCTGACTCTTATGTCTCTGTTCTCCACTTCTAGAGACTCTCAAACTCTGTTTCCGAGACCTGTTCCATATGTCTGTAAACTGAAGCTCAGACTTTTAAGGTTCTGGTACCTATTTCTGGAGACTCCTAAAATCAGGCTCTGTTCTCTAGTTAAGGAGATTTCCAAGCTCAGACTAAGAGTTATATACTCTTTTTCTTTCAAGCTCAGACTCTGAGCTTTGGTCTTAACTAAGTTCCGGACACTCCAAGCTCAGACTCTGAGCTTGGTTCTCTAGTTCTCGAGACTTCCAAGCTCAGACACGATCCTCTAGTTCCGGAAAATCCCACGCTCAGACTGAGGCCTTCGTTCAGAGGTAGATTCCCTGATTTTGGAGATTATCTCTGTTCTCTAGTTCTGAAAACCCCCAAGCTCAGACGTTGAGCTATTGTTCTGCAATTCTGGTGACTCCCAAGCTCCATGCGCTAGATTTCTTTTGCGCTATGCAAACAGGGTAGGATGTCAAAGCAGCCTCTGTCTCACACCTGACTGGTATCCTCCTTTCAACACAATCAAACACCTTAGACATGGACTAGACTGATGGCTTCATTGAATATTCATTTATATTGTACAAAGCTGGTATGGTGAGTAATGTCATGTCTGCGCAGGTTGTCAGTATGGCACCGTTACATACTGAGTGAGAGTTGCCACATCTGTGACGCATATGGGGAAAAAAGAAAAATATATGGTATCATGTAAAACATTTATTTGAAAAGAAATAAAGGCTTTCTATATCGTACTAACAAGGAAACATTAATAAATTCTCTTTTTTTGCCAATTTTGATATAATCGTTCCATGCTTTTGCACTTTCGAACTAATGAAGGATATTTTCGGATATTTTTTCTGCTCTACGACATGATTATAAGGAACTTGACAAATTAGAAACATACAGGGTAAGATGAATGAAGGATGAAAATGCCTCTACTGACTTGATGAAAAATTAAATTACTTCTGAAAAAAATGGTTGTATTTTGTCAATTGCTTACCAAGATTTACTTTCACAAATTGTATCATATTTACAACTACATGCATTGTTCAACCTGACCTTTTGAAGAATAATTTCCTTTTTTTCTCCTAGTAGGTCACAGTATGTGTGCTCTTGATATTAATCTGTGTATTTCAATTTCTTCCCTTTTTCCTATGACAGTTGTTATGTATGCCGCTGAGTGGTTGTTATGTATAGCTTTGCAAGATGAGCCCAAGGTAAGGCCGACAGGTAACTTTGTACCAGGGTCTCGCTACCCCCTATAATACTAACCAGACCTCTCTCTTCCAGGGACAACACTGCGGATACACAATACTAATAGGGGCTCTCCCTCCTTCCTGACTTTTCCCTTACAGATCTACAAAGATTCCACTTCTTCTTTAAGGTACACCCGAATTCATGGCTCCGGAGATGTACGAGGAACATTACGATGAGTCTGTGGATGTGTACGCTTTCGGCATGTGTATGCTGGAGATGGCCACGTCCGAATACCCCTATAAGGAGTGCTCAAATGCGGCACAAATTTATAGGAAGGTTACACAGGTAGAACTAAAACCTACATTGTCAAGCAGATTCATTATAGCCGTCATTGATACAGGCACATTCAGATTTTCAGCACATGAAATAAAACAAAACATAATAGACCTATTCATCCATTCATGTCCACATAATGAAAGTGATCTTATCTGAATACATACTATTGTAATCAATAATTTGATAAAATATCAGAAAATTGCGATCAAAATCATGAGAAAAAATCTTTCAAATCTTATGAATTTTTTTATCAGTTTTTATACAAATGTTAGAAAAAATATTAATATCATTAAAATATTTCTATTTGTGGTATGCATACTAGAAAAATGGTAGAAAAAATATTAATATCATTAATTATTTCTATTTGTGGTATGCGTTACTAATACTGAGTTTATTTCAGGGCGTGCGTCCGGAGAGTCTGGAGAAGTTGGAGGACGCGGAGATTAAAAGCATTATTGATGGCTGCACGAGAATCAAGAAGGAAGAAAGGTGAGATATTGCATTCGAATCTTTCTTAACCCTTATGCTGCTGGTGGCTAATTTGGCCAGTACAATATGAGGCAAAAAAACTGAAAAATGACTGAAACCCTGGCACATGGGTACACATCTGAGAGTACTCAAGAGTACTCTCAGATGAGTACCCATGTGCCAGGGTTTTGGTCATTTTTCAGGATTTTTGCATCATTTTGTATTGGCAGATTTAACCACCACCAGCATAAGGGTTACTGTCGGTCTGCAGGAATGAGTGTGTCAAAAAAAAAAAGCCTCATTAGTATGTACATGATACCATTCAAATAAGTTATGATACACACAAATTGTATGGGTTGCCATGAGGTTCAATAAAAGACATCCCCAGATAATTAAAGGATTATCGGTCTTTTCATCTGAAGAGTTATATAAGCTTGTTAAGATTCTCACTTTATTGCCTACAAAGCAGCTTAGAAATGTATTTTTTGGTGTTATTATTCCTTCAAAAGCATATTTTTGGGGGAAAAATCAAGGGAAAATGTTAGTAAAAACCAAACCAACAACTCTCCTTCGAATATATAGCAAATCCATTCTTACTTTTTAAGTTATATTTTGATGTTTGTAGCTCCAGGCAGCAATTTGTACAGAACCTCATGAGCATAAATGGGTTAGCACCTAATTCATTTAAGAAAAAAAATGCTATTACATCCCAATGAGAATCAGGAGTAATTCTCGTATACAACTTACTGACATGGTCTTAGCCAGCAGGGTGCTGGGTGTCTTTTTGGACACCCAAACCCTAAAAAAGCACCCCTCAGGACACCCAGAATTTATTGTGAGGAATTTCTTAAATTGCCAATCTCAAGCATATAATTGAATTTTTTCATCTCCATATAATTCCAATTACATTGGATAAGGATTTCATACCTTATTTATTTATACATGTTTATGGTTGAAATCTGAGTATATTGTGGTCCCCCTTAAAAATTAGGACACCTAAAGATTTTGGGCACCAAGTTTCTAAATCCTGGCTGATGTTTTGCATTTTTTCCTTCACAGGTTCAACGTGAAAGACCTCTTACAGCATGACTTCTTCTGCGAAGATACGGGTATCAAAGTGGAGTTCGTCAAGGAGGACGAGAAGATTGAGAACTCGATAGAACTGCGGCTGCGTGTGATCGACCCGAAGAAGAGGAAAGACAAGCACAAAGAGAACGAGGCCATTCAGTTTGACTTCCACATGACAAAAGACGACCCCGAGGAGGTGGCGCAGGAGATGGTAATATTTAGTTGTGTTTATTTATTGCTTGGGACTCCGAAACTTGGGTCAGGAATAAGGGTAGGGGTCTTAGTAAGTAGGATGGATATCATTTTGAACTCACAAGCCCTTGAAAATCATCACACCGCGGGACAGTATATTGTTTGGGTGAGAAATTTGTGAATTTAACTATTTCAAAAAATACAAACATTTGAAAGTCTCTCTCCTTCCCTCCCTCTCTCCTTTTTTGCTCATTCCCCCCCTCTCTCCCTCCCTCCCCCTCCCCCCCTCTCTCCCTCCCTCCCCCTCCCCCTCTGTCTGTCTGTCTCTCTCCCTCCCCCTTCCCCTCTGTCTGTCTGTCTCAGTCTCTGTCTGTCTGTCTCTCTCTCTCTCTCTCTCTCTCTGTATTTAATGGTGTATGACTTGCATACAGTATAGCAGGTTAGAGGTTACGTGAATGATCAATATATCCTTTTGAGCAGTCCGAATGTGGTATATGGTTACAGCCAGCGTGAATTATGCAGTGCAGGCTTCTCTTTTATTTCCATGCGGGGAAGTGGTATTACCCACGATTGCTGGCACTTTCTCTCGGCAAACGGGCTATAGTGTGTTAATTATGAGGCCCTGGGTGGGCGATGAAATCCCCAATGCTGAAACCTTAGTCAGGTCACATCCAGCCTCTTTTTCCAACCAGACAAAAATGCTATAAGACATTTCCTCGGAGGCCAGGCTGCTACAAATACCGCTGCTGCGGCTGCAGCGTTATTGGGCACGGTAGCCATAAACTGGGGGACTTAATACTCGCTTAGCATGGGCCAGCGAAGGATCCCGGGAAAAATTGCCTGCGCCCTTGCATAGTAATGCCTCTGTTGTGGGATAATTTCTCATTATCACTTTCAGAGGGGTCAGGCTGGATGAACAATAAGAGAAGGGGAACATGGGCCTGGGATTTGATGGTTTTTTGTAGGGGAATAATTACTAGTGATTATTTTTGGCAGCCAATAATTCCAGTTTGTGCTTGTCTATATATACTTAAGGAAGGGCTTGGCATTTTGGGAGGGTACATTTTTTCTCTCTCATTAATCTTGTTAATGGATGTGATGAAATTCTGCAAAGGAATTCAACTTCCCTTTCCTCTTCCAGACGTTTTAGGTCTTCTCAAAATCCTGAAAGAAAATATATTGAAAGAGAATAAATTAGATTCCATTGATGAGAAATTATTTTTATGTTGAATTTCTTTTCAGTTCATTTCCAGGTGTGATTAGAAGAAATCTTATAAGTTAAAATGCGTTATAGGTCTGCTGTAGATCTTCTTTCCAAGAATATTTCGTCATATTTTTCTAATTTCTCTGTAGGTGAAGTCTGGGTACTTGCCCGAAGAGGATGTGAAGATCGTTACCAAGCAGATTAGGGACCGCGTCGCTCAGACCAAGCGTGACCGGGAGAGAAAAGCGGCGGAGGCGGCTGCGGCGGCGGCAGAAGCGGCGGCCAAGGAACAAGGACAGCTGGCGCCACCTGTGAACCTAACACAATCGGTGTCTCAACAGCTCCCCCCGCCCTCACAGCAACAGGCGACGCCCGGCCACTCGGCCCAGCAACTCTCCTCATCGCAACTCCAGGGCGGGATGGTCGCCCTCCAGGGCGGCGTCACCAGTACCTCACAAGCCACCCAGAACAGCATACAGTCGCAAGCGTCGCACCAGTCGTTCACGCAGAATCAGTTCATGACAGGTAAGTTGGTCGAAGCTTGCTCTCACTCTATGCATCCATTCATTATTTTGGCATCATCCATTCACTCGAAAGTTAAGGATAAGATTTTTTCGTGCCATTTTTGCTACCCGTTTAACTAATCTGTAACATTAGCACATTTTTTCTTTTGGTTTTCCATTCTTGTTATGTATTTTTTCGTTTTTCATTTTGTGTACCTTGGTCCTGCTGGTTTGTGTTTCGGAGGTAGAATTCTCTGTGTTGAGACAGTGAGATATATTGTAGGCTAGCGATGGGAATCATGACAATTTCTCAGGTCGGCTTTCTGGACATGAGATTGGATTGGTCAACTGTCCACAGCCAATTATTTACAAACTAAAGAGTATAACAACACCGTCATAAAGTATTTCCTATCTTGATTTTCTAACCACAAAATTCTTTCTAATAGTGAACACCTAGATATTGAGGATAGAATCTTTCTTATGACAATTAAAAAAAAATATTATGTTATTTAAAATATTACATTTTTTGTATTTAATGGTCATTTGTATTCAAAATGGACATTAAAGATATATATTTGTGTCATTCTTGAAAATGAAAATTTAAACAAATAATTTGAAATCAATAAACTGCTGTTAGAAATGAAGTTGATCATTCAAAATTCTGACATCAAGTGGCCAGTCAATGTTTGCATGGTCAAAAATGTCATATTCCCATCACTAGTTGCCTACTAGCAGACTACTAGTTGATTACAATTTAAGCACTTGTTGATCACTAGCCAACCACTTGTCAGTCAATAGTTGATCGCTAGGGGATTACTAGTTGACCATTAGTAAATCACTATTGGACCACTAGCTGACCACTAGCTGACCACTTGTGGATCACTAGCTGTACACTAGTTGACCACTTGTCAATCACTCGTGGACCGCTAGTTTACCACTTGTCAATCACTTGTGGTTGACTAGCTGACCACTAGTTGACCACTAGCTGACCACTAGTTGACCACTAGTTGACCACTTGTCGATTACTAGCTGTACACTAGTTGACCACTTGTCAATCACTCGTGGACCGCTAGTTGACCACTTGTCAATCACTTGCGGTTGACTAGCTGACCACTAGTTGACCACTAGCTGACCACTAGTTGACCACTAGCTGACCACTAGTTGACCACTAGTTGGTAGAAGAAGGTGGCAGGCTGAGGACAAGTATCGGCGGCGGCGGCAGCAGGGTTCTATCTCTATAGTGTGTGCAATAATACCATGTTGTAGGAAGTGGTGGGTCCACCTACCTCTCCGCCAGTGGCAGCGGGGGTTCACAGCTGCCCCCCTTCATTCAGCAGTTCCTCTGGCTACCAGCAGATGGCAGTAAGTCTGAACGCGCTTTGTACTCACAGTAGAGGGCATGTCTTATCATGCATTTTTTCATAACCCCTACTACTACTATTTTACCTACTTTACCTACTACCCCTAGCTGCCTAACTGATCAATAAATCATGCAGCCTGCTATTGCAGCCACAATTTTTCATTTTTGGGGTGTTTTGTACATATCTTTTGTATTTGTCAGCACATTGCCTAATTTTACTGCATCAGACATAACTGTAGCTGTCTTCTAATGTTTGACTTTCAAAATCAAATTGCTGCTAATATCTTTTAATTTTGATGAATTAAAGTTTTTAGGCATTTTTTAGGCAAGTCAAAATAAGGCTGAAATATGATTTTAAGTTTTATGACTCATATTGAAATTACTATTGACGTGTAGGACTAATTTCATGACACAAACTCAAAGGTAAATTCAGAGTATATTTCTCCCATGCGGACCAACAGGGATCACATATCCCTCAACATATCATAAAATGGATGTAGAAATTAAAAGGAGACAGTTGTATCATATTCTGGTCTTAATAGAAAAACCACAGTATAGACCATCACATTGATAATAATTTATTTAATCTTCAGCATTAAGATGAAATATTTTACATAAGCAACTCAATTAAACCCACAGGAACAGGGCAATATTAAAATACCATATTGAACATAAGCGAACTATGTCTAAATTTTGATGAGAATATAGAGGTTAAAATATATCAAAAAAATTAGTTTTAAACAATACACCCGCAATACCTTGGTAAATTAATTCTCTTAATTTGTGGCTGCACTAGGTCTTTAACCCCTGGCAACAAATGACTAATATCCACCCATGATTTTCTAGAAGTGGTGCAGCGATTGCATTTTTAATGCTGCATTTAGTTCACCACCAATCAGCGCTGAATTTTACTTGTAGTTGTTAGTTGTTTGAATTGAGTGATCCCTGATTTTGGATGAGCCTGTAATATAGAGCATGTTGTTGATATCAAGGGTACAGTATAGACTCTCATAAAGCCATTTATATCTGGCCCTTAAGACAATCCTTCTATCATCTGAAAAATATGATTAGAATTTTGTTTTTCTTCATCAAAATAACTCTTTTTAATAGGATAATAGTTATAATTATTAAGATTTTTTGAATCTCTGAAAGGTTTTGGCAAAATCAGGTGTACTGGGGTTAAGCATACGGAAACTAATTTGTCATAACTCAAAATTACAAATTGATTTTAGTTCAATATAAACCCCTGTTTCCGCCCCCAGTGCATATAGGTAGTCTTTTATGATATAATTAAGTATATGTAAATTACTGTAACCAACCATTTATTCTACCCAAGTTGATTGAATAGAAGAGCTGAGAGATAGTAGGAAAGGAAATGGGTATTAGTAAAGTTTAGATTTAAAAAATAAACATTCACTTTCTGATAATTAAATTATTGAATCACAAAGCAGTTGTACTGTTTCCTTATGATATCCATCCGATTAGGTAGATTGTTTGAAATAAGAATTGTGTTTGATTATTTTGTTTTATATTTTGCATATCTAATGGAATGCATGCAACATTTGAACTGTAAATGTAGGAGATTAAGAAAAGTAAAATTCAGCACTGATGAACCAAACCAAACCATGGTAAAGTTTGGCCTTGCACAACAAATTCATACAAATCATATGTATGTGATTTTATTATAGAAGGATTTTTGTTGATTTTGGAATGACTGTGAGTTCATTATGAATTATATAGAGATGTATGATGTACAAAGTTAAAGGTTATATATTACCAGGTAGGAAGGTAAGTAATACAGTGTTGCGTTTGTTAATATATTGATTCGTCTTATATTTGTATTGTTGTGACACATGGCAAGACTTTAATTTTAATTTTTGTACGTTTAATTTCATCCTACATTTTAAACCATATTCTATGAGTCTCTTGATGGCCAGAGACAAGCCCAATGGTGTCCTGATACAAGGCTATGTATAAAAAAATATGTCAAATAAAATAAATTTATATTTTCCACAGCTAAATTAGATGTAACCATTTCGTCTATTCCTTAAATCTGAGTGAGAGTTATGAAGTCCAAGGTTTATCAAAGAGCAAATCTGCAATATACTACAATTTTTTTAGACAAACACATAAACTTATACAAATATACATACTGTATACGGCTTTAATTTGGAGTGCTTAAAATTTTGCTTTACAGCTCTGCTGAAAAGTTTTTGTGCTACTAAAAAATTCACACATTCAAGCTCTCTAACTACGTAGATAGAAAGCAGGATATTTATTTGAAGGATGTAATACTGTCACTATCATGGGAAAATTAAATGCCTGTAAAAATACCATTTATACAGTATACATATACATACATAAATTCCCTGCCCTCTGTGCACTAGTATAAACCAACTATGGGAGTGGGATCCCCTATACTCCTCTGCAAATTAGGACAGTGCCCCTAGCCTGTGAGCTGACTTTGATAAAATCACTGAGGGAATCTAATCAGGGATATGCCATTAACCCTTTCACTGGTGGTGGCTAATTTCGTCCATGAGAAAAAAATACAAAAAGTTCTGAGAAACATCTGAACCCTGTCATGTTGGTACTCATTAGAAAGCTCTCACTGAGTACTCTCAGATGAGTACCCATATGCCAGGGTTTCAGTCATTTTTCAGGTTTTTTGCATCATTGCATATTGGCAAAACTAGCCACCAGCAGCATAATGGTTAAAGCAACAACTGCCATGCTTCTATTTATTCTTCTGCTGTGTTGACTTATGTGTGTTATCAGACAAAATGTATGGTTGGTTTAGACCCTGAACATTAATAATGTTGTCAATTAAACTGTAAGTCGGTTGGCAATTTATTGTGATATTAGCTATGTGAAAATTATCCTTGGTACATTGCAATGGCAGCTCAGCTTTTGTGATGCCAGTTTTATTTGCAGTAGCTTAAAATGCACACACACACATACACACACAAACACACACACACACACCTACGTTCATATACACATGCTGTTAACTTTAGAATTGTGAAAGGACACCCAAAAAATGGTCTCCAAAAATTGGTGTCCAATATTCTTTTTGATATCTAATATAGGATTAGAATGGTTTATGTAACAACTGATACATTTGGTTAGGGGTTGATATAAAAGACATATTTAAGATAATATATAATGGACAGATGGCGTAGAACTAACACAAATTTGCTTATAAAGCTTTGCAACCATTACTGCGGTGAAAAGGTTATTTTAAGGTGGGCTAATTTGAATGCCTAGCTATGTTATTTATGCTACGTTTAATTTCGTCCTAATATTTTAAACCATATTCTATGAGTCTCTTGATGGCCAGAGACAAGCCCAATGGTGTCCTGATACAAGTCTATGTATAAAAAAATATGTAAGATAAAGTAAATTCATATATTCCACAGCTAAATTAGACGGGATGTATCTCAAAATTCATAGACGCCCATCATATATACAAGTCTATGTATAAAAAAATATGTAGAATAAAATAAATTCATATATTCCACAGCTAAATTAGTTGGGATGTATCTCTCAAAATTCATAGACGCCCATCATATATACAAGTCTTTATACAAGTCTATGTATAAAAAAATATGTAAAATAAAATAAATTCATATATTCCACAGCTTAATTAGTTGGGATGTATCTCTCAAAATTCATAGACGCCCATCATATATACCTAGGGTGCTGGATGTTTGAGATATGGGAATGTCTTTATAATCACAAAAGATGAAAAGTTAGCTTTCATTTTTGCTAAACAATCTCTTTCAAGTATTTTGTATCAGATGAAATAAAATGAATGGCTTGCTCTTGAGATTTAAACAGACACTTAACATAAAGATAGGTAAAAGAGAGTTGTATACGTCTTAGTGAATAAGTCTTGCAGATAAGTAGGAGTGCACTTATATTTTATCCATTCTCAACAGCAGTTTGATCTGCTTTATTTCTCTCCGTTCAGGAAATACAGCACAATCTGATAAATTATAGAAAAGGCTTTATGTATCTAATTAAAAATTACTGTGTGGTAGATATGTACTCAAGTGTTTAAGTATTTTATCCTGTGTGCTCTGCATTACATGTTTTTGTTTTCTTTGCGTTTAGATTCGTTATCGTCTCTGATGTCGTCTGAGAGTGGAGTAGACACCATGTCACGTGTGAGTTCTCTCAGCTCCATGGTTTCCGACGGTAGCAGTCAACTATTCCAGCCTATATACCAACAGGTACGTGGCAGATTGGTACATTTTAAACCCTTCCGGTGCTGAGGCTACTTTCGTCCAAAGCACAAGGACACAAAGATTTTTGAAAACCATCTAAACCCTGTTATGTTGGTATTCATTGGATAGTTCTTGCTTAGTACTCTCAGCTAGGCAATGTACAACACTCCTAGGCATGGTCTTAGCCAATGTGGAAACAGGGTGTCCAAATAGAGGTTTCATAGACTCTTGCGTGTCCAAAGTGTGGTACAAAGTACATACTGCTAATAAAATAAACCCTATATATTTACAGATTTTGCTTTTTTAGGCCAGTAACTACAGCTTCTACATATTCTATATTCAAAGAAAAGTCATCATCAGCAAATTCTGACAAAAGTTTTTGGGTGTCCAAACTGTCAAAAAGCAGTGTTCTGGGTGTCCAAATGACATGCTGGATGCATAGGCGGCTAAGCCCCTGCTCCTAGGGCTATTGCCAGACTCTGTAAGTGTGTGGCCTAAGTAGTTCTAGAGTTTCATCGATAAAGAAGGAAGGGGTGCCTGCACCCCTTTCAGCTTCGACAGCTGTGCTAACCTATGACACAAGCATTGATTCCTAGCAGGCAGGCAGACAGCCATCATTACCTCATTTAGTGCAGAGGAATGCTGAGGCATTTTTTCTGTTTTATTGTTTTCTTTTTTTTGTACCATAAATAAACACACCCAACTCAAGTTTTCAAGCTGTGGAGCATGGTATTGATTATGATGTGGTGATTCTTGGTTACGCCCAGTGTAAACCAGGTCAGTAGGAAGGAGGGGGAGGGGGGGGGGGGGGATGTTCTGGAGCTGCACTGTATAAGTCTAGCAGGGTTTATTGCCCCAGCAGAATGGTTGTGCACTACTATAGGTATTTCACCCACCTGTTCACAGTGGGATCAATACTCAAATACAACACAGCTGTGTTTTCACAACAGTCTCTACAAGTTTGTGAGTCACTGTCAATTCCTCTATTATTTGATTATCTTTTCGCTTATAGATATTAATAGATAGTGTGTGCATGTCTTTCATTAAAGACATCTGCGGGGGTGAGGGTGGACTTGTTTTGAATTGAAATGGTGAAGCCCCAAATTAGTTCAACTAAGAAAGAAGTTGTAGGGAGCAGTCTTTACAAGTATTGGATTCACTGTCAGTTCCGAGTTAAATTTATTTACCGTCAATTCCGAGTTTAATTTATTTACCTGTTGTGAATGTATGATTTTATTTCTGCATGTCTTTCATTAGAGACATTATGGGCAACTTTGAATTTCTTTTAGTTAGGAGGATACCTGGGGGCCTAAACCAGAAACTTGTAGAGTAGCTGAACATGGCCTGTTGACGGTTACCCTTATCAAACAATACAATAATTAACTCTTTGAAATGACTAGTAGTGAAAAATACTGCAAAAAACCCCACATGATCTCTGTACCGAGTCATGCTATACATTTGAAGATGCTCAGTTGTTCTCAGTGGGAGAAAATTTTATTTTGTACAAACTATATAAAAAGTCATTTGATCCCTGAATATTGAGATGATCATTAATGTGGTTAATGATCTTGAGTGATTAGATATTATTTAGAGGATTATTTTTTGGTAATTTTCATCGTGATTATTTTTTTGTAATTTTATTTTTCAGTTTTTCCATTTATTATTTTATTTCTTATAGTATAATTATTTTATTCTTTCTCCCTCCAGCTCCCCCCACAAGCGTTCACAGGCGGCCAGTTCCCGGTTGGCTATCAGCAACAGTATGCCGGCCAAATGGTGGCGCCACAATTCCAGAACCAATTTCTTCCCGCGGGGCAATTCCCCCCTCAAAGCTTCCAGCAGCCTCTGCACCAGTCATACCCGCATCAGGTAAGTCAAATACTTCATCTTCTCGGTCACGTTATCGTTATCATTTTTCCACCAGTTATTTATTCAAAGCCTTCCCTGCATGAGTTGCGTAATCAGCCTTTTATATGCAATATATGCTATATCTTTTATTTTGTTGGTTTTGGGTGCTTCAAGGCATTGACAATTTATCTTACAATGTATACACAGCGGTATCCTTCTGTATGTATGACTTGGAATCATGGAGTGGGAACAATTTATTCATAGGAACTGTCATATAGATATATTTTATGTATGAACGTCATGTAATAAAGAAAGATTGTAATATATATATATATATGATATGTAATATAATATATAATATATATATATATATATATATATGTATATAGACATATGTATGTGTATATATATATATATATATATATATATATATATATATATATATATATATATATATATATATATATATGTATATGTATATAAATATATGATATACGTCTCATTCCTAAAATATCCCCACACACATCAGACCTTGTACATCTATGTGAATGGGATACTTCATTCAGGTTTCAGGTTCCATAAAAATTGTATTCTTGTAGTACATATATATTCTTCCTTTGCAATCCCGAAAAAGAGATGTAGGGACAGAGAATGTATGCGTACAGTAGATTGTTAAGCTTACTGGAAGATTCCAATATGTGCTGTGCAGAAATTATATGTATTTATTATTACACTTTTTATTGGTGTTGATTCATTCTTGTTCATTGTGCTAGGTTCTCATGCTAAGAATAAAAAGGGAATTACTTCATCTCATGATATACCTACTTCATGGACTGCCATCTAACTACCACATATTTACACACCTCACAATTAGTATGTCACTGTGTCACATAGGTGGTATACTTGCATTAATGGTCTACCACTGGTCAGCCATGGGTATACCATTGACCAGTGTAAATATAAATATCAACCCATATTTACCTTGGGTATTTGGTGAAAACATGGTATGTTAGTAATTACAAGATAAGGTCACCTATACGGTTATTGGACACTGTGTTTCTTTATACAATGAAGTGCCACGCCCTTTTCTGTCCCAGGCAACCCTAGTATACGAACAGGGAATGGATCTACGTCAATAATAATCCTGTAAACTTGGTTTAGGTAATATGTGTTCACAAATGCAACCTAATGAATGCTGTCAACAGATTTGTATTTTGCAATTTATATGTAAGCTTTAAGCCTGCTTTATTGGAATGAAGTGTATTTGAAAGCGTTCATTCTTTAGCTTTCATATATTTTGGCTTTGTTTCCCCCTCCCCCTATTGACAATATGTGAAAGCATGAAGACCCTGCTTGGGAAGCTTTATTTCCATCTAACCCACTTTATCCAACCACTTTTACTGATCACATTTTATATAAAATTGTTATTTTGATATGTATTAAAGTCAAGTGTTCTTGAAGTAATTGCAGGCTTAAAGTCATTCAAGAATGGAAAAAAGGTTGCACAAAATAACAGTTATGGATTTTTAAAAGCAATGCCTATATTTTAAACTTCTACCTGTCTCTTGACTTATAAATGAATATTTTCCCAATACGGTTTATTAGGGATGGTTTCATTAGGTTTTCATTAGGCATGTTTTGAAAAGGCTGAAATCATGTTCAGTAGGCACGTTTTGAAATGGCTGAACATGTCTATATTAGACTTTTTTTTTAAATGGTTGAACTTGTTTTCAGTAGGCTCTTATTGAAATGGCAGAACAAGTTTTCTGTAGGTTCGTTTTGAAATGGCTGAACTTATTTTCAGTAGGCTCATTTTGAAATGGCTAAATATGTTTTCTGTAGGCTCCTTTTGAAATGGCTGAACTTATTTTCAGTAGGCTCATTTTGAAATGGCTAAATATGTTTTCAGAAGGCTGTTTTTTAAATGGCTGAACATGTTTTCAGTAGGCTTATTTTGAAATGGCTGAACATGTTTTCAGTAGGCTCATTTTGAAATAGCTGAACATGTTTTCAGTAGGCTCATTTTGAAATGGCTGAACATGTTTTCAGTAGGTTTCATTTTGAAATGGATAAACATGTTTTCATTGTAATATACACATGTGTAATATTAACAAAAAATCTTTTAAGTTATCAAACTTTTTCTCAATGCCTTCTGTCGTTAGTTAGGACAATTTAGGATTATTTAGGAAGACCTTTGGGAGCCATTTAGCTAGGTCATTTTGAGGACTTTTTATTTCTTATGAGTTATTTTTTGGAGGTCTTTAACTTATGTTGGGGTTGATTTGTCATCCTTTGGCTTGTTTTCTAGATGCTTATTCTGGAAATATTGTAGTTTTCATATATATATATATATACATGTATATATATATATATATATATATATATATATATATATATATATATATATATATATATATATATATATATATATATATATATATCTCACAAACTAGTTGCATTTTATAGCAAGGAATTACGTCAGGTGTGGCATAACTAACTGAAGTTTGTGGCCTGTTAGAGAATATTTAAATGTAGGGCAGGTAGACAAGAAAAATGCCTTATTTGCCCTTCAGGACATGCAGACTTGCGAAGACTTTCTGAGGCTTATTTTTGTGGGCTTATTATAAAATCTTTTATTGGTCACTGCAATTCTGCTTCACCCTTTTCTGTATTTTTCTTGAATAGATGTGGGTGTGAAGGTGTTTTTAGGCCTTTTTTAGGGCTAATTATGGAATCCTATCTTGGTTCCTTCAATTCTGCTTCACTTTTTCCAGCATCCGCCTCATATGGATGTGGGCCTCTTCTCCTGTTGTGCTGCACAGGGAGTCAGACCTAAGGCTAGTAATCTCGACGCCACTGACCCAGACAGCAGCTCAAACATAACAATACCCTTATTGTGTTGCTACTAATACTACCCGACCTTGCAACAGAAAAACAGTATTAAGAATAATTCTGTCATGAATTGTTGAGCTGCCATGTGTCGATCGTTCCTCCCTTTAGTCTATTAATCCCTCTTTAGATCAATATATAATTCCCTTGATTGGCCGCCTTATTAACAAAAGGGTTTTGTAACCTCTTATTTAATATATTAATTTCTATTATGCCTTACTGGTCCTATGCAGATATGCATTGATTGTACACGTGTATGTACATGAATTATTCCAAAGGTATTGAAATGAAAATTGTTCTTTACTTTAATTGAAACAACAGCCCCTTGAAGTATTTTGGCATTTTTTCTTGAGAACATGAATCTTTATCATAAACATCTCACCTTATACACGCACCCCTGGCTCTCTCTAAAAATACTTTCCACCTGAAACGCTTTTTTACATGTTATGGTCAAGATTTGCACCCTTGGTCATCAGTCTAAAAATACATCTACCAAAAAAGCGATGTATATAAATGTATATATATATATATATATATATATATATATATATATATATATATATCGTCTATTGGTCTTAGTTCAAAGTAAATAGTTGCATAGAAAGTAATACTAGAAATAAAATGAAATGAAATTTCTTGAAAAGTAATTCATTAAAATTTCTAATTTTAAGTGCCAGGAATAGCTGCGATTGCATCTCAGAGGGTCAAAAACCCTTGGAAAACCCAGCCCCCGCTGTAGGTGCTCGGTGCCAGCAGTTGCCTGGCCAATATCAGTTTTGGCACCAGTCAAATTTAGGGCTTGATCCGCCCCTGATTACCATTTCAAAGCTGATACTCGCATTTTCCATGCTTTTCCGAGGGACTCCATTGAATTCTCAGCTCATAGTTGGTTTCTGGCTTGTGCTGGCCCTCTTTCTTTAGTATTTTTGTAGCAATATTTCTCATACTCATGCTGAATAACTAATTGCCTTTTAATCTTGTTCTAAGTTGCATATCAAAGAGTGGTTCCCCTGTTTTGGTTGGTGTTAAGCCATTTTAGGTAGAGGAAATTTAGTGTGGTTGGCTATGAATCCAACATGGCGTCCCCCATTGACGTCAGCTGATGGTTTCCTTGCTTGTTTCATTGATGACTATTTTTTACCTAGCCCTCTCTGTGTAAGGAATGCCTTTTTAAATGCCTCTCCATTGGCATATTACAGCATGTATCCTTTGAACTTTAAGTTGTTCCTGGGTTTAATTGTGCTTTCAACTGGTCAGTTCTTTGTATGTGTGGTTCATATAAGCTTTTCAACAGGCTTTTTCTTATATTCTAGTATTGATTGATATTTGGCGGGTAATCCTTAATGACTCATTTCTCTTTACCAATGTGAGTTTTTACTTAAAGTCAGATCTCGGTTATAACTGTACTTCACAACTGGAGTGTAAACATGGTCTGATACAAATGAAGATAACTTTATAACAAAGAAATATTTTGAGAAATATTTGACTGGAAGTTGGTACAACAAGTCAAAAAAAAACTCAAATAAAAATGTTACTCTTTTTGATAAGTAGTGAGATCAAAGTTGTCAGACCTGGCATACACCCCAGATGCAAATAGTTTAATATCAAGCTTGTCAACTATATCATTCACCATACTGTTCTCAAATTCAGCCAATGTCTTGAACATTGTACGCTAGTGTTTATGAGGATAATATTAATAGATGAGCTACCTAATGAAAATAAAGTGTTGCCTTCAAAAATTAAGTTATAATACTTTCACTGTTGTTTGAGTATCTGTCAGACTAATTCAGTTTTAGAACAGGATTTCTTTTGTTAAGTGAATATTGGAGATTCCAAGAATGTGTCACTTAAAAAGAAAGTGTTAGCTCGTGATAGCAGTAGTTTAGAACTATTTGTTGTTGTCATTGCTGACTCAGGTTGCACCCCCACAACACCATCAACAACAACAACAACAACAGCAATCCATGTTCTCCCAGTCAAGTCATCTATTCAGTGAGCAGTCTAGCTCAAGTTCTCATCAGCAGCATCAGCAGCAGCATCATTATGAGCATCACGAGCAGCAGCAGCAGCTTCAGCAGCAGCAGTTTCAGCAGGGCGGGGCGGCACCCAGCACCCTTCCCCCATCAGTGAGCACCCTTCATCCGCCCAACAGGCAGGTTCCTGTTCTCTCCCAGCCGCCGCTCTTGGGGGGATCATCTCTAGGGATGCAGTCCTCATTTCCTGTGCCTTTGCCGGTATCTGCATCAGGACTACCGGTAACTCAGCAGCCTTACAGCACCATGCCCGGTCCTCATGGAGGTCCCCCTACACAGCACCCCCTAGCGAGCATTCAGATGTATACTACGCAGACCGGGGGTCTACCTCTACCCCAGCCCTGCTCCGATACCCCGCCTAGACAGTGCTGCTCACCCCACTCAAATGCCATGAACGCTATTCAGATACCCATCATAAACTACCCCCCTCAGGGTCATGCCAACACCACCACTGCCACGCCATGCCCAAGCCAATCGGTGTCACCGCAGCCAATGGAGCAATTCTACAGGCAGGTGGCGCCACCTACAGTGATGGTCCAGCCCTGCAGTCAGGTGTTGGGGAAGGCACCGGCCGCGATATTGAGCAGCCTTCTTCAGGGCGAGGGATTCCAGCGCGCGGCCTCGCCGGGACCTCCACAGGTCGCTATTGTGACGCCCTCCAACATGGTCAAGTCTGAAACCAGCACTCAAACACCATGCCAGGTTGGTCTGTTGTTGGCAGCAACTTTCATCATCCTAGACAATGCACCAGCCAGGCCTTTCACAACTTTATATTGCCTGTCTATGAATAACTTGCCTTGTTTGCCCCAGCCTGTATTGCTATTACTTGTTGCAGATATTTCATTGAAACTGAGTACTTGTTCCTTTTGAGTTATTTTATTCACTCCATGGTTCCATGTCTAAACAAGAAGAAATAGTGTTTTTTGATTACTTGGTTATACTAAACATCTTTGTGCTTTGATAGGTTATTTATCTTGGGGTTATTTTCCTTATTTTATGTGCATGACCTTTGATTATTTTGTATAATATATATATACAACCATTTTGTGTAATGTCTGTGTTTTTGTGATATTCCATGCATTGGGTCTCAGACTTAATTCACAAATCTCATCAGTTTGGTGTCTGTATTAGTGTTGTTTTCCCCCAAGACAATTTCTGACAAATATTATGTCAAAACAACTTATAAATCTGTCTCTCTCTGTCTCTGTCTCTCTCTGTCTCTGTCTCTCTCTCTCTGTCTCTCTCTCTCTCTCTCTCTCTCTCTCTCTCTCTCTCTCTCTCTCTCTCTCTCTCTCTCTCTCTCTCTCTCTCTCTCTCTCTCTCTCTCTCTCTCACTTCTCTCTCTCTCTCTCTCTCTCTCTCTCTCTCTCTCTCTCTCTCTCTCTCTCTCTCTCTCTCCCTCCTATGCAAATTGAGAAGGCGCTTGTGTATGATTATTTTGGTATGGCTAAAAAATGCAGCTAAAGGCACTTACTTCAACTGTTTAACCTCGTTTAACTATCAAGAAATGTTTTGACAAAAACATATTCACAAATCACAGATACACTCATGCATTGCTTCTTATAACATATTTAATCATTGCCAAATATCCTATAGTAAGAGATTACCCTAGTTTTTGCTAAGCAAGAATAATAAAGGAAAGTAGCGATGAGGGTCGTGTTGAAGTAGGCATGTGTCATCATCACCCAGCACTACCACTACCACCACCACCGCTGCTGCTAGCCTTACTTACCATTATTACCAGCACCACGTACTGACTCTGCGCTTTTGTCACCATGCTGCCTCGCATTTCTCTTCTAGTCATCGCAGGCAGGCTCAGTCCCGCTGTCCCCGCAACCGCTTCCACCTACATCCCAGCAGCAGCAGCAGCAGGCCAAGGCGTTCTCCAATATGATAGGACAGGTGGGCATCTTTCTCCTATTAACCCTTCCAATGCAGAGCCTACTTTCATCCAAAGCACAAGGATGCAAAGATTTTTGAAAAACATCTAAACCCTGCCATGTTGGTATTCATTTGATAGCTCTCAATGAGCACTCTCAGATGAGTACCCATGTGCCAGGGTTTCAGTCATTTTTCAAAAAAAAATTTGCATGATTTTGTGTTGGTCAAATTAGCCACCAGCTGCATAAGCATTAAAACCACTGTGCGCTGCGATCAACACGACCGTGAATCAATGGGGTACTACCATCCTTCTTTCTAATGGAAGTCACTGCTGCTATCTTCTACTGAACCAAATTCCCTTCTGCCAATCTAAGCCCCTTCCCCTCAAAAAAAAAGAAAAGAAAAAAAGAAGAAATGATAAAACAATTGAGTACTACCACCACTGCTACTTTTTCCTATGGAACCAACACCTTCCTACTAGGGTCAACTTACACCCCCCCCCCCCCCAAAAAAAAAAAGGGGGTGGGGGAAAGCTACTACTTTTTCTTTTATTACTGAGCCACTACCCTTTCATCTTGAGCTAACAATACCAACATCCTTCTTAGTGAGGTTCTCATCTGCTGATTTCCAACTTTCTAGTAGATCTTTTCTATTCTCTTCTACTATAGACTAGGATTTCATTTTAACCCCTCCTTACTCATCATCATCATTGCAAATTCATAATAGCTGCATTTTCTTGCTTTTAATGAAGCATGCTGGTCTGAGACAAGTGAGTGGGAAAGAAGTCCATAACTGTTCAAAAATCAATAAGAAATAGCTAATGGGGCAATTGTTAAAATACATATTTGTCCAGAGCTTCTTTGATTTATTTTATTTTATTTTTGTTCTTACTCAGCATCTTTTTGTTTGTAGTTGTTATTGTTTCATGCGTTACCTAATTTTCCCTCCATATATCCCTGATTTAGTTGCCATACTCAGTTCAATTATTTACACCACCATGGTTTAATGCTTTTAGTTTCCCTTCGCATATCACTACGGAGCGTTTCACATACTGCAGTTTGCAAACCAGAACATTTTGTCATATCTTTGCAGTTTTAAAGATTAGGTCCATTATAGTAGGTCTTTCATTTCAAAATTTTAACTTTTTGAGATTCCATAATTTTGTAATTTTGTATACCCTGAACTGCACACAAAATGTACTTCTGTGGAAAAATTAAGTTTTAAGCACAATTTTATCACATGTTTTGTTCATGCAAAGTTTGGACTCAACTTAATTTCTATCAACAAGCTTTTCTAGGCACATGTAAATACTACTTGTGGTTTAAACAATTGAAATGAGTGTGCAGTTGTCCTTTCGACTTTCCGTGTTTGTATTCATTCTACATTTGTTAAAATTTGATTTCTCTTTCATGAGTATATACTATATTGCCTGATGATACTCCGAGCAGCTAAGAAAAAATATGAATCTTTGTTTAGAAACTTAAGATGCTAAAAACTGATGTTTGGTAGAATTTTTTACTATACCTAAGTGTTTATGTATTCCTCCTAGTTTTGAAGATAGTAGGATTGGAAGCCAAATATTTCATGTTATAAGTACATATATGACTAATTTAGGTTTAAACACACAGTTCATTTGGATATTCTCTCCTAGTCACAAACTACTGCTGTACTAAAAAGGAGCTATTAGCATTCTAATGATGAATGGATGTTTCATATATGACAATCACTAGCGTAAAGTAGAATCTTCTTGCAATTGACACAACACACCGTTCCAAAGTGACCTTTTTCTCATTACTGTTGTCCCATTAGCATGAGAAATGGCGAGTTCAAAGACTGAAGGTAAAGTTGGCCATGCTACTGTAGAATGGGCTTTAAGTACCTACATCACTTCGGTTTAACTTCCATGTGGCCTTGTTTAGTTTGCGTCTCTCTCTCTCTCTCTTTGCATTCAACACTAACTCAGTTTCGTCATTGCCACCTTTATGAACCACTACTACCATTTGGGGTCATTGGGATTATACTGTGGTGAAAATCTAAAATTTCAAACCCAATCCATAACCCTTCCAATGCTGAGGCTGCTCTCGTCCAAAACACAAGGATGCAAATATTATTGAAAATCATCTAAACCCTGTCATGTTGGTATTCATTGGAAAGCTCTGTATGAGCACTCAGATGAGTACCCATATGCCAGGGTTTCAGTCATTTTTCAAGATTTTTGCATCATTTTGTATTGGCAAAATTAGCCACCAGCAGCATAAGGGTTAATATCTTAGATCTATGTGTGCCCATAACTACCTCTTTAACAGTCCACATTCGCACATGACATTATTTCATTCCGATATGTTGAAAAGGATGCTCTCTCAGGATATGGTACTGAAATTTTAGATTAATGATCATATAGGTGCTTGTTTGGATTTGATTGCGGTAATGCACTCGCAAAGTTATATTGCAAAGCAGGCTTCAAGCAGATTTGCTATGTTTAAAAAATGATGAATGTATGTAGTTTGCAGGAATCCAGATTAGAGGCTACTGGGAACGTTCTAAATCTTGACACATGTACCCCTAAAAAAAATATTAATGGGTTGGTTGGATGAACGGTTGCATGGCACCTCACAATGAAATGACACTTCTATACATATACCTGTTATTCAAAGGATATTACTTTGTTCATGATATGCACAATTATATATATATATATATATATATATATATATATATATATATATATATATATATATATATATATATATATATATATATATATATATATATGGTTTACCTACCAATGTTTAACTCGACAAATATTGAACAGCCTGGCAGTCCGAGCCCTTTAAATATTTCCCGTACTTGCTATTTTTGATACAGGCATGTCAACTCCATGACGTTGTATTACCTATTTATTTGTCCTGGAATTGATTAATGGTATGAAGTCATATGTATAAGTGGTGCATAGTGATAACTTTTTAGGCCAATTGGCCTCTGTAATGCAGTGCCCTAACACTGGAGCTTATATACTTGGACACCCCTGTTTATGTGTGAGTATATATATATATATATTTATATATTTATATATATATATATATATATATATATATATTTATATATATATTTATATATATATATATATATTATATATTTATATATATATATATATATATATATATATATATATATATATATATATATATATATATATATATATATATATATATATATATATATATATATATATATTATATATATATATATATATATGTGTGTGTGTGTGTGTGTGTGTATGCGTTCGTGAAAAATATCATGATCAAAAAAAGTATTTGATTTTTACTTGAATAACAGGTACTTGTAATCTTTCTTACATCAGGATCAACCTTATTTTTCATCAAGTTGTCTTCCATCAAAGTGGGTTAAATCAAATTGACATTTTTGAGATAAGATCTAAGTTGTCAGCATATGTGGCTGCTCTTAGCATGAATTGTTTTGAGTAATCATAAGCAAATATTTATTCCTTTACTTTTCACACCACTCCATTATCCTCTATTTTAAGTCAAGGACAATATCAGTAGCCTCTAATGCTTACATGCATGAGCAGAAACATTGCACGAAGGACTAGTTTACTTGAGCATGTGTTAAGAATATAAAAGTCCAATTATATTTAGAATATTGATAATACAGCCAGAAATTGTGAAGCCTTGTGCCAGTAATGAAAAATGGGCTATTGTGTCTTAAAGAAAAATTACTTACACAATACTAACCTGATATATATATATATATATATATATATATATATATATATATATATATATATATATATATATATATATATATATATATATATATATATAAATATATATATATATATATATATATATACATATATATATATAATATTATATATATATATATATATATATATATATATATATATATATATATATATATATATATATATATATATATATATATATATTCTCAATTTGCTTGCTGTGCTGCCAGATTCTTTAAGGCTTTAACTAAGTGATATGCATTATGCGACTAGAACATAAGCTATTTAATCTGTCTATTCTGAAGTAGAATTTATAACACAAGACATGCATTTCAGTCTTTGCACTTTATCTATCCAACCTGGAGAGGTGTCCAACTTTCAACATCCTTTTAAACCTTTCTATTTCGACATCTATTTGAGTGTTAATTTTCATAAAGACAGCATATCAATAACTTAACATTTCATTTTTGTGTTGACCCTAAACAGAGCTATTATGTTAATCTTACAGAAATTAAAATTGGTGTATGTCTCTAAGATTATTTGAACTGGGAAATGTAATGTTATTCAGTTTGACACCTCTGATTACTAGCATTGGCTTTAATTGCCTCTGATAGATGAGCAGTGATTGGCTTAGCTCGTTTAAGATAGCAAGCACACAAAGCACTTAGTTCCTCCTAGATAATAATTATAGAATAATGATAATTGGTGATTTTTGTAGGTGCTGATTATGGGTTATACAGAGAGGGGGTTCGAGATATTCACTTTCATTTTCAAATTGTGATTTTCATGCCAGAGTACCAATCCACTCATTTTGCTGGGGTATATGGCACATGGGTGCTCATCTGATAGCACTCAATGAGAGCTTTCCTGTGAATACCCACATGACTTCGTTGGGATGATTTTCATAATTTCTTTGTATTCTTGTACATTGAACGAAAGTAACCCCAGCATCAGAAGGGTTAATATATGGCATGAATGTATTGAGGAGGATGCCATTAAGGGTGTTTGGTGCTGGTCTGTTTATTGATGTTTGCGTGTCTTCTGTTGTGTTCTTCAGATGGCGGCAGGTGGGAACCCGCTGGACATCAGTGCTGCCCAGCAGTACCAGATCCAGGCGCAGCAAGCTGTCACACCTGGCCACCAGGTGACGCCACCGCTTGACGAGGCCATACAGGTGTTACGCGGAGACAGGTAGAGCATTTACTTCAATCAGTTTCAACTAACTTTTTTTTTCTTCTTTTTTTTTTTTTTTGATCATGTTCATGTATGTTTTCACTGTGATATGGACAGGTAGAGCATTCACTCTGATTATTTTCAACTAACTTTTTTTTTCTTCTTTTTTTTTGATCATGTTCATGTATATTTCACTGTGATATGGACAGGTAGAACATTCATTGATTTTTTCAACTAACTTCTTTTTTTCAAGACGCCTTTTTGTATATTTCACTTTGATATGGACTAGTATGCATAGGTTCTTCAATGGGGGTTGGTTCTTCTAAATTGAAATACTGCACCTAGCTATTCACTTTTCTTAACATGATAATAAAAGTAATAAAGAATTAGCTTTACCTATAAAGAATTACCTTTTAGTGATACCTTTTTCTCTTTGTGAACTCATCCTAATTACTCTCTCAATGTTCTTTTATTATACAACTTCCTCATGAACTTTATATAATGAGGAAATTCTAAATTAGCTTTACCTATAAAGAATTACCTTTTAGTGATACCTTTATCTCTATCCTAATTACTCTCTCAATGTTCTTTCATAAACAACTTCCTCATGAAGTTTTATATAATGAGGAAATTCCATCTTGTCAGTTGATCTTCTCACCCGTCTTAATAACAAACTATTATTTGCTATGGATGAACCTTTATAAGAAAAAAGCATGCCCGCGTTTTGGATAACTTTGTTCATTTATCATTAGGATTTTGTCTTTCTAAAGAACCAATTATCTTTGAATGAAAAGTGAATACAGGTTTTCTGATGATGTTACAGATAAGCTAAATCACTAGTCCACTATGCTAAGTAACAGTAACACGAATCCTCATTGATAGGTTTTGTGATCAATATTCCAATTAAGACCTCATTTACATGGCGATTGCTTAGCAGGCATGTGCTCACCAAGACCCTCACCCAACCATTTTTGATGCAGTTAAATCCCTCTTCTCTAACCAATTCATTCTTGTAGGGCTCAACAATGCCTTAACTACACATATTGATGTTTTTTGACCAGAACATTTTTCTGAAATTTATGAAGAAGAAAACTCAATTTTTAATCATTACCAGCATTGGATTTCTACCTGTAATTCTTCAATTTAATAAAAGTTTTTAATAAAGAGAAATTAGAGAGATGATAAGAGTTTAGTGAGAAGGTTGTCCATTGGCAAATGGTCTCAGGCTGTAACAACATATGCTCTAGCATAGAAATAGAGTTAACAATTAGTAGGTCAACCTTTTTAAAAGCCCTTTACGCACATTTCTGAAGTGCCTTACTTAAAAGCAAATGAGGCTGGTCATAATTGTATCACGCTAGTACCTTGTAAGGAGATGTAAGTCAAATTACTTTAAAGTATTTGTTCTTAAGCAGGAAGTTTACTTGCTGTAATTATATCATACTAATTCACTTAGAGGAAATGTTAATTGCAAAATGGAGTATTAACACAAAAATAGCAACCTCATTTAACCCTTATGCTGCTGACGTTACTTACATTCGATGCACAAAAAAAAAAATGAAAATCATCTAAAATCTGTCATGTTGGTATTCATTGGAAAGTTCTCGCTGAGTTCTTTCAGATGAGTACCCATTTTCCATGGTTTCAGTCATTTCCCAGGTTTTTTGCATCATCTTTTATTTGCCAAATGAGCCACCAGCTGCATAAGGGTTAAAAAAAGTTAATTGGAGATCATTTCTGTGCGCTAATGGGTATACCCCTATTAATACCCTCTGTTGTCATTGGTGAGCACACCCCTGTGGGCCACACTTCAGATCCCCCTTTTACCTGCCTATTATCACATCATAGGTAGTTTACCTGAGTGCTTGTTATTACCTATTGTTCTCACCTGACATCAACAACAATAACAATAAGAACAATACCTGTGATGATGTTATTGTCTCTCCCCTTCGCTTATCCAATCAGTAAACCTCATGAACCAGCCTGACTACACACGTGGACTCGACGCATACATTACCTTTCCATCACTTTGATTGCGAATTGATAGATGTTGTCTTAACATACATACCTGTGTGATTTAGATTGGTGTAGTAGTTATTGTAGATATTTTGCAACTGCGCTCATGTTAGCAGGGTGTTTCATGATGGTGGAATGGACGTCCACACATGCTGTAAAAACTCAAATATAGATATACAGTGTTTTGAATAGGGCACCCTATATAATGAAAAATAGTGGAAATTGACTCATGATTTTTATTGATATTTGATATTTGGTGTTACCAAGTGTATTAAAACTTTTTTTGTCAAATTCAGACCAACTCATTAGTATTGGAAAAACTGTATAGATGGTAGTTTGAGTTTTTACAGTGCCCATGTTCTCTCATAGACAAACCTACCAAATTTGTACTCAACCACAAAAAATTCTTTTCTCTCTGCTTTCTTTGGTACTACTTCCAATGGGCAATTTTGGGATTTGATGATGGAAATCGTTAGCCAAATAGCGTGTTCCTCCAAATCCCTAGTTAGTCAGATCTTCTGCTGCCTGCGTAAAAGTAAACGGTCGCTGTCGCACCGTAAACGAAGAAGGTGAGAGTAGAAGACAAATTTCTCTTTTCTCAATTGCCGCCGCCGCCGTCGCTGCCCGACGACGGGTGCTGCTACTTCAGTTCCAAATGTTCTCAGCACTAGGCCTCATATATCATATGTTTCTTCCACCTACTATATATACGATTGTTATTACGGTATTCTTAGTTTTCCCTCACCGTTTCTCTTCAGTTTGCTTGATGTTACCCTGTTCATGCATGGAGCGACCTGATTGGCTGACTCAAATGAATGAAAATATGTCACCCGACAATGTTATTCGTTAAGCTATATGCTTATTTTTCAATTAGAGTATGGCAAAATTTCAACACTCCTTACCTTAATGCAAATGTTTCCTCTTGAAACAAGTTCCTTATATTGGACTGTGTTAAACAAATTTGCTACTGAAAAAAAAATCACAGAACAGCATCAACAGCATGTATACGTATATGTAAAAAATATTTGAAATATCTTGTTAATAACATAGAACAAACAAAAAATGTCAATTCTCCAGTTTATACAAAACACAACTAATATCTTTGGAATTTCTTAAGAATAAAGTAATATAGAATATTCTTTCATTCTTCTGTAATTTTCTAAATAAATGCATTTTGTGTCATGCCATCAGGGACGCTCTTTCCACGAAGAGGATTAAATTGATACATACTGGCTTCGTTCTGCCTATCAGTGCAGTGGCTTATCTTCAGATCTAAGGCAGTGCTGCGTACAGGCTGAGAGTAACAGAGCACAATACTAGACATGCTAGCAAAGCAGTCACATATACATAGTTTAGAAAGAGGAACCGCATTCATTTCGACGCCGCCACTGACTGCACGCTGTCTTTCACCACTGCCTGGGTTCAAATCCCGGCCTGGGCATGTGAGAAAGTTGCCAGTGACTTGGGGTTAGGCGGTGGTTTTCTCCGGGTACTCCGGTTTCCTCCGCTACTTACAACTGGCTGGTCACGAATAAGCCACAATTGGCATTAATGCGACGAAAAACGAAATTCCAAATCCAAATCATAGTGGAAATGATTCTCCAGTGAGCGCATGGTCACCATGACCATGAAAAGGAACTGTAGTGGTCCCGTTGAAACACCCTCTAGATAGGAAATGGAGCCCAAGATGAAGAAGAAAAATAGACCTAATGAAATGCATAGATGACAAATGTTGTCACTTTGTTATAGCATATTTTTCTTTTATGTAAATGGTTGAAAGTTCAGCTCTGTTAGCCAGTGGTCCTCATGCTTCAAGTTTGGATTTGAAAAAAAGGTGCTGATTTATATAGTGTATATATATACAATAACAGTGGAGATGCAAGTGCTGATCAATGCTAACTTTACTACCGAATAAGGGTAACTATTTCACATTAATTAAGGGTTTTTTTCAGCCAAAGTGAAATAAAGCTATTATTATTCTCAGTATGGGTGTGGTAAGAATAAAAACTATAAAGGGGTTGTTTAACCTTTCAAACTGTCTCACTTTATGGATTTGAATTTTCTTTATCGTAACCTTTTCTACCATATTGAGAATAAATGATGGAAGATATTGGAGAACCACCACTCAACCTTTATTCACCAGCATCTTTCTCACTAGCCCTAATTCAGATCCAAACTCAGGCAATGCTTAGAGACAGCGAGAAATCCGTGTCAAAGCTTTAGACCTCTTGGCTATTGGGATAGCCCATAATTTTGGTCAAGCAAAATCAAACTATAGGCGAGTTGTAATGAAATAATTCTTCCTCTAGGTGTTATGTGTACTATTGACATAACAGCAACTTTAAAACAACACTGGCTTTTGCATTATTATTTGCATATGTGTGAGACTATCATTGTGCTCTGTGCTTTGCCAAAGTTAAGACATTTCTGAAGTACTGCTTATTCTTAAAGCAGACATGCCAATTTAAATTGAAGGCATTTCTGAATGACTGCTTATTCTTAAAGCTGACATGCCATGGCATATATAGGTAATTGAGCATTCCTCTGTATGTAGCAGCCATATCAGTTAGAAGTAAGATATAGGTGAGAGGTCCTGGGAATGGTGAGTCAGGGAAGACCTGCAGTGTGTGCTCTCTCATTTGCTGTATGATTGGCTCAACACTGGTCATAATCTTATCAGCCATCAAGCTATTTTGCCAGCCCTGTGGTTATACTACAATTGGAAGAGCAGGTACATCCGTCCTTGCTTTGCATATTGGTTCTGGTAGGGCCTTCCCTGTATCCTACTTTAACCCTTCCAATGCTAAGGCTACTTTCGTCCTAAGCACAAGGACATAAAGATTTTTGAAAGTCATCTAAACCCTGCAATGTTGGTATTCATTGGATAGCTCTTGCTGAGTACTTTCAGATGAGTACCATATGCCATGGATTCAGTCAATTCATTTTAGGTTTTTTGCATCATTTTCATAAGGGCCAAATTAGCTAACTGCAGCCGAAGGGTTAAACTCATCGAGTAGCTAGGTATATAATAGGGGAGTGCTTGGTAATCCGTGTATCCCTCCATTTGAACTGTTCAGTGAGATTTAACCCTTCCAATGCCGAGGCTGCTTTTGTCCAAAGCACAAGGACAAAGAGTTTTTAAATCATCAAAAACCCTGTCATGTTGGTATTCATTGGATAGCTCTCGCTGAGTACTCTCAGATGAGTACCCATTTTCCAGGGTTTTAGTCATTTTTCAGTTGTTTTTTTCATCAATTGCGTATTAGCCACCAGCAGCATAAGGGTTAAGCCCTATGTTTAGATCATTAGATCATCCAGCTCTGTACATGGCCGCCTTAGCTTGCCGCATCACTGATCAGACTGAGAGGCAGATTATGATGATACCAATACTAGTACTGTACTACCAGAAACACCCTGTTTGCATGAGCTCTAGCTTGCATGGACGTAATATGGTCCCAACCCAACATTATTTCACATCATTTTAATGCAACGTCTCAGTTTGTTTGACCGCCATTTTGACTTGTTGATCATGATGATTATAAGGATGATGATACTAGTAAAGTTGATGGTATTATTAACAATTTATTAATTGCTGATGTTTCTTAATGATTACTACTATTGAGAATGATATTTCTATCAATCAGTGCATCTATTATAATTCTATCTTATAAAAATAAGGAAGTACTAAAGTTTTGATGTTAGGTTTATTTGTTTGTTATCTTTTTTTTCCAAAGTGAATCTTTGCTATGCTTGTGTATACATGATTTCTGGCCTGAATATATTATTGGATATGAGAGTTTATCGTGTTTTTTATAGCAATTCAAATGATTTGCTTTGCTTGTAAATACCTTGATATTGACTGATGTGTATGTGTCTGTATATGGTACCTTCTTTTTGATTCACAACATTTTGAATGAGTGTAATCCAATCAAAAAGTCCTACACATTTTCAGTAGGTCCTAATGATTTGCTTTTCTTTTAGATTTTCTTATGTATAAATCTCACAACAGCTGATTCTTTCCTTTTTTTTTTGGTGGCAGAAAGCACTTGGTATTTTCAATTTAAACAGATTTCATTTCAATTTTCTTTTTTTTTTCCAGTATGGATCATGTTCTTATGTATGTCATATTCCAACAATGTTCTGATTTTGTCTGTTGATTTTGATGTGTGACTATTACTGTTGCACATAGTTGTATAACTATTGGTATTTCAAAAGCCCATTGTTTTAATGAAACATTGTATCGCCTGCAGTGGGAATGAAGGTGAGGGTAGCCATGGCAACAAGAAGAAGGAGAAGACGAAGCAGAAGAGGAGGAAGACGCAGGACAAGATTCCGAGGCTGACGATTCTCAACATCACGGATGAGACCATGATTGAGTGCCAGCTGGAGACCGCCAAACAGAGAACTGTGACCTTCACCTTTGATACAGATACCGATAAACCTAAAGAAATTGCTGAAAACCTAGTGAGTGCTTTTTCATTTCAAGGATTAGCTTAGCAATAGGTACCATAGAACTAGTGTACTTTCTGTGTGTGTTTAATGAAATTAGCAAGTGGTCCAAATTGTGATGTGTGGATTCATTCAGTATTACCCTTGAGATTCATTTTACTTCACTCTCTGATTTTATTGAACTTTGCAAATTTTGCTTACATTTGCTTAAATTTTAAAGAGTGATGTAGGATGATTTCTGATGGACATCTCTCCTTCAAATATTTTCTAAAAATGGCTCCTGTAAGAGAAATATCACCAAAATAATCAGGCAGTTAACTCATTTATGCCTGGAGATATACTTGACCGGTGTCGTTTGGATCTGTGATACTTCTGAAAAATGCAGTAGAATTAGACAATTTTGCAAAATATCTGATGTAGAGATATAGATAGAACTCAGAAGTACTTATCTCCTTCAAATATTTTCTAAAAATCACTCTTGTAAGAGAGATACCACCAAAAATAATCAGACAGCAGGGCTCAACATTTAGGCTAGCCATGTAGCCCTGGGCTAGTTATTGAAGGTCAGATAGAAGAGCTAGATAGAATTAGAATATCAGCGCTTAAAAAAGTTTGAAGCCCTCCTTTGGCTCTGCATACCTGGATGATAATATAACTCAATTTACCACAATACACTGTATTCTTTTTATGTTATCAACAGAGGCTATGTTATCAACATAGGTCACTATTTGAAAAGATTTGTCATTAATACCAGGGCTAGCAAAATTTATTCAGGGCTAGTAAAAATATAGTAACTGCTGGGCATATGAAGTTTTCTTTTGTGTTGAGCTGTGGGCAGTTAACCTGCTGAAGAACATTCTCCTGACTGTTTGTTTGTGCGCTCCAGGTCAATGAGAACTTGCTGCCGGAGCAGCACGCCGAGATCTTCATGGAGCAGATTGAGGAGGTCAACATCTTGGTGCGCGAGGATCCAGAGGGCGCCATCTCCCAGGTGGTGACGGGCATCCACGGCGTCCAGAGCACGCCCCACAGCGTGGCCGACACCCCCAACACCAGCCCGCGCCCGCAGCGCAAGGACACCCTCTCGCAGCAGGGCAGCGTCGAAAACCAGCACGAGTCCTCCGCCAAGGTATGTATTGTATTGTATTGTATTGTATTGTTTTGTATTGTATTGTATTGTATTGTATTGTATTATATTGTTTATTGGCCACATTGGACAACCAGCACGAGTCCTCCGCCAAGGTATTGTATTGTATTGTATTGTATTGTATTGTATTGTATTGTATTGAATTGTATGGCATTGTTTATTGGCCACATCAGGATGATATGAAAGTAGCAATGGGCCAGTAAAACACAATACAAACGGAAAAAGGGATTACCAAAAAATCTTCTAAAGCATACTTATTATGATAGGAATGTGATGAATTTGGAACACTAATTAAGCTGCAGGCAAGATATGATTATTAGTAAATAATCCAAAAAAAATATATAACCCAGTGATGCCTATTTTCCCTTGCAGAAATTGCCCTTTGAAAATCCCTCTGACGGTTCAATGGCAGCTGCTCCAGATAATGGCTCTGTCGATAAAGACATCACACCCCTACCGCAGTCGCCCAAAAAGCCCATCGCTAAGTCCAACTCCGAAGGGAACTTCCACCAAGCACACGAGACGACGATCCAGACTCAGACCAAGAAGTTCACCGTGAGCCCGGTCACCTCTGACCAGCTCAAGCAAGAGGAAGGGGCGCCACCTGCAGGGGCTACGGAGGAGGCGGAGAAATCAGCGACGGCGACCGCGCCTGCATCATTGGCACGAAGGGAGAGCGAACCATCAGACCAAAAGGTCTTGACACAGGTTGGAAATCTTTTGAATTGTTATTTTCTAGTCGGCCAAGAGCCCCAGCAGCTCGTGTTTAGGCCTAAAAAGAAAGTTGTTGGTTACCTGTAACCCTACCCTAATAAGTTTTTAATCAAAAATATCCCTACCCTAAAGTTTTTACCGCCCTCCCAACTCCCGTTCAGCATAAAACATGCATAAAACACACATTTTCGACCAAAAAAATAATGAAATTTCTTTTTACTGAATTACCTAGTCTATTGTTTGGGGGACTGTTACAGGAAACAAACCAAAAAATTTCTAGGCCTTACTATGTAAAATTATTACCGACTTGAAATAAAGATTATCTATCTACAGATTATCTATATCTATCCTAGATGTACACTAATATCCCCCTATAATTTCTTTTCTTATGTCCTATCTTATGTGATATCATGGGAAGTTTACTTTTAGATTTTAACTTTGACAGTGAATATGATAAAATCCATTATGACATCATGTTAATGATAATGGTGATGATGATGATAATATACTAATAAAAAGTAATAATAACACTAATAATAATGGTAATTAAAAAATGACAATGATAATAATGATAAGAAATGATAATTATAATAATAATTGTAATAATTACAATTTAATTGTGATATTAATATAATAAATAATGATGTTTGACTTGGCACTTTTACATATATTGTTCCGAATCATCACCATTTTGTTGTTAGTTAATGAATGTTGGAATAAAATACAATTAAATTAGTTGAATTCATCTTAGACTATATATCATCAGTTGCCTTGTGAAGGTGGCAAGCTGCCTGAATGGCATTTTTCTTACAAGAAAGGTCCTTTTATCGTTAGTGCTCTCTCTCTCTCTGTTGTTCCGAATCATCACCATTTTTGTTGATAGTTAATGAATGTTGGAATACAATACAATTAAATTAGTTGAATTCATCTTAGAATATATATCGTCAGTTGCCTTTTGAAGGTGGCAAGCTGTCCGAATGTCATTTGTCTTACAAGAAAGGTCCTTCTAAAGGTAAAGGCATTCGGTTTATAGCCTTGTATTCTCCGAAATGTTCACACTTTTATCGTTAGTGCTCTCTCTCTGTTGTAGCAGCCCCAGTCAGCATCCACGGCAGAAAGCCCCGCCCACCCCATGGACTTCAACAATCTCAAGCAGAAGTTGGAGGGTCTTCACCAGCCGAAGCCTGTGCCGAGTGGCGGGGGCGGGGGTGGCGGCGGTGGGGCTGTGCACCCCGGGGAGAGTAAGTCCCAGAGCGCGTGCAGCAGCCAGCCGACGTCGTACCCGCCCACCCCGCAGCTCTTCCAGCCCGCCTCCATGCCCAACGCCAACATCAGCGACCTCCCGCAGCGCCTGGAACAGCTCACGCTCAAAGAGGTAAGAAACACTACAAGGAATCTCATGCAAAATTTAGAATTTAAAAAATTATTTACCGGTTGGGACCATCTTAGTTACCCAAGTTATTTACAACTTACTCACATTTTAAGAGTCGCATTGCGACCAGGGAAGTGTTGAGAGCTTGCAAGCAGTTAGTGGTAACGATTTGAAAAATATTTGAAATGGAATTGTTAACACAACAGTAAAACAAAAAGCTTTGTGTCAAACATATATTTCTCAATTAAAGCTATTCTGATTTCATGGATAAACATTTGTGTAATTATGAAGATGACTAGCTTTGATTAACATTAGCATTAGAATAAAAATAACATGTATCAGTTACCTGCTTGAAATATGTCCTATTTAAAAGTTTCTGTCTAAGACTAAAAGAATTGATGTACTGGTGTGTGATTTTCTGAATAACGCTCTGATACTTATCTGGTTTTTGCTGTGTGTGGAAGTGATTGTGGGAATATAAAGGACCATGTTGTTGTGTGTTTGCAGGTCCCCCAGCCATCAAGTCGCCCAGCTGCAGGTAGTGCTTCAGCTGAGAACAACACCACTGCTGGCCAGACACAGTCACTGGCACAACAACAACAGCAACAGCCTCAGTCACAGCCCAGTGGACAAACTCAACCTCCAGCACAAACTAACGGAGTCGCACAACCTGCAGTCAAGACTGCAACCTCCCAGCAGCAGGCAAATGCTGTGCAAAAACAACAACAACAACAACCAGCAGTGACACAGCAGAAGCCTCCACAGAATGGCCACAGTTCTACTGTGGTCACTTCTCCGCCCCCTACTACACAGCCTGGGGTGGGCGGCGGTCAAGCAGTAGTGGCCAGCGGTGCGCAGGCAGCGGCGGTTACAGTGGCTAACGGTCAACAACAACAACAATTTCATCAACAACAGGTACTTACTACTCTTTTCTGATATAGGGAAATTTGTCGCTAGAATTGTACGGCCATCAGAAATACATTGTAAAATAAAATTTAATTGAAGCATGTGATTTACTGTCAATAGGAAGTCTTAACTTTTACTGAATGCTACTAGTGGTAAAGGAAGAAGGATAAGTGATTATAAAGATATTCAAGTAATAAAGAAAGTAATAAGTAATGATGGTACTAAAGTAATAATGAAAATAGTGTTGGTAGTAATAATATTGATCTAAGTATTGCTATTGATAATATTGATCATCTTTGATAATGATGTGGAACTTGATGAGAATTGAAACATGTATAATGATAACGGATAATAATAATAATGATGATAATAATAGTAATAATAATAATTATTATGATAATAGTATTAATGATAATAATAATTATGATAATAATAATGATTATAATAATAATAATAATAGTTATAATAATAATGCTAATGATAATAATAATACTGATAATACTAATGATACTAATAATAATACTAATAATAATACTAATAATAATACTAATAATAATGATTATAATACTAATAATGATAATACTAATTACAATAATAATATAATAATAATAATAATAATAATAATAATAATAATAATAATAATAATAATAATAATAATAATAGTAATAATAATAACAAATAATAGTGATGACTGATGAAAATAAAAATACAAAAAAGATCTTTTATGATATTTATCATAAACTGTTAACACCAATGATGCTGAGGAAGACTGGTATTAACTCTATCTCTGAAGATGTCTTTGTTTGTTGTTGTTTCAGCTGACTCTGCAGCAGCAGCAGTACGTCCTGGCCCAGCAGCAGCATTTCCAGCAGCAGCAGCAGCAGCAGCAGCAGGCCGCCTACCTCCAGAGCCAGCAGCAGCAGCAGCAGCAGCAGCAACTGATGGGCCTGCTGCCGGCACAGTTCCAGCAGATACCTGCCCAGTACTTCCAGTACGCCCAGTTCTACCAGCAGTTCCAGAACCAACCACAATTCCAGCAACTACCATTCCAGGGCCAGCAGATGGCGCCCTCCCCCATGCCGGTGGCGGCGTCCCCGAGGAAGCAGGTGGACGATATGACGCAGACCGACACGTCTCCTGGACAGTCGCAGGAGCAGCAGAGCTCCCCGCAGCATCATCACATGCTCTTCAACCCATACGCCGCCGCCGCAATGGGTATACCCAACTTCCCTCTACTAATGCCAGGTTTTAAGCCACTCGCTTCTGTGCAGCCTGTTCTGGCCGGACAACCTAAGCTTGATTCTGACGGAGGCAGCAGCCAGGCGCCCGGCGGCGGGAAGCCCAAGAAGATCACGTCGCAGGATCTGGCCCACCTGGAGCAGGAGCTCATAGCAAAGCTGCATGGCAATCGCAAAGGCATCCCAACCAATCTGGGAGGTCAGCTTGGTGGTGCATGCGCCCATCTTTCCTTGGGACACGGCGTGCAGGTCCAGGCCGGGCTCGGCATGGCGCAGACGCTCCTCACGCCCAGCCAGCAGCAGCAGCCACTGCTCACGCCTTCGCCAACCGCCCCGCAGCTCTTGCCCAGTCAGGTCGGCGGCCCGCCTGTACAGCATGTGCTACCCCTGCAGCTTGCTTCAGCCGAGCTGCCTATGACACAGCAGCCACCACAGCAGCCGCTGCAGGCCCAGGACTCGGTCGACTCCCCCGAGAAGGAGGTCAGTCCTACGGATGGGGATGCTGCTGCGGAAAGAAAAGAGGGTGATGACGCTGTGGAAAAGTCATCAGATCTGCCAGATGTTGTGGAGGACGGTGGAGTAGAAAGTGAAAGTGTTCAAAGTGCAGAGCCTGTTGGAGATGCAGATGAGGACAAGCTTACGGAGGTGCCAACTACAGACACGCCTGCGGCAGATGCCAAAACACCACCACCGCCAGCAGTAACAGCAGCAGCAGGGAACTCAAGATTTACTGTTCAAGCTGTCAAGAATGATCCCTTAAAGGCCAAGGAGGAAAGTGAGAAAGGGAAAGTGTCTGCCGAAAAGGAGGCAGGAAAGACGGAGCCCGAGAAGGTAATGCCGAAAGGGAAGGAGGTGCACCCCGTTAAAGTCTTGGGTTCCCCTGTTACTCCTGGGTCCCCGGTGCCGGTGGTAGCTCATAAGCGCAAAGGGCGCTTCAAAGTGACTGTCCTGAAGGATGAGGTGACGGAAAATGGTCCTCCCACACCGAACAAAGTTGCACACTCGTCATCACCCCGGGAAGGCACTCCTGTGGACGTTTTTCCCTCTTCTTCGGTTGCACCCGCACCTGCACAACCCGTTTCCACAACTCCACCCATGTCCCAATCATCTTCAAGTCAACTTCCTTCTTCAGTCTCTGGACAGCAGCTCTCTGGACAGCCATCTGGAGCCTTGCCGCCGCCGCCCGCCAGGCCAGCTGGGGCGGCGCCGCAGATAAACTCTAACCATGGTCTACCTACACTT
>OZ012687.1:12959212-12986712 GCA_963942565.1 Maea johnstoni | reverse complement strand
TGTCATGTTTGTATTCATTGGAAAGCTCTCTCTGAGTACTCTCATATGAGTACCCATTTGCAGTCATTTCCCAGGATTTTTGCATTATTTTGTATTGGACAAATTAGCCCCCAGCAGCATAAGGGTTAAATCCCTCTTCTCTAACCAATTCATTCTTGTAGGGCCAAACAATGCCTTAACTAACCATATTTATGTTTTTTTTGACCAGAACATTTTTCTGAAATTTATGAAGGAGATGAAAACTCAACAGCTATCATTACCAGCATAGGATTTCTACATGTAATTCTTAAATTTAATAAAAGTTTTTGATAAAGAGAAATAAGAGAGATGATAAGAGTTTAGTGAGAAGGTTGTCCATTGGCAAATGGTCTCAAGCTGTAACAACATATGCTATAGCATAGAAATAGAGTTAACAATTAGTAGGTCAACCATTTTTAAAGCCTTTTACGCACATTTCTGAAGTGCCTTACTTAAAAGCAAATGAGGCTGGTCATAATTGTATCATGCTAGTACCTTGTAAGGAGATGTAAGTCAAATTACTTAAAAGTATTTGTTCTTAAGCAGGAAGTTTACTTGCTGTAATTATATCATACTTATTCACTTAGAGGAAATCTTAATTGCAAAATGGAGTATTAACACAAAAATAGCAACCTCATTTAACCCTTATGCTGCTGACATTACTTTCGTCCGATGCACAAAAAAGCAAAAAATTATGAAAATCATCTGAAACCTGTCATGTTGGTATTCATTGGAAAGCTCCCGCTGAGTTCTTTCAGATGAGTACCCATTTGCCATGGTTTCAGTCAATTCCCAGGTTTTTTGCATAATTTTGTATTTGCCAAATGAGCCACCAGCAGCATAAAGGTTAAAAAAAGTTAATTGGAGATAATTTCTGTGCGCTGATGGGTATACCCCTATTAATACCCTCTGTTGTCCTTGGTGAGCACACCCCTGTGGGCCACACTTCAGATCCCCCTTTTACCTGCCTATTATCACATCATAGGTAGTTTACCTGAGTGCTTGTTATTACCTATTGTTCTCACCTGACATCAACAACAATAACAATAAGAACAATACCTGTGATGATGTCATTGTCTCTCCCCTTTGCTTATCCAATCAGTAAACCTCATGAACCAGCCTGACTACACACGTGGACTCGACGCATACATTACCTTTCCATCACTTTGATTGTGAATTGATAGATGTTGTCTTAACATACATACCTGTGTGATTTAGATTGGTGTAGTAGTTATTGTAGATATTTTGCAACTGCGCTCATGTTAGCAGGGTGTTTCATGATGGTGGAATGGACGTCCACACATGCTGTAAAAACTCAAATATAGATATACAGTATTTTGAATAGGGCACCCTATATAATGAAAAATAGTGGAAATTGACTCATGATTTTTATTGATATTTGATATTTGGTGTTACCATGTGTATTAAAAAATTTTGACTTATTTTTTTTGTCAAATTCAGACCAACTCATTAGTATTGGAAAAACTGTATAGATGGTAGTTTGAGTTTTTACAGTACCCATGTTCTCTCATAGACAAACCTACCAAATTTGTACTCAACCACAAAAAATTCTTTTCTCTCTGCTTTCTTTGGTACTACTTCCAATGGGCAATTTTGGGATTTGATGATGGAAATCGTTAGCCAAATAGCGTGTTCCTCCAAATCCCTAGTTAGTCAGATCTTCTGCTGCCTGCGTAAAAGTAAACGGTCGCTGTCGCACCGTAAACGAAGAAGGTGAGAGTAGAAGACAAATTTCTCTTTTCTCAATTGCCGCCGCCGTCGTCCCTGCCCGACGACGGGTGCTGCTACTTCAGTTCCAAACGTTCTCAGCACTAGGCCGCATATATCATATGTTTCTTCCACCTACTATATATATATACGATTGTTATTACGGTATTCTTAGTTTTCCCTCACCGTTTCTCTTCAGTTTGCTTGATGTTACCCTGTTCATGCATGGAGCGACCTGATTGGCTGACTCAAATGAATGAAAATATGTCTCCTGGCAATGTATTCATTAAGCTATATGCTTATTTTTCAATTAGAGTATGAGAAAAGTTCAACTTGCCTTTCTTTAATGCAAATGTTTCCTCTTGAAACAATTTCCTTATATTGGAATATGTTTGCTACTGGAAAAAAAATCATAGAAAATTCTTAATAATGCATGTCGTATATGTATATGTAAATTTTTTTTTGGAATATCTTGATAATAACATGAAACAAACAAAAAATGTCAATTTCGCCAGTTTATACGAAACCAAACTAATATCTTCGAATTTCTCAAGAATAAAGTAATATAAAATATTCTTTCATTCTCCTGTAAATTACTAAATAAATGCATTTTGTGTCATGCCATCAGGGACGCTCTTTCCACGAAGAGGATTAAATTGATACATACTGGCTTCGTTCTGCCTATCAGTGCAGTGGCTTTTCTTCAGATCTAAGGCAGTGCTGCGTACAGGCTGAGAGTAACAGAGCACAATACTAGACATGCTAGCAAAGCAGTCACACATCATACATAGTTTAGAAAGAGGAACCGCATTCATTTCATAGTGGAAATGATTCTCCTGTGAGAGCATGGTCATCTTGACCATGAAAAGGAACTGTAGGTCAGGGTCTTGGCCAGGCTTTAGAAACTGGGTGCCCCAAATTGGCAATTGTGAAATTTTGGGTCCAGTGTTTTAAGGGGAACCACAATATACTCCGATTTCAATCATAAACATTGATTAATTTATCAAAATAAGGCATGATATCCTTATACAATCTCATGGGAATGATATGGAGATGAAAAAATTCAATTATATGCTTGAACAGACAATTTAAGAAATTCCTCACAAAAAATTGGGTGTCCTGAGGGTGCTTTTAAGGGTTTGGGCGTCCACGAAGGCACCCAGAAGCCCTGCTAGCTAAGACCATGCTGTAGTGGTCTCACTGAAACACCCTCTAGGAAGTGGAGCCCACAATGAAGAAAAATAGACCTAATGAAAAGTATTGATGACAAATGTTGTCACTTTGCTATAGCGTATTTTGCCTTTATGTAAATGGTCGAAAGTTCAGCTCTGTAAGCAAGTGTTCCTCGTGCTTCAAGTTTGTATTTGAAAAAAGGTGCTGATTTATACAGTGTATATGTATACAATAACAGTGGAGATGCAAGTGCTGATAATAATCAATGCTAACTTGACTACTGAATGAGGGTAACTATTTCACATTAATTAAGGGTTGTTTTCAGCCATAGTGAAATAAAGCTATTATTAGTCTCAGTATGGGTGTAGTAAGATTAAAAACTATAAAGGGGTTGTTTAACCTTTCAAACTGTCTCTCTTTATGTATTGGAATTTTCTTTATCGTAACCTTTTCTACCATATTGAGAATAAATGATGGAAGATATTAGAGAACCACCACTCAACCTTTATTCACCAGCATCTTTCTCACAAGCCCTAATTCAGATCCAAACTCAGGCAATGGTTAGAGACAGCGAGAAATCAGTGGCAAAGCTTTAGACCTCTTTGCTATCGGGATAGCCCATAATTTTGGTCAAGCAAAATCAAACTATAGGCGAGTTGTAATAAAATAATTCTTCCTCTAGGTGTTATGTGTACTATTGACATAACAGCAATTTTGAAACAACACTGGCTTTTGCATTATTTTTTGCATATGTGTGAGACTACCATTGTGCTCTGTGCTTTGCCAAAGTTAAGACATTTCTGAATGACTGCTTATTCTTAAAGCTGACATGCCAATTTGAATTGAAGGCATATATAGGTAATTGAGCATTCCTCTGTATATAGCAGCCATATCAGTTAAAAGTAAGATACAGGCAGGGTCTTAGCCAGGATTTAGAAACTGGGTGCCCAAAATTGCCAATTGTAAAATTTTTGGGCGTCCAAATTTTTAAGGGGGACCACAATATACTCAGATTTCAACCATGATCATGTATGAACTTGTTAAAATTTAGCATGATGTCCTTATGCAATGTCATGAGAATTATATGGAGATGAAAAAAAAATCAATTTTATGCTTTTAAGAAATTCCTCACAAAAAGATTTGGGTGTCCTGAGGGGTGCTTTTTAAGGGATTGGGTGTCCAAAAAGACACCCAGAAGCCCTGCTGGCTAAGACCATGAATACCGGTGAGAGGTCCTGGGAATGGTGAGTCAGGCAAGACCTGCAGTGTGTGCTCTCTCATTTGCTGTATGATTGGCTCAACACTGGTCATAATCTTATCAGCCATCAAGCTATTTTGCCAGCCCTGTGGTTATACTACAGTTGGAAGAGCAGGTACATCAATCCTTGCTTTGCATATTGGTTCTGGTAGGGCCTTCCCTGTATCCTACTTTAACCCTTCCAATGCTACGGCTACTTTCGTCCTAAGCACAAGGACGTAAAGATTTTTGAAAGTCATCTTAACCCTGCCATGTTGGTATTCATTGGATAGCTCTTGCTGAGTACTTTCAGATGAGTACCCATATGCCAGGGTTTCAGTCAATTCATTTTAGGTTTTTTGCATCATTTTCATAAGGGCCAAATTAGCTAACTGCAGCCGAAGGGTTAAACTCATCGAGTTGCTAGGTATATAATAGGGGAGTGCTTGGTAATCCTTGTATCCCTCCATTTGAATTGTTCAGTGAGATTTAACCCTTCCAATGCTGAGGCTGCTTTTGTCCAAAGCACAAGGACAAAGAGTTTTTAAATCATCAAAAACCCTGTCATGTTGGTATTCATTGGATAGCTCTCGCTGAGTACTCTCAGATGAGTACCCATTTTCCAGGGTTTTAGTCATTTTTCAGTTTTTTTCATCAATTGCGTATTAGCCACCAGCAGCATAAGGGTTAAGCCCTATGTTTAGATCATTAGATCATCCAGCTCTGTACATGGCCGCCTTAGCTTGCCGCATCACTGATCAGACTGAGAGGCAGATTATGATGATACCAATACTAGTACTGTACTACCAGAAACACCCTGTTTGCATGAGCTCTAGCTTGCATGGACGTAATATGGTCCCAACCCAACATTATTTCACATCATTTTAATGCAATGTCTCAGTTTGTTTGACCGCCATTTTGACATGTTGATCATGATGATTATAAGGATGATGATACTAGTAAAGTTGATGGTATTATTAACAATTTGTTAATTGCTGATGTTTCTTTATGATTACTACTATTGAGAATGATATTTCTATCAATCAGTGCATCTGTTATAATTCTATCTTATAAAAATAAGGAAGTACTAATGTTTTGATGAATGATGTTAGGTTTATTTGTTTTTTAATCTTTTTTTTTTTCCAAAGTGAATCTTTGCTATGCTTCTGTATACATGATTTCTGGCCTGAATATATTATTGGATATGAGAGTTTATCTATTTTTTTGATAGCAATTTAAATGATTTGCTTTGCTTGTAAATACCTTGATATTGACTGATATGTATGTATCTGTATATGGTACCTTCTTTTTGATTCACAAGATTTTGAATGAGTGTAATCCAATCAAAAAGTCCTACACATTTTCAGTAGGTCCTAATGATTTGCTTTTCTTTTAGATTTTCCTATGTATAAATCTCACAACAGCTGATTCTTTCCTTTTTTTTCGTGACAGAAAGCACTTGGCATTTTCAATTTAAACAGAATTCATTTCAATTTTCTTTTTTTTTTCAGTACGGATCATGTTCTTACGTTTGTCATATTCCAACAATGTTCTGATTTTGTCTGTTGATTTTGATGTGTGACTATTACTTTTGCGCATAGTTGTGTAACTATTGGTATTTCAAAAGCCCATTGTTTTAATGAAACATTGTATCGCCTGCAGTGGGAATGAAGGTGAGGGTAGCCATGGCAACAAGAAGAAGGAGAAGACGAAGCAGAAGAGGAGGAAGACGCAGGACAAGATTCCGAGGCTGACGATTCTCAACATCACGGATGAGACCATGATTGAGTGCCAGCTGGAGACCGCCAAACAGAGAACTGTGACCTTCACCTTTGATACAGATACCGATAAACCTAAAGAAATTGCTGAAAACCTAGTGAGTGCTTTTTCCTTTCACGGATTAGCTTAGCAATAGGTACCATAGAACTAGTGTACTTTCTGTGTCTGTTTAATGAAATTAGCAAGTGGTCCAAATTGTGATGTGTGGATTCATTCAGTATTACCCTTGAGTTGCATTTTACGTCACTCTCTGGTCTGATTTTATTGAACTTTACTTTACTTTATGCAAATTTTACTTACATTTGCATAAATTTGAAAGAGTGATGTAGGATGATTTCTGTTGGACATCTCTCCTTCAAATATTTTCTAAAAATAGCTCCTGTAAGAGAAATATCACCAAAATAATCAGGCAGTTAACTCATTTATGCCTGGAGATGTACTTGACCGGTGTCGTTTGGATCTGTGATACTTCTGAAAAGTGCAGTGGAATTAGACAAATTTGCAAAATATTTGATATATAGAGATATAGATAGAACTCTGAAGGACTTAACTCCTTCAAATATTTTCTAAAAATTGCTCTTATAAGCGAGATACCACCAAAATAATCAGGCAGCAGGGCTCGACATTCAGACTAGCCCAGTAGCCCCCGGCTAGTTATTTAAGGTCAGGGCTAGTAAATTCTACCTAAAAGTAGCCCTGAGGCGCTAGATAGAATAAGAATATCAGCGCTTAAAAAAGTATGCCCTCCTTTGCCTCTGCATACCTGGATGATAATATAACTCAATTTACCACAATACACTGTATTCTTTTTATGTTATCAACAGAGGCTATGTTATCAACAGAGATAACTATTTAAAAAGATTTGTCATTAATATCAGGGCTAGCAAAAATATTTCAGGGCTAGTAAAAGTTACGGTATCTAGCCCTGCTAAGCTTATGAAGGTTTCTCTTAATGTTGAGCCGTGGGCAGTTAACCTGCTGAAGAACATTCTCGTGACTGTTGTTTGTTTGTGTGTTCCAGGTCAATGAGAACTTGCTGCCGGAGCAGCACGCCGAGATCTTCATGGAGCAGATTGAGGAGGTCAACATCCTGGTGCGCGAGGATCCAGAGGGCGCCATCTCCCAGGTGGTGACGGGCATCCACGGCGTCCAGAGCACGCCCCACAGCGTGGCCGACACCCCCAACACCAGCCCCCGCCCGCAGCGCAAGGACACCCTCTCGCAGCAGGGCAGTGTCGACAACCAGCACGAGTCCTCCGCCAAGGTATGTATTGTATTGTATTGTGTTGTATTGTATTGTATTGTTTATTGGCCACATCGGACAACCAGCACGAGTCCTCGGCCAAGGTATGTATTGTATTGTATTGTATTGTATTATATTGTTTATTGGCCACATTGGACAACCAGCACGAGTCCTCCGCCAAGGTATGTATTGTATTGTATTGAATTGTTTTGTATTGTATTGTATTGTATTGTTTATTGGCCACATCAGGATGATATGAAAGTAGCAATGGGCCAGTAAAACACAATATAAATGGAAAAAGGGATTACCAAAAAATCTTCTATAGCATAGTTAGTAAGATAGGAATATGATGAATTTTGAACACTAATTAAGCTGCAGGCAAGATATGATTATTAGTAAATAATCCAAAAAAAATATATAACCCAGTGATGCCTATTTTCCCTTGCAGAAATTGCCCTTTGAAAATCCCTCTGACGGGTCAGTGGCCGCTGCTCCAGATAATGGCTCTGTCGATAAAGACATCACCCCCCTACCGCAGTCGCCCAAGAAGCCCATCGCTAAGTCCAACTCTGAGGGAAACTTCCACCAAGCACACGAGACGACGATCCAGACACAGACCAAGAAGTTCACGGTGAGCCCGGTCACCTCTGACCAGCTCAAGCAAGAGGAAGGGGCGCCACCTGCAGGGGCTACGGAGGAGGCGGAGAAATCAGCGACGGCGACCGCGCCTGCATCATTGGCACGAAGGGAGAGCGAACCATCAGACCAAAAGGTCTTGACACAGGTACGGTTGGAAATCTTTTGAATTGTTATTTTCTAGTCGGCCAAGAGCCCCAGCAGCTCGTGTTTAGGCCTAAAAAGAAAGTTGTTGGTTACCTGTAACCCTACCCTAATAAGTTTTTAATCAAAAATATCCCTACCCTAAAGTTTTTTCCATCCTCCCAACTCCCGTTCAGCATAAAACATGCATAAAACACACATTTTCGACCAAAAAAATAATGAAATTTCTTTTTACTGACTTACCTAGTCTATTGTTTGGGAGACTGTTACAGGAAACAAACCAAAAAAATTCTAGGCCTTACTATGTAAAATTATTACCGACTTGAAATGAAGATTATCTATCTACAGATTATCCATATCTATCCTAAATGTACACTAATATCCCCCTATAATTTCTTTTCTTATGTCCTATCTTATGTGATATCATGGGGAGCTTACTTTTAGATTTTAACTTTGACAGTAAATATGATAAAATCCATGATGACATCATGTTAATGATAATGGTGATGATGATGATAATATACTAATATATAATATAAAATAACACTAATAACAATGGTAATTAGAAAATGACAATGATAATAATGATAAGAAATGATAATGATATTAATAATTGTAATAATTACTGTTTAATTGTGATATTAATATAATAAATATTGATGTTTGACTTGGCACTTTTCCAGATATTGTTACGAATCATCACCATTTTGTTGTTAGTTAATGAATGTTGGAATACAATACAATTAAATTAGTTGAATTCATCTTAAAATATATATATATATATATATATATATCATCAGTTGCCTTTTGAAGGTGGCAAGCTGCCTGAATGGCATTTTTCTTACAAGAAAGGTCCTTTTATCGTTAGTGTTCTCTCTCTCTGTTGTAGCAACCCCAGTCGGCGTCCACGGCAGAAAGCCCGGCCCACCCCATGGACTTCAACAATCTCAAGCAGAAGTTGGAGGGTCTGCACCAGCCGAAGCCTGTGCCGAGTGGGGGCGGGGGCGGCGGTGGGGCTGTGCACCCCGGGGAGAGTAAGTCCCAGAGCGCGTGCAGCAGCCAGCCGACGTCATACCCGCCCACCCCGCAGCTCTTCCAGCCCGCCTCCATGCCCAACGCCAACATCAGCGAGCTCCCGCAGCGCCTGGAACAGCTCACGCTCAAAGAGGTAAGAAACACCACCACAAATCTCATGCTTGATTTAGAATCATGTGTCCTGGCCGGTATTCAACTCACTCTCAAAGAGGTAAGAAACACTACAAGGAATCTCATGCAAAATTTAGAATTAAAAAAATTATTTACCAGTTGGGACCATCTTAGTTACCCAAGTTATTTACAACTTACTCACATTTTAAGAGTCGCATTGCGACCAGGGAAGTGTTGAGAGCTTGCAAGCAGTTAGTGGTAATGATTTGAAAAATATTTGAAATGGAATTGTTAACACAACAGTAAAACAAAAAGCTTTGTGTCAAACATATATTTCTCAATTAAAGCTATTCTGATTTCATGGATAAACATTTGTGTAATTATGAAGATGACTAGCATTAGCATTAGAATAAAAATAGCATGTATCAGTTACCTGCTTGAAATATGTCCTATTTAAAAGTTTCTATCTAAGACTAAAAGAATTGATGTACTGGTGTGTGATTTTCTGAATAACGCTCTATTACTTATCTGGTTTTTGCTGTGTGTGGAAGTGATTGTGGGAATATAAAGGACCATGTTGTTGTGTGTTTGCAGGTCCCACAGCCATCAAGTCGCCCAGCTGCAGGTAGTGCTTCAGCTGAGAACAACACCACTGCAGGCCAGACACAGTCACTGGCACAACAACAACAGCAACAGCCACCGCAGTCACAGCCCAGTGGACAAACTCAACCTCCAGCACAATCTAACGGAGTCGCACAACCTGCAGTCAAGACTGCAACCTCCCAGCAGGCAAATGCTGTGCAAAAACAACAACAACAACAGCAGCAGCAGCAACCAGCAGTGACACAGCAGAAGCCTCCACAGAATGGCCACAGTTCTACTGTGGTCACTTCTCCGCCCCCTACTACCCAGCCTGGGGTGGGTGGCGGTCAAGCAGTAGTGGCCAGCGGTGCGCAGGCAGCGGCGGTTACAGTGGCTAACGGTCAACAACAACAACAATTTCATCAACAACAGGTACTTACTCTTCTTTTGTGATGTAGGGAAATTTGTCGCTAGAATTGTACGGCCATCAGAAATACATTGTAAAATGAAATTTAATTGAAGCATGTGATTTACTGTCAATAGGAAGTCTTAACTTTTACTGAATGCTACTAGTGGTAAAGGAAGAAGGATAAGTGATTATAAAGATATTCAAGTAATAAAGAAAGTAATAAGTAATGATGGTACTAAAGTAATAATGAAAATAGTGTTGGTAGTAATAATATTGATCTAAGTATTGCTATTGATAATATTGATCATCTTTGATAATGATGTGGAACTTGATGAGGATTGAAACATGTATAATGATAACGGATAATAATAATGATGATAATAATAGTAATAATAATAATTATAATGATAATAGTATTAATGATAATAATAATTATGATAATAATAATGATTATAATAATAATAATAATAATAATTATGATAATAATGCTAATGATAATGATAATAATAATACTGATAATACTAATGATACTTATAATAATACTAATAATAATACTAATAATAATGATTATAATAATTATAATGAAAATACTAATTACAATAATAATATAATAATAATAATGATAATAATAATAATAATAATAATAATAGTAATGATAATAACAAATAATAGTGATGACTGATGAAAATAAAAATGTTTGTTGTTGTTTCAGCTGACTCTGCAGCAGCAGCAGTACGTCCTGGCCCAGCAGCAGCATTTCCAGCAGCAGCAGCAGCAGCAGCAGCAGCAGGCCGCCTACCTCCAGAGCCAGCAGCAGCAGCAGCAGCAGCAGCAACTGATGGGCCTGCTGCCGGCACAGTTCCAGCAGATACCTGCCCAGTACTTCCAGTACGCCCAGTTCTACCAGCAGTTCCAGAACCAACCACAATTCCAGCAACTACCATTCCAGGGCCAGCAGATGGCGCCCTCCCCCATGCCGGTGGCGGCGTCCCCGAGGAAGCAGGTGGACGATATGACGCAGACCGACACGTCTCCTGGACAGTCGCAGGAGCAGCAGAGCTCCCCACAGCATCATCACATGATCTTCAACCCATACGCCGCCGCCGCAATGGGTATACCCAACTTCCCTCTACTAATGCCAGGTTTTAAGCCACTCGCTTCTGTGCAGCCTGTTCTGGCCGGACAACCTAAGCTTGATTCTGACGGAGGCAGCAGCCAGGCGCCCGGCGGCGGGAAGCCCAAGAAGATCACGTCGCAGGATCTGGCCCACCTGGAGCAGGAGCTCATAGCAAAGCTGCATGGCAATCGCAAAGGCATCCCGACCAATCTGGGAGGTCAGCTTGGTGGTGCATGCGCCCATCTTTCCTTGGGACACGGCGTGCAGGTCCAGGCCGGGCTCGGCATGGCGCAGACGCTCCTCACGCCCAGCCAGCAGCAGCAGCCACTGCTCACGCCTTCGCCAACCGCCCCGCAGCTCTTGCCCAGTCAGGTCGGCGGCCCGCCTGTACAGCATGTGCTACCCCTGCAGCTTGCTTCAGCCGAGCTGCCTATGACACAGCAGCCACCACAGCAGCCGCTGCGGGCCCAGGACTCGGTCGACTCCCCCGAGAAGGAGGTCAGTCCTATGGATGGGGATGCTGCTGCGGAAAGAAAAGAGGGTGATGACGCTGTGGAAAAGTCATCAGATCAGCCAGATGTTGTGGAGGACGGTGGAGTAGAAAGTGAAAGTGTTCAAAGTGCAGAGCCTGTTGGAGATGCAGATGAGGACAAGCTTACAGAGGTGCCAACTACAGACACGCCTGCGGCAGATGCCAAAACACCACCACCGCCAGCAGTAACAGCAGCAGCAGGGAACTCAAGATTTACTGTTCAAGCTGTCAAGAATGATCCCTTAAAGGCCAAGGAGGAAAGTGAGAAAGGGAAAGTGTCTGCCGAAAAGGAGGCAGGAAAGACGGAGCCCGAGAAGGTAATGCCGAAAGGGAAGGAGGTGCACCCCGTTAAAGTCTTGGGTTCCCCTGTTACTCCTGGGTCCCCGGTGCCGGTGGTAGCTCATAAGCGCAAAGGGCGCTTCAAAGTGACTGTCCTGAAGGATGAGGTGACGGAAAATGGTCCTCCCACACCGAACAAAGTTGCACACTCGTCATCACCCCGGGAAGGCACTCCTGTGGACGTTTTTCCCTCTTCTTCGGTTGCACCCGCACCTGCACAACCCGTTTCCACAACTCCACCCATGTCCCAATCATCTTCAAGTCAACTTCCTTCTTCAGTCTCTGGACAGCAGCTCTCTGGACAGCCATCTGGAGCCTTGCCGCTGCCGCCCGCCAGGCCAGCTGGGGCGGCGGCGCAGATAAACTCTAACAATGGTCTACCTACACTTCCCCATCATCAGCATCAACATCAACATCAGGTGATGGGTCTTCCTATTTCTCTTGATTCAATTTCTGACGCAGCAGCTCAGAGCCAGGTGCAGGCCACTTCAACGGTGTCTACAACAACAACAGCGACGACCACCACTGCCGCAGCATCAGTGGCACAGGCGGTTACCCAACCTACCAGTGGAGGCGCCACTGGGCAAATATCAACAACAACAATGGCCACTACTGCTGCTACGTCTACTTCTACAGCTGATGTACCAAACGCTGTAGCTGCAACCCAGGTGGTCAACTCTGTGTTGCCCGCCAATCTTCCCTTGCTTAACCAGACCCTTCCTTTGGCTCTGTCTAATCTGGTGGTGAGTAGCCCTCCGGGCATTTCTCCTCCTCCTTCTCCTCCTCCTCATTCTCCCTCTCCTGATCCATCGTCCCATCTTATGTCTCACCTAGAGCTGCCTCCTAACGAAGGGCCTAATCTCGAGGTGCGTAGGCACTCGGGGCCCCCGGATGTCCATCTTCCCCCCGCCCTGGCGGGAAGGAGGCATACGCTTTGCAACACTGGAGCAGTAATACCGGAGATCCTAGGTTTTAATCATCCGCAGGGTGGTGAGTCGTCACAGGCGTATGAGCTAGCCCTCTATGCAGCGCAGCAGGTACAGAAACAAAACAACAAGGTCAACGTCAATCATCAAAACCAACCGGGCATTTTGATATGTATCGCCTTTCAAGCATATCAGCATATACGCATATCTCATTGCATCTGTGTTGTTTAAGTGTATCTCATTTACTCATTTACACTTGTTGGAGGATATGAAACTTCCAGCTAATATCAAAAGTACCATAAAATTTCCATTCTTTGTTATTTCGAAATTCATAAACCACAATTAAGCCTCCAAAAAATCAACATCTATATTTCATCCCATACATTCTTCATTTCAACATTTATCAGTATCTTATCAGTTAATGGTATAGGCATTATTTCAGATGAAAATAATGTAAACATTTACATAGCTATTCAGATCTTTAATATCTCTAATATCTTTGAAGGTTATTAATAAAAAAAAAACTAGTTTTTACTTATACAACATATCAAAATGTCATGTGGGAATTGATGATTGCAGGTGCAGTTTTTGTGAACAACGCTTACCTGGCTGACCACCAGAACAATCTTAGTTAGCTGCCATGCTTTGTTGTGAGAATCTGCAAGGCCAATTTTCATGAAGAGTTCAGACTGGCACATTAACCCACCAAAGTTTTCTGTATTTTTTCAAACATGCAGTGTATGCCTTGTGCATTATGGCTGAAACCGGCTGTATAGGGTAGCCCTTCTTTTGTAGTGGACATACATCGTATCAGTAAAAGTGTCCACTTGAGCAAGATATATTGGAAAAAGGGGCTGCAATTGGGTTGAGAATTTTTTTTTTAATATTTTGGTACGATGGAAAATATCTAAGTAAGGGAGGGGGTGCCCCTGTCCAATCCAAGGTTTACTGTGTACATCTGTACATATGTATATATATATATATATATATATATATATATATATATATATATATATATATATATATATATATATATATATATATATATATATATATATATATATATATATATATATATATATATATATATATATATATATATATATATATATATATATATATATATATATATATATATATATATATAGTCTTTGATCTCAGATTCCTGCATGGTTCTTTTCCCCAATTTTTATATGGTTAAAAAGACAGGTCAATTCTTTTTATTTAAAACACCCATTTAGTTATCATGCAGTTTCTTTTTATGGATAGAGATAATTTTAAATTCATAACTGTTTTAAGTTCGATAATGCACTCCTCATTTTTTTTTTCAAATAGAAGCCATCTACTTATTCATGCTAATGGGGCTAAATGGTCTGGCAGTATCTTAAGCACTAATGCAAATGCAAACAGTTTACCAGAAAAGCAAGTGAAACTTCTTTTCTTGTAATTTCTTACCTTTGGCAAAATCATAAATAAATTTAATAGATATGAAACTAGTTTATCATAAGAATTTATATAACTTTTATTGTTTTTCATAATTTTAGCATCTTAAATATGGTTGCAATAACTAAGAAAATTCCTTCGCAGAAGGGCAGACAAAATTTCTGATAATTGTTTTTTACAACTAATACTATAGCTTGAAAGTAAATGAAAACAAAATTGTAAAAAAAAAACATTCCATAGGATATACAAAAAAATTCAATCATTCATTTTCATTCGCCCTTGCTTAGAAGGTACAGATTCTGCCAGTGCCAGGTCACATGTAACTACAAGCACGAAGGCTTTCAGTAGATGTCATCTGTTTATGCTGGGTATAGATCCCTGATAATGACTCTTCATGAATATTCTTATTGGTATGATTCCCCATAAGCAAGCATGCTTTACTTGACAGAATAGTAATGTACATGGACAGCCATCTATAACTTAACATACAATATTTCAGTGTGCATATGTATACATATGAGTGTGTCTATATATATATATATATATATATATATATATATATATATATATATATATATATATATATATATATATATATATATATATATATATAAATAAATATTTATATATACATATTTATATATATATTTATATATATAAATCTATATATATATATAAATATATATATATATTTATATATATATATATATATATATATATATATATATATATATATATATATATATATGTACACATACACATGTACATGTATATATATATATAAATATATATATATATATATATATATGTATATATATATATATATATATATATATATATATATATATATATATATATATATATATATATATATATATATATATATATATATATACATATATATATATATATATATATATATATATATATATATATATATATATATATATATATATATATATTTAAAAAAGATAAGAAAGTACTTGCAAATAATGGGAAATTAATGGCTGTCCTGTATAGCATAACTAACAAGCTTAATCGGTGTAGGCTTTGGCAGGTTTGGTATTTTATCTTTTCGCTAATACTAACTTGAGTTTATGTATACTGCACGAAGAATAGGATGAGAGGGCATTTCTATGTGAAGACACGTTATAGGAACAAGGTATATTATCAAACAAGGTTCCAAAGAATGTGGGTTGCAGGCTGGAGAGTAACCCTGGAGAAAAAGAGTAGTTGATAAGAAATGGGAAGGAAGAAAGCCTGTAGGTAGACATTACTATAGGTATATTCCTAGTTCTAGACTAAGCTGAGAGAAAGATCTGCTTTCTTAGTGGCATGTAAAACAACTTGGAGGGCGCAATTAAGTTCATGCAAAAGTGCGCGCAATTTCTGGTTTTCTGTCTGCTTGAGAAGAAATGAATTTAACCAAATTATTAACATTTTGATAAACCAAGCAAATGCATATATATATATATATATATATATATATATATATATATATATATATATATATATATATATATATATATATATATATATATAAATATAAATATATATATATATATACATACATATTTATATATGTGTATATATATATACATATATATATATATATATATATATATATATATATATATATATATATATGTATATATAGATATATACATTTAAGGTGCTTTTAAATTTGGTAGGATGTGTTATTTTGTTAGTTGTACTTCCAAGGAGTTGATGTTACATTTTTGTTGTGGAGTTGTGTGGATATCTCCTAGGCATTGTCGTCATTGTGGTAAACAGTTCAACATGCTGGATGTTAGCTGTACCCTTTTCAGTTGTTGCCACACAACAGGGGAAAACAAACACTAGAACCAGTGATAAACATCACAAATAAAGTTTTTTTTCTGGTTTACTCATATATCTACAGATTGATTTCCTTTTAAAAACAATATAAGATATTTTAGGGTTTGTTTTTGAAGAAGTTTATTTTCAACCAAATGGAATGAAAAGTTTTTTTTGCGACTGAAGTTTTTAAAGTAGAACCGCAGAATCCTAAATTCATTAGTTAATGCACCTTGAAAAGTAGGCTCATATTAAGATAGTTTTCAGGACTTTTTCAGCTTGTCAAACAAGAAGGAGGAGGGGGGGGGGGGGATGTACTTTTGTTGAGCCCAAAGTCTTAAAAACTTAAAACTGATTCTGCTGCGAGATGATTTTCTTAACCCTTTAGCTGCTGGTTTCTAAATTGGTCAACGTGAAATGATGCCAAAAAGCTGAGAAATCACTGAAACCACATGGGTACTCATCCGATAGTTCTTAGCAAGAGCTTTCCAGTGAATACCAACATGACAGGGTTTAGATGATTTTCTTAGTTTTTTGCTTTTTTGTGCATTGGACTAAAAGGTTAAATGCTCCCCCTGCTCTGTGGCAACCCTGAACCCGTGATGCAGGGTAATAGATGTGGCTTCCGCTTCTGCCACCGTCACCACCTACACCGCCATCCGCCGCTACAGTCAGCCGCCGCCTGCTGCGTTTCGTCTGCCATCTCTCTGTCGAGCATCGTGGAAGAAATATGGCCGCCAAGGCAGCAATTTTCCAACTGCTATAGCCTGACAAGTGAGCGCTATGACAGTTGGCAGATTGCTTGTCTCGGCAGCACACCCTTCAAGTCAGTGGCGCCCCCTACAACTAAAGACTAAGTAGCAATAGCTCTATCAGTGGCGCCCCCTACAACTAAACACTTAGTAGCAATAGTTCTTTGGCGAAAGCAAGTGGAGGCCTCAAGTTAGAGTCAGCTCAGTCAGTGGCGCCCCCTACAACTAAAGACTAACTAGTGTTATTTCATGTGCGAAAATCAGTGAAGGCCTTGAATTTATGTCAGTTCTGTTTACTTATGGTTAAGCCTTCAGGATACCAGTGGAGTAATATGCCTCTTAAAAGGAAAGCTGTTGAATTAAACAGAATTTTCTAGAATGAAAAGTCTTAAGAACAAATGAGTATTCTCCAAAAATGTTGCGAGGGTTAGTGAGGTTTCATTGTAGTAGTAAATAAACAGTGGTATACATGAGAAACGATACAAAAAGCCACACGACGAGTTAGGAGAAAGCTGAATAAGCTGTTATTGATGTACTAAAAATTGTTGCATACGAACCAACGGGAACAAAACCAGAGGAGATGAATATGGACTCCGTCTTAATTCAGAGTTATTGCAAATGCAAAATTTCCTGTTTGCCCTTGATAGTGTGGTCCAGTTTTTACCCACCGATTCTTTTTGCTAAAATCTGTTTTTATTGGGGATATGTGCTAAAATCTGTTTTTATTGGGGATATGTGCGCACACGTTGATACATGTTGTTATCATAGAGATTGATCCAGGATTTGGTTGTTGGAAGGTAGTAATGATAACAAATGAGTCTGTAATAATGGAGGAAGTACAACATGTTTCAGACAACCCCGTCAGTAAACCGCCACTAATATGTGATGAAAAGACAAACCAAAAAAACATGTAAATTCTTGTATAAGGTTGAAGTTATCAGTAGGAAGTTTTCACCAATCTGCCTCTCATAGTTGATGAAAAGGCTAAGAAACCATGTGTAAGATCCTGTGTAAGAAATAGGTCATTTTCCAACAAGAAATTGATTGTCAATTTTGTGTGTTCTATACTGAATGGGAAGGTTTCCACACCACTGTTTACAGTGGGATTTGATTCACTCTTGTACATATTGCTATTTTTATTAACCCTCATTTCCTGTGGTGTACAAGATAGTTGAAACAATGCGGGTGATATTTATCAATTTATTAATCTTGAAATGACATTAATTTCTCCTTTTAGTTATGATTTAAGTCATCCTTAAGCAATATTCCTGACATTTTGACACTTGAGGGGGTATAAGGGTTATTGCTTATTGAATTTCTGGTGTGAGTTATTTCTGCATGAGAAAAGGGGCTTTTTTGGTGTATAACAAGGTCTTCTCTGCTTCCTAGTTGTTGTGACCCTTCCACAGTGGAAATTTATTGCTGTCTTTTAATCTAACATTTACAGTAAAGTGCATGCCTTTTCAGCTTTAACTCAATTTCCCTTTTATAATGATGAATATACAACCCATTCTTCTATATCTCCTCTTTCTAGACCCGCTAATTTTATGCGCAATCATTTATGCATGAAAGCCTCATAATGACACATTATAACTGAATAAACTGATCAAGATAAACCAAGACTAGGTTATGCATTTTTCAAGTTAAATAATGTAACATCTCTAAGATTTAAGGCATTTTAAGTTGGCACTATTTTTTTCTAATTTATCAAATAGATTCAATTGGTCACATCTTAGTCTTGTTTCAGGATATTCCATTTTTTTCTGATATTTGAATCGTATATTTCTTTAGAAAAATGAGCATTATGCTGTTTCTTGCGCGAAAAATAGACTTTGCAAATTTTCTCTTGTTGTGAAATGTTCCGAGTACTTATATTCCTGATGTTGCTGTTTATTGCAGTTTGCCCACACGCCAGCAATGATTCAGGATTCCAACATTGATGTGTCGAGCGAGGATTACCGTGACCTACTAATGAGGTTAGTGGAATGGACTAGAATTTTGGTTACTGTCATTGTCAATCATGCTTTCTGCTTATTCTAAGGTTATATTGGTAGTAGTAGCCTGTGAGAAGGAGCAGTGGCATAGTGGTAACGTGTTCCACTGGTGACACAAAGGTTGCAGGTTCAAATCCGGCCAGCGCCACTTCTTTCTGTCCTTATGCAAGACAGTTTACTTCTCGTTGCCCAGTGCTTCGGAGGGCACTTCAAGCCGTCGGTCCAGTCGAAGCCTTAGTAGCTTGTGTTTCTCGTAATTAATATACCGACTTAAAATAAAGATTTCATTTACATTTACATTTTTTTGGTCATCGATAGAGGATACTAGAATTTAAACCAGTATCAGGGTTGAATACTTGGTGTATATTTGAAAACATATCAATGTTTTGTTTTATTAATTTGTTTAGACAAAAGAAAGAGATGGAGGACATTATTGTGAAACACAGGCGGGAGACGGAAGAGTTTGCGATGAAGAAGGAGCCCAAGTCCAGGTCCAACAGTGAGGTGGGTACGGAGGGCAGTGAAGAGGTGTTCAAACCTCGCCCCGTGGGTCTGCCAGTAGGTGGCGCCACCATGGATCCCAGCATGGTGAACATGCTCCCCTCGCCCCAGGACCCTCAGACGATGATGCAGGCGATGGGCACCGCAGGGCACCCGCCAATGAGCCCCTATGTACAGTATTTGATGCAGCCTGGGATGTATATGCCGAATATCCAGGGTGGTGTGAACATTCCTGGTATGATAATGCCAGCAGCAGCAGCACCCAACATGGCCGACATGGCCACCATGCAAAACTTGCCAACTACACAAGCAGTGGGGATGAGCAGTGTCTCAGCCCAGCAGCAGCAGTCCCAGCCTGTTCGGACGGCTGCTCCTTCAGCATCGGGCTTGACGAATGGCGGCGGAACGGACGTCGCATCCTCCACAGCTCAACAGACGCAAATAGCGCCAGATGCCAACAAAAACCAGAACGCTGTCGATATGACGCGGAAACGTACAGACTCGCAAGGTGCGGCACTGCAGGACCAGAAACAAAAGGTAGTAACGGACGATTTATTATTTAAACTTGTGGATAATCTAGGAGACGCACGGACGATTCCCGTCTCGCAGAGCGAACCCAAGTTGAGTCTCAATCAACTTAAAGTCACCCAAAAAATGAAGGAGCTCGAGAGTAATACTCAAAAGACCCAACAGGGGGCGCCACAAGCTGTTGGAGTCGCTGGATCGATACTTGGTCCCGCTGCTTCGCTTGAATCTAACTCTAATAATGTGAAACGCTCTCAGAGCATGAAAGATAGGACTAAACCTGTGAAGCTTGATGCCAGGTCGGCTAGCAGTACTCCGCAAACCTCACCCAGGCTGATGCGAAAGTTCTCTCTGACGTCGAACTCTCAGCTGCAGCAGCAGCAGCAGCAGCATCAGCAGTTTGTGCAGCAGCAGGGGCAAGTGTTCACCCAGCAGCAACAGCAGCAGCAGTACCAGCAGCAGAGCCTGCAGTACGCCCCTGGTGGACAGCTGCCGAACTACGGCTACATTATTCCACAGCAATTCGCTGCAGCGGCGGCGGCACAGCAGCCCCCCACGCAGTACATGCCTGCTTTCCAGGGCCAGTTCCCGCAGCAGTTCCTGATGGCGGCCCAGGGGGCGCCACCACCCCACCCCCACCAGGGCATGTGGCTGAACCCCAACGTCAACGTCAACCAGCAGTCCATGAATGCTCAGTACCAAGCCATGGCGCTGGCTGCAGCGGCGGTGGCAGCACAGGGAGTGGCTCCACCCCAGAGCCAGCCACAGCAGCCCCAGCAGCAGCTGCCGCCAACTTCTCAGCCCTTCAATCCTGCCACCAACCTCATCCAAGGCTCGAGCAATTCCTCCACGCTGAGTACCAAGAGCACGTCCTCGGTCCCGCCGCAGTGAGCAGGAGGAGGCCTCGCGCCGCCGCCGCCACCACCGCAGCCGCCGCCGCGACGTCTGCCAGTGTCTTTCAATTCATGCTTCTTTGATATGCACAATGGGGATAAAAAAAATATGTCATACAGAGTTGAAATTAATGCTGGATTTGTCTTGTCGTGAAGAACGTGGTCATCTTTAGGAATCAAGTGAGAATATATTGTTAGTCGTGCGGTAGTATGAGTCAGACAATTTCCCTCTCCTGTTAAAATCTGAAAAATGCATTTATTTCATACTACTAAGTTTCACAAGAAAGCGAGAATCATTAGTCAAGGTGTTAGTAAAACATAGGACAATTTGATTTCCAGCTCCCATTAAAGCTCAAAAATGCATATTTGTTATACTTCAAAAGTTAGATGGTGGCAGTTATTAAACATATGTAGACCTCTGAGTAAGTCTAGGCATCATCATGAAAAAATGACTGTTTCCTTAGAAAAGCTATTACACATCTCAAAAAAGCATTTACTAAGGCATAGTTTATCATATGCTTTGTCTCTGTCTACATCGTTGAAGATGTGAAACCACGTCTTGAGCATACTTCTTGTCATTATAAGAATGGAAAGGATAACAGTCATAGATGATTGACTTTCTGCGTCCTTCAATGATAAATTGGCACTCTATTTGTTTGCATTTTTATAATGAACTGGATATGCCCTCGAAAAATTGTCTGCCTTTTGTGATTTGTTTACTGGCCTAACTAGACAATGCCTTCTCTTTTTCTTTGTGATTGATCAATGAAAAAGCATATATATATATATATATATATATATATATATATATATATATATATATATATATATATATATATATATAATATAAGGATAATTGTATGGCACATGACTAGATTTGCTGGCATTGTGTCTAACTTTTTCCTTGCATTTGATCAGTGAAAAAGTTATTGGATAATTGTCTGGTACTGGTACTGGGTTAGGTTTGCTGGCTTTGTGATTTAAGTGGCCGTTGAAAGGGTAAATGATGTGATGTAATGTATAGGGTAATGAAGATAAAGGCAGGGGCAAAGACTGGTGATGACAAGTTTCTGTGTTAAATTGTCGAGGCCCTCCTTAGTAGGTCCTAGGAGTGAGGATTGTGCTGCTGTGTTGCCAGAACCTATGCCTTTGAGGTGGATTGTCTTTTTTAATTAACCGATTCATGCTCGGAGCTCTGGGGAAGATTTTTACAATGTGGCTTATTGGCACTGGTCTATGAATTCAAAGGTATGGAATAGAAATATATGATAATAATCAGTTAACCAATACATATTTATTGTGTTAAGATCGTCGAACAATTTTTTGGACACCCATATATGAATTTATTTAAAAAAATTCTTACTGGGGAAGTTTCTCTGAGGAGGACAATATTTTGTGAAATATTAAATAGATTCAAATTTTTAAGGTATTTGCATTTCATTTTTGAGCGCCAGGGTACTTCGGGCATGAATGGGTTAGTTTCTTATCCACCCAATAGAGGGCGTTGTGCGTGAGCGAAATGGGGACCTGCAGATGATTGTATTATGCAAATGAGCCTAATTAGCACCTGTAATTTATTGATAGAAGTAAGTGCTATGATGGGCCATACCTGTTCTTCACTGCATTTGATTCCAGTATTAATTGCGAGTCTTGTTTTAGAATGGAATGATGTTGAAATAAATGGTCTCTTAATCTTAATCAATTGGTGGTTTGTATAACAATGATTGGTGCTGTATCTTCTAGCCAGTGTGATACAACTTGGATTCATTATTTTTAACGAGTAATGAGTATGGAAATGGAAGGATCTTCACAGTTCCCTCCGTAGTAGCGTTAATAATAACAGTTATGATAATAAAGATAATGATAGTAATAATATTTATTAATCAATTCGAGTGATTCTTGATTTAACCTTTAATGTCTAGAGTACAGTCATGGTTTGACAAATGGAGATAGTTTGTAAGTGAATGGCGTTTTGGACAAAAATAAATGCAAGATGATTTTTTTACTGTTGAACCTCTTTCTTTTCGAAAAAAAAGAACTTCTACAAAAGCCCATTGTGGAATCACCAACTTTTGCAAGTATTGGTTTTTTTTTTTGAAATATTCTTCTCAAATTTGTCAAACCATGTGCCTACGCTGACAAAAGAAGGTACTGAAATAAACGTGGACAGATGGAGTAGATAGTTAACATGAACAATTTAGGGGGAACTGTGCCGATCATCTCTTGTTTAGCTAATTTGCATACAAACAAACAAACAAAAGATAAAACTTATTTATGGAACTATCAGATCTCTCTCTGAGTGTGTACAAATTGCAATAGAAATTGGTTCACATCAAAAAAAAAAGCTAACGACTTTTTGTGTTATATTTGTAAAATAGCATCATTTCAATTGAATTTGTATAGTTGTAAATAGACAACAGCTAGAAATAGCTACATGTATGTCATTGATATGTTTGCCAATGGTAAAACAGCAATTATGAGTTTTGAATCTGTGGATCTTTGATAATGTATATGAGTCATTCCCCCTTTTCAATGAGTAGGTGATAATATAGCTCTAGTAGTATCTGTGCTTCTGAGACACGCCCCCTTTTAACTAAAACATGAACCGAATCACATGCTCTGTGAAAGAGGCTTGTGTGTGTGACCCTGTGTCCAATAGCTCTGCAAAGAAATGTAACAATGGTGTTGTTTTGACTTGGCCAAAAAAGCGGCCTGTTATACATGCTTATCCTTCACTGTATGTCTGTGGGACTTGCACAAATGGATTTTTCTCCAGCCCTATATCCAGTATCTACTCTGCTGATGTGCCTGTATTTATCATGTCTTATGGATTAACATTGTTGACCGAAAGCTCTCTTCCTACTTAACCCTATCTTTGCCATTCCTCTCACTCATAAGAGAACAATACTGTTATGGCCAGTGACACAACGACTCCCGCTAGAAGGGTCACCTTTGTGAGGTACAGCCCATATGTATCCTGATAAGCTCGAACAAAGTGCTTTCTCTGTGGGAGCTTCTTTTTAATTCACACGTTATCGTGTGGGACTTTCCTGATAGATAGGTAAATAGTGCACAGGTGTAAGCAAACTTCTACTGTTCATTTCCATTAGAAACCTTCTGTAATACATACTGTGCAATCCTATGGGAACTATAAATGAATATTTCCAATATAGGATTTTCCCTTATTAAAAAAGTAGCACACACTTATGATGAACCTTCCCTTATATATTGGTATTATAAGCTAATAGTGCACAACTGCAAGGGAACTACTGGTCTTATAGATAGTGCTCTGTCCCTGGGGAAATATGGATGCACATTCCCTGATGAACAAATAGTGCACAGTCCTAAGGGAACTACGTATTTACACACCTATGCTGAACCTTCCCTGGTGAATAAATAGTGCTCAGTCCATAGGGAAGTATGGATGAACATTCTCTAATGAACAAATAGTGCACAGTCCTAAGGGAACTACAAATGTACAATGTACACAACCATATGGGATCTTCCGTTATCAATAAGTAGTGCACCGACTTTGGCAATTATAAATTGCAGGGACTCCCCTTCTCCACAAATAATGGCCTGTACCCAACGGGACCTTCCTCAATAAACATCTATGGCACAATCTTAAGGAATTTGCAAAGGGGACCCTCCCTGGAGAACAAACAGTACATAGTATGGAGGGTAACTGCAAAGAAAGCATGTTCTGTTTTTCAGCATGTGTATTGTGGCATTGACTTTAACCCAGACATGCCTAGGAAGTCCTTGTCCGATGGTTTCGAGAACAATGCCAGATCAAAGCTTAAATTTACAAGATATTAGAAGGAGATGTTGGTTGCAATCTGATGAACTCTTCTTGTTCAAATAGTCCTGAAAAGATGCTTTTATAAGAATTATATCACTAAAATAGTGAAATATTTTTGGGGGCACCCAATGGCTTTATATTTTGAGCTGACAAAGAGACATCTATTTGCCTTACTGCAAAAAATGTTTAGTATTACACTCACAGACGCATTGTTCCAAACGTAATCCCTTATCATCTTTAACTGCTTATCTACTCCTCAAGGTACACTAAACCCTTCTGATTATTTCCCCTTGTTCTATATTGTGAATGATGAGTTCTTTTATTTTCCATTTAGATTTGAAATTTTGTGTACTCCCTTCACTTGTGTTGTTAAGTTGAAGTGTTGGTTGATTTAATTGTATACTCCATGAATGTAAAGTTTAAAACGAGTATTGATAATAAATTGACTGTGGAATATACTAGGGGATTTATACACCAACTCGCAGTGATATGTAACTATTTATCGCCCTGTATAATATCTCACAACTGGGCAATAAGTCACACGGTGTTGTATAAGGCTCTGAGATGTCACATATTTTTGCCATTTACTTACACTCTTTACCATGTTTTATTTGATAAGCAAGTCACAATGTTTTGTTTCGTAATTTGCAATATAACAATGGTTTAGGATAGAGGGGTTATGTTAATCTGAGCGTAGGAATCTATATTTAACTGTGTTAAGAGATATCTAGTTATGCCCAGCTAGTCCATTGTTTAAGAACAAAAGAACTGATTGTTATCCATGTTTAACAGTTACATGCTGTGGTTATGTAATTGGATAAATATGCTAGTCTACTTGTAACAATATCAAAATTTACAAAAAAATTACAACCTGAGGTAATCTTATGTAAATTTGTATAAACCCTTTTATACTGGCTCACATCCAAAATTGTAGACAGTTTCAAAAAAAAAAATTCTAAAAAATAACGGTCCTATACCATTTTCAATAAACTTTAATAGACCTCTCAGATTGTTAGGTTGCTTAGTTTTTTAAAGGCAATGGTCAGATTATTTGAAATTTCATTAAGAGTTGCTTTTCATTTGTTTTCATTTTCTATTGAAGAAGTTGAGACTAGTTTTATTTTAGTTTTTTTTTTGCACCTGCGAGCAGTTATTGCACTTGAAGTGGCTTTGAATAATAACTAGGTATGCTGGAAGGAGCCATACGTGTGGCTTTTCAACGTACAGATTTAGAACATCTTTTTAACAATGTTCTGTGAAATTTTTCATTGTCATTCCTGCCTCCAGTGATTCTTTAAATATTGTTTTTTGCTGTCATATTATTAATGTCTTCTAACTGTATGTACAGTATCACTTGGCTTCGACCATTCATCTAAATTGGAGTTATGTGACCAAAGCACGACTTAGTATCACACTCATGGAATGTTTCTTCTGAAATCTAATAATCAAAATCACACCTTTAATTGTTTTAAGATGTATACCCTACAAAAACGAATTTCTGTAACTAACCCAACGCAAAGAGTCTTATAGACTGTTATTTTAAGATACCTATTGAATTTATAGAAATTGTAAACTGTTAAAAAAAAGGAATTTTGTGACTGAACCACAAAATCGTTTTGCACTTGTGCAATATGGTTTTCAAACACCATATATGTATATATTGTAAAAAATAAGTGTACTTTATGCTCACCATTTTCCCCATTTGATTTACATTTTTCAAACAAAAGCTGGTTGAGGTTTTGCATTTTTAATACCCTTAAGAATTTTAATTGAGTGGCATTTGATATTATCTGTTCATGTGAAGGCGACTAACTTAAACAAGAAACTTGTTATTCCAAATGAAGAAGTGAATTTATTGGGTTTCTAGTATGAAAGCAGGTATCAAATGTTTGCAAAGCCTTGACCTTATTTTCCATCACAGAGCTAGATACAGTACATATATTTAATTCCTGCACCAGTCGACCCTACGACTGCCAGTGCCTGGTTGTACATAAACCCATTGATAACAAGTCAAAAAAATGAATAATAAAAATGGGTGGCAATGGGGTGTGCGGTCGTGTATTATGCCCGGGCTTGCCCATGCATTTAGTGCAGGAATTAAATGTCGCAACTGTAGCTTCTCATCATGGTTGGCTTAAAATCAGTTGTATTCAGGCAAGAGAGACTAAGATACTCACATTGGAATGCTTGTTATGAATCTTTTGCAAGCATACTGCTAAAGGTGTGGTAAAGCAGAGCCAGTAGATATGGATCTTCAGGAGGCATTTATAGATGGCGCACATGATAGTTACCCATCCTCTCTAATAGCAGTAGAGTCCTTCAGTTTCTAAGCAATCATATGTAGTACTTTAACAAAATAGCCAACTGCCGCTTAGAAAAAGTGGTTGTAGACAATTGTAGCCAAAGCAAAGTAGTGTTTGTGTATGTGTGAAGGTAGGCTAATGAAGTTAGTGTGAATTACGCACTCTTGAAGTCAGTGAAGCTGTGCAGGCTTTTTATCCCGTTCATGTTCCCAGTGCTGAGTTGGTCGTTTTTTGTTCAATTATAGGTATCTTGATCACCACAATCTCACCGATTGAAAAAGAGTAGATATGTCAAATAAATTTGCTCTTTAGAGTAAGAAGCATCTCCCTTCAAACTTGATTAAAGCATTTCCCCCCTCTCTTCAAAACAATCATGAAATGGACTGTTCGACTCGACTAGCTTGGTACTTGGAGCATTTATGGGTGAAACATTTTCTGCAGG
>OZ012687.1:12916712-12954212 GCA_963942565.1 Maea johnstoni | reverse complement strand
TATCAGCTGGGGGAGGAGCACTCACCAGGGGGTGCCAGCCTCCTAACAGAAAGCTCAGAATCTTCTCTAAAAATCCCTTTTTATTCCAGTAATTGAAGTACCCAGTATACTATTAAATATTCAAACCATTCTACCAATGCAAACAAATAGTATTCTTATTCCAAATTAACCCCTTAAGTTGTATAATGGAGCATAAAGTCATTTTAGAATGTATAAATGTATGGTTCACTTTGACTTGAGCTTTAGACAGCTTTCTGAAATCACCATACTTCTCATTTTGGAAACAACCTCATTCATTCAATATTGATCCCAGAGAGCTGAAATTTTGCTACACAATGAAAAACATCCTTGCGCACGGATAACTTTTTCATTTTCTTAATATCTGTTCTAGTTATTTCTTAATCAGACTTCAAAAATGAAGGAAAGTGAAATTCTAGAAAAAAATATTGATCATGACTTTAACTTGCTCTAAATTCAGTTCAGAACAAAAATTTAAAAAAGAATAAATTTTTATCCATGCCTAAATATGTTTTCTATGAAACATATAAATACCAACTGTCTTACACTTTTTATGAAGCCAGGAGGCTGTTTGCAATAACATATGTATTAGAAATCCACATGTATGTCTTTCGGCCCCACCCTGGGGAAATTGTGAAGATGTCACAAGATAAGTTTAGAATATTTGACCTCTCCAGAATCTCAGCTTTCATAAAATATATAGTTTATTGGGGTTTTCTTGTACATGGACCAAGATATTGGTCAATCTTTACATGAAAGTCACACTTAAAGAACGAAGGTCCCGAGCCCCCTTAAAGGAAATCTAAAAGCAGGATTATACCAAAGGGGAGTGTTCAATATACACAGTTTTTTTTCAATTAGGTTGCTACACCATAGTAATTTTAGGCTATTTAAGACATCAAGCCAAAATCTGTTGGAAGTTAGTTCCATCACTCTTTCTAAATAATCAGGACCAAAAGTTAAATATTTTTCAAGGTCGAACTCCAATGGGATGGTAGTCCATTTGCTGTTTTACTGTAGAAATCGTTTAATCCAGCCAAGTTTTAGTGTTTTGTCAAAAAGAGAGATATTATGGGGTTTTAACCCACCATAACAAATTTCGCCTTCTAGTATCTCTTTTCTCCATTTCGGAGGCTTGCCACACCATAAAAAATTAGAGAAGACATTGTTTATTTCTTTAATACAAAAAAAATGGGGCTTGGCAGAGACAGGAGCATATGGGTTATTTTCGATAGTAGAAGAGATTTGATGACTGTTACCTTCCCATAAGGGGTTAGTTTTCTACTTTGCCAAATTCTAATTAGTTTTTTAATTTCACACATTTTCTTAAAAATGTTTATCTCTGTAATTTCATTCATATGATTTATATCATAGTGAATGCCCAAAATTTCAAAGTTAGTTGCCCATTTAAAGCCAAATTTGCCCTGCCAAGGTATGCTCCTGCCTCTTGTTGCTCCAAGCTTAACAATGTTTGTCTTGTCTTTGTTAATATGAAGACCAGAAATGTTTTTAAACCATTTCAAAATTCTCAGAACCTCGACGACAGTGTTGTAATCTGGTTTTAATAAAAGAGTAGTGTCGTCGGCGTATTGAGAAACCTTGAATTCCTTATTATACACAATAAGTCCCTTCACCTCCCTGCTCTCTCTCAAAACATGTGAAAGAATCTCAGCACATAGTACAAAGATGTATGGTGATACAGGATCTCCTTGACGGCAGCCTCTTGCAAGAGTAATAAAAGGGGATAAATGACCATTCTGCTCCACTCTGGATTTAGAGTTCTTCTGACAGAGTTTTACATAATTAATAAATTTTTCACCAAAATTAAAAAGTTTTAAACAGTACTCTATAAAGGGCCATTCTATTGTGTCGAAGGCTTTTGAAAAATCTAGTATTATAAGAATACCTTCTTGTTGAAAAGTCTCACAATAGTCAATAGAGTCGTAAATCATGCGGGTATTTTCTCCAATAAAACGGCCTGAAATAAAACCAGTTTGGTCTTCATTAATAAGAGAAGGTAAGGTAGTTTTTAACCGGTTTGCTATTATAGATGAGTAAAATTTATATATGGAGTTTAATAAAGTGAGAGGACGCCAATTTTTTAAGTCATTTCTAAGTTTACCTTGTTTCGGAATACATGTAATAATACCTTCAAGTGCAATTTCTGTGAAATAGTTTTGTTCTATAGCTTCCTTAAAGTATCTGAATATCCAATGTTTAAGGCTGTCTATGAAGAATTTAAAAAACTCATTTGAGAATCCATCTGGGCCGGGTGCTTTGTTTTGCTTACTTGATCTGATTGCAGTTTCAAGTTCTTCTAATTCTATATCAGAATCCTTTATGATTCTAGTATGGTCTGTATTTTTTGGAATATTGTGGAGGTATGTGTGATATTTAGAACCCTCAACCTGCATTGTAGGTTTAGAGGAAAACATTGATTCATAAAAATCTTTTTGCATAGTCAAGATCTTTTTGCAGTCAGATATTGTGTTGTTCAATTCGTCTTTTAAGGAGGGGATGTTTTTATTTAGAAAATTTCGTTTTTCTAAATTTAAAATAAATTTGGAAGGCTTCTCCCAATTATCCACCAGATTAGCTCGTGATCTGATTATACAGCCCTTGATTTTCTTATATCTCAAATTCTCCAGTTCTAGAGTACGCGCTCTAAGAGAATCCTGCAAGATATTATTATTAATTCCAGAATCAATTTTTCTGTTGAGTATTTCTATGTCTTTAATGAGCTTCCTTTCAGACTCTGTTTCCTTTTTTTAAAGATTTTTTGAGAATTTGATAATTTGTCCTCTAAGCTGACACAATAGAGTTTCAAGAAACAGAGTCACAAGAATTAAGAGTTCAAGAGCGCTACCATCATTTGCTTCGATGTAGTCTGGTGAATATATGGAGAGAGCGTATGTTGATTTGACCAGGTTTATTTCTTTTTCGATCATTGAACAAAAATCTTTGTTTTCCAATAGTGAGTTATTAAACTTCCACAGTCCTTTACCTCTAGGTTGCATGGATTTTAAAAGAGTGAGTGATATGATATTGTGGTCACTTCGGTATGCATTAAGAATATCTGATTGAGGGTCTAAACTTAATAAGTCTTCTGTAATTAGAAAATAGTCAAGTCGAGAACGTCTGCAAGGATTAGAAGATTTCCAAGTATAGCGTTTGCGCTCAGAGTTTTGAACTCTCCATATATCAATCAAATTGTGTTTAGATATATGATCTTTAATGGTAAAGTTTGACTGTACATTGCGCGCTTTGTTGTAATTATATCTATCTAAATCAGATAAGGCCACATTCCAATCGCCAACCCATATTTCATTCTCAAAAGAGAGGTCATTTACTTTCTTGAATAAGGTATTGAACCAATCTGGTTCGTCTTTGTTTGGAGCATATATATTAATTATTGCCATTTTTATGAGATTAATAATATCTATTTCTATTATAATGTATATTCCTTCTGGATCTAAAATCTTTTTTTTAATAGAATATTCAAAGGTGTTATTGATTAATATTGCAGTTCCTTTGCTGTTGGTGGATGACCCAGCAATAAAATATTCTACATTCCACTCTTTTAAGAGAGTATTTAAATCCTTTTGTGTTAAATGAGTTTCTTGTAAACAAATGATATCCGCATTTAGATTTTTAAAATAGTCAAAAACATCATATCTTTTAAATTGCTGTCGGAGACCTCTAATATTTGCTGAGATTATCTTAATCCTTTCCTCACCCGTTTTCAAAGAGAGAGCAGAGAGATAAATTCAAAGATGAGACATCATGTGGACAATTTTCTATATACTTAAATACCAATATATGAGCGGCAATGTCACTATATGTAATCATAAGGATTAACATAGAGTAGAAGTAACAAGCCTTAATACATAATACATAACATGAACAAAACAACAAAATGAACAAAATGTACAGTAACTGAGTGTATTCAGTTACCATATAGAAAAAGCAGGCGCTCCCTGACTATAAACAAAAATAAAATGATTATATTATTAATCAGTCATCTTAGATGTCTTTTCTTAGAACCGACAGTAATACATATTATTGTAGCACAATATCCGGAGTATCTGTAACTCAAAATATAAATTAATATCTCTAGCCAATATATCCCCTACAAAAAACTAATGATTGACATATGTCATGGAATGTAATATAGTCTCGAAAGAGTCACAAAGTTATTAAGTAACTATTTTTTTTGTTTGTATTTCTGCCTCATTAAAAGTGAGTAATAAATTAGTCAATCAGGATAATCCTAGATTCAATAATATATTATGATCTCTCCACAAAATGATTGGCAGAGTTTCAAAAGTTGAATTAGGTAGTATTAGGGATATGTAGGTCTTTTGTTAAGATGGTATATAAAAAGAAGTTTTTGATGGGATATATGACCATTGTGAGAAATAGCTGCGCGTTAGCAATGTGTTGGATTTTTTCTGAAGTACTTAAAGCATTGTCTCTCCCATATAAGACAAATATTTGGAGATAAATTGGATAGCGAATACTTTGATAATAGTACAGAATTAACAATTATACAGTCAGAAATCAACAGGTATGTTTAATGATTTCAGCATAACAGAATAATAACACAATTAATAAGAACATACCAAAATGTACACAGGTACTGTGTCATACAACCAAAATATGTAGGATACAAACTTAGCATCTGAAACCTGTGATTTAAGATCACATTTAGGATACTAACTTAGCATCCGAAACCTGTGATTTAAGATCACCCTTTCCTAAGACTGAGATCAGTACTTAGGCTTATAAGGATATCCAAACAAAATCAAAAGTATCTTATAGCTATCAAGGTAGCAGGATAATATCACAATTAACAGTAAACTATCAAAATATATTCAAATAATGTGTTATACAACCAAAATACATGGGATACTGATCTAGTATCCAAAACCGGTGGGTTAAACTCACCCTTATGAAAGCTTAGAGGAGTGCTTAGGCCTATAGGGTACACTGAGTATCTTAGGACGGCTATGATAAGCCGATAATAGAATAGTTGGAAAGTTGACATTCATTTTCAAAGAGAAGCTGAAATAGATCAACATTTTTGGTTAAATGCAAAGTTGCAAAAGGTCCCAGAAGCATGAGAATATAAGAAGAACTTCTCTGGTATACATCATGTATCATGTTATATAAGTAGGAAATTTTGTCACGGACAAAAGTGTCATATTAAGACAGTTTTTAAGTAAGTTGTAAGTCAGAGAGTTAGACTTAAATGTTATATTCATCTGTATATATGAATTTGTTAGTTCCAATTTGTTAAGGACAGTCAATATTAGCAATGTTTTCTTTGCTGTTCTAGAGTTTCCATTAGCATTTGTATAGGTTTGCAGTATTCTCTCTGATTCTCTTGATGATCAGTCTTGTATTAAGATCTTTGATCCTGGCAATTGTGTCTGCCAGAACCAAGATGTCTGTGGGTTTAGATAGGGTCTTGTAGGATATACATTGGTGAGGTGCATTTGATTCTAGCACTATTCTGTCCAGCGGCATTGCTTTGATGGTCTGTAACAGAGCTGGGCTTGGGTCACAGATGCTGCAAGAAAGCCCAATGAAGCCATTTGGGAACATTGCCAGGAATCTTGAGGCAGCTTCAGGTCCACCTGTGTCATATTAATAGGTCATGTTGGTATTCATTTGATATCTCTCACCTAGTACTTTCAGATGAGTACCCATTTGCCAGGGTTTCAGTCATTTTCAGGTGTTTTGCCTCATTTTGTATAGGCTACAATTAGCCACCAGCAGCATAAGGGTTAAGGTGGCTTAGGGAGTTTATTTGTGAATTTAGGGCGAGATTTTGCGATTTTTACCCTTTTCCTCCTAATCATATCCATTGTGAATGTCAAGGCCACCACCGAGTAGAATGAGAGACCATTTATTACAGAAGCTCCCACAGGCTTGCACACAAGCAGGACGACCATTTCTCCATATCGAATTTCAACATGGTTGCTTCAAGCTGGCATTTCGGGCATCAAATATTAACAGATCTGCTTGAAATTTGGCATAAGTATATCTAAGCGTATGTCGGAGGGAAGAGTAACCAATTTTGATTTTATTCAAAAGTTATGGAAAATGAAAGTAAAAAAATATGTATATATATATATATATATATATATATATATATATATATATATATATATATATATATATATATATATACATATATATATATATATATATATATATATATATATATATATATATATATATATATATATATATATATATATATATATATATATATACATACATGTATGTATTGTGGTAACAGAAGTACATGTAAAACGGACAAGATATAAAAATGATAGCCACTCATGTGTCGACACTTTACCGATTGTCCTTTTTCTAACAGTTCTTTCAGATTGTTATCGAAATGGATGGTATGTCCGTCCTCCAAGTAGTGCTGCTCTTTGCAGCAGTTAGTCAACACACTGTCTTTGGACCTGTAGGAGCCGCTCCGCTTGGTTCCACGCTTCGCCTAAAGGTGGCACTGCGAGATGCTACGAGTAAGTTTTCATGGAAATAAATTAAAGATTTTGGGCCAATTTTATCAAACCACTTTTGACCTCCTTTAAAGTTAAACCTGGTCACAACAAGATAGACCAGGTCACAAAGTAAGCCCAATTTCATCAAACATTTAACCCTTCCAATGCGAAGGCTACTTTCATCCAAAGGACAATGACGCAAAGATTTTTGAAAACCATCTATACCCTGCCATATTGGTACTCATTAGAGAGCTCTCCCTGGGTCCTGAGTACTCAGATGAGTACCTATGTGCCAGAGGTTTCAGTCATTTTAAAGTGTTTTTTTTTTACCTCATCTTAAATTTGCCAAATTAGCCATCAGCAGCATAAGGGTCAATACCTGGTCTAAAAGTATACCAGGACACAATTATGGGACACATTTTAGACCAAGGGAGGATCGGTTTCACTCCTAGTAAGGCCTGGTCTAAATACATGTATGTATACGGCTGATATAAAGGCTGTTTTCGATAGTATGAACTAAACTTGGCATATAGGTAACCAATTCATGATTCTTCTGATACAATCGTAACTAAAACGTTTTTTTTCAGGAAAATATTATGCTTGTAAATTTGCATATAGTATATGATGCAGACGTATCTAACACACCTTAATGCTAATAAATTTGTAGAGATTGCTTTTGTCACGTTTCCAAAAAATGCTTTTTGTCAAAGATTTGTCAACAAATCGACCCGCAAAGGTCATTTAGTGCCATAAAGTATTATCAAAAAATAGTTCTTTGCTTTTGATTGAAGAACAACGACAAAGCATTAATATTATAGATGAAAGAAGTAAGAAGTAAAAAGAGGTAGAGTAAGGTAAGAGCAGAACCTTCAGATCCAAAGAGGTCCGAGGAATATTTTAGATGCTGGGTATCCATAGACAGTTCCACACACCCCTCTTCTTTTATAAGGCGAGCAGGTTGCCCACAAGCTTAGGGTTTCCCGGGAGGTGCCAACTCCTATTGCACACCATGAGGTGAGCCCCTTGCGGACCAGCTTGCGATGACGAGCTGACAAGAGCCAAAGAGATAAAACTAACGAATATACCCAGTGGGCACGGTAACATCCATGGAACATTCCAGGAATGTTCGGCCCTACATTCAAAAATTGTTCCCTCATAGTTCAGAATGAAAATTGTATGAATGTTCACGTGAGAATGTTCATAGAATGTTCAGAGCTGAATGCTAAATGAATCATTTGGGTTCCGAACATTGTCTGACCATTGGAAGTTATCTGTACAGTGGAAGCACTCGATAACGGTGCAGTTTTACATGATATAAGAAATATCTCAATTCAATGCTTATATAATGTCAAATCTGAACATTCCAGGAATGTTCGGACCTGAAGGTTGCAGGATTAAAGGAAAGTTATGACCTGAAAGTTTCTTAAATGTGCATAATTGGTCCAGAATATTCCGACATAAATTGAACATTCATACAACATGGGTAATGTTTGTGCCCACTGGGTACCAACCACATCAGTCAATGCATCATGTTAGTGATAATACAGAGTGCTAAAATGATCTTTTATTTACAGATGCCGCTAGCGTGCCTGGCAATCCTGGCAATGATATACCCAGTGAGTGCATATTATTCCTTCTGTGGGTTGTTATGCTTAGCAGAGTGTCTGCGTGAAATTGAAACACAAACATGAAGAATGCCACGGAAGTGTCCCAAAGCACTGATATTTCAAGGCATGGTACACGCTGACAGTTGACAAAGGCAACTAGATGACATATGGAAAACTAACTAGAAATAAGCCAAATCGTTGACAATTATATAAGCATTATTTTAAGGTGGATTGTTGGCTTAATTTGGGAATGCTAGTACAAGGTCATTTTGAGATTTTGCATTTGTTAAAGCCTACATTCTTTTCCTCATAATCAGATCGATTGTGAATGTCTAGGCAATTACTGAACAGGAAAAGAGACCCTCGCAGGAAATGGAAGAAGCTGCCAGGAAATGTTTTGGCCCTTTTCTTCATATCTAATTACACCAAAACACGGTCGCTTCAACCATGCATTTTGGGTATCAAATCGTAATAGATGTGCTTGACATTTGACGTAGTCGTAGCTAAGGGTATTGCAAAGAAAAGGGTTTCACAGTTTTTACAAATTTGACTTTGAGAGTTGAAAAATGCAGTGATACTGTTTCCTCCACATTTGAATGAAAATGAATAAAAAGAATGAATAAAATAACAATAATAACGATACTACTACTACTACTACTACTACTAACTGTTACTACTACTACTACTACTACTACTAACAATAATACCAGTTTGTTATTATTATCATTATTATTATTATTATTATTATTTTTGTTATTATTATTATTATTATTATTATTATTATTATTATTATTATTATTATTATTGGTGTTGTTATTATTATTGTCATTATAAGAATAATGGAATATGATAGCGATAGAAATAAAGGTAGAATAAATAAAACTCATTCCCAATTTTGATTAACCTGGAGTTATTAACCTTGCTAGCAGTCCTCATTAGCACTCATAATTTGTCCATTTATTATTCAATACCATGATATGAAGGCGATGACAAATATACTTTCTATCCTTATAGATGTGGGCAACAGACCAATGCCAATTTTCTCAAACCGGATGCTTATACTGGGATCTATGCGATCAATGCGCGGTTGACCACATAGACAAGGAAAAGAAAAAAGCACCAGAGATGAATTTCGGTGATGGGATATGTTTTATTATACATTATACCGAAATGATTCTGTCGTATATCATCTAGTCCTTCTTTCTTGTCTGTCTCTTCTGTATTCTCCTTTAAACGCAATGACCGTCATTTTCTGAATAGCAGGAAGTTATGTACCATATACGATAGAGAAAGAATGTCCGAATATTATTAAAAGGTTTGATGAAAACCCTAGTATGACTTTGTATTGGCTCCTAAGTAGGGACTTTCCAGGAAATTATGAAATTGAAATGATAAATATGTCGACAATAACTAAGAGAGCCATTGCTTCATGTTGCATATATCGTGAGTGTTTACATCGGCGCATACTGTGAATCACTTAAGTATAGCGGGAACAAAAAGATAGCGATAATAGCGCTCTGCCCATATGCGCTATTGTAAAATCCCCGTTCTTTTAAAAATTCCTAATTGAACTTGCTGCTGCTGTTCCCGTTCACCGCTATACCTAGATCACGTTATCCATGGCAGTATCGTATTTGCGCTATGTAATGTTCACGACATATTTAAGTGATTTACAGTATATGCGCCGAGTACTTCGAAAATTCACCTCGGCCCAATGTGATCATTAAGTGTAGGATATGTGGTATTTCTTGGCACATCCATATGAACTTTAGACGTTATTGTCATATAATTGCTACTTTGTGTTCCTACCTTTAAACATATTATCTAAGTTAAGAGAAGTATTTGCTTATTAATAGAAACTTAATGCTTTATGCTTTCGTTATACTCAGAGTGAATTGCATTACTTTATATATGTTAGCTGTTAAATTGAAATGGCTGTAAGTTTGATAACTTGGCCAATAAACATAACATACAATACAATACAGTTGGAACTTGGTCGTTTGTTCTGTACTAAAAGATATCAACGTTAGAGTCAGGTCTGTTTGATTAGTGTCTTACGGCCCGTACGAAACGTTTCATACTTGAAAAAGTCGTGGCATGAAAATCTAACAAGTAAAACTTTTCCTGCGCGAAGATATGACTTCCACGCATTAAAATGAAATTTCAATGCATGAAAATGGTACTTCCCTGCATGAAAATTAAATTTTGCCCCAAAAATATACACACACACACACACATGTATATATATATATATATATATATATATATATATATATATATATATATATATATATATATATATATATATATATATATATATATATATATATATATACATATATATATACTCGCAAAAGCCTGACGGGTCTGAATGCGGTATCTATCATGGGTATACAGAGAAACGGACTCACCATTTTCACATGCTGTATGATTTTTGGGGTTATTGTTTCCCCTCATCCTTTCGTTGGCTCGGAGCTCTGACTAATAGGAACATCATGCTAACAAAGGCATTTCAAATATATGCCGGTTAGAAGGTCCAGAGGTTGTTTGGTAAGACCCTAATTTATATGCTTTTTAAAGTCTAGGGTGGATCAGGCTAGAACGACTCACTGAGTTCAAGTAGTTATTTTGTATAGGGTTTATCCTTTCTGTATGAGATGATGAACCCTTAAACAGAGTATTTTGTAGTCATCTAGAGGACTACATATAGCGGCTCCTGAGGTAAGTAGAGACAATATTAGGGGGAGTGTAGTTTTTTGACGCCAATAGTTTTGAATGAGATTGTGAATATGGCCCATGCTGGGCACTTTTGGCCGACAGATGTATGGAAGAAGAAAATACAGAAGAGGGCATTGGAGCTGGATGAATGTTATTGCCAAGTGCACACGAGGTTCCATCGGAGCTTAAATCTTCATTTTTGTGTGTACGGTGGTCCAAAATATATCATTTGGTGGCACATTTCGGATACCAATTGTGAGTTGTCAAGGTATTGTGAAGTAATGATGAAGTTTATCACTCATTCTAGTCTCCTAATAACCGATGATGTCAGACTTAAAGGGTTGCCAATGTCAACTAGATTTCATGACAAATGTGATTATATGATATGGATGATGTAAGACTTCATGCATTATGTAAGATGTAATGCTTCAGTGTCCACAGTAACAGCCTGAGAGAAAGGCATTGTTTAGCAAAAAAGCAAACATTCGTGATGGCTGTGGCCAAGAGGTTTGCGTCTCGCAATGTGATATATTATCATTTTATTAGGGAAAGCTGCTGGGGGTCTCTCTTCAGGAAAGATGTTCAGCATTTGATCAATTTCAAGAAGACATTTCTAAGATGTACAATAAGAAAAGTAAAGAAGGTGTTGGGAAGTGCGTTTAACAACTCATATCACAGACGTCTACTTATGATAACGACTCTGGCTCATCACAATGGACCATGCTTCTGGTATTTGTGATTATAGTAATTGAGTTTTCTTTTTCTTTAATACGTTTTGGATAGTTTTATGTATTTCCATTTATATGTTTATTATCAATTGACGTATCGTACCTTTTATGCATTGTCACAGTCAATAGATATACGTACGCACCTACATATACAATTCTATTTACAAAGGGGGCATCAGTAGCCAGTAATCCGTAATTACAATTACATTGCTCTTTTAAGAAAATACATTCCTAGCTTCGCATTAATACAGTAGTGATTCATAATTCATATAGAGAACAAATACATAAATTTGTGTTAATTAATAAAGTATATATTTATATATATATATATATATATATATACATATAAAGATATACATATAGATATAAGTATATATATATATATATATATATATATATATATATATATATATATATATATATATATATATATATATATACATACATACATACATACATACATACATACATACATACATACATACTTGTATATATATATATGGCTTTGATATTTACATTATAGCTGGCTGAGTGAAAATCGAAAAAAACGTGTCATTTTAATAAGATTTACCTATGAAGAGGGATGACAAGGAAAGGTGGGGCAAATATGGTTATGATGGAACAATGTTCTCAGGTTAAAGAGCAGTGTGGCTGCAGAATAAAATTATGGAAATACATTCTCAAAATACATCACGCTATAAAAGGTTTTGTAGAGTGTAAGTCTTGACCTTTTGACAATAATTTATTGCGTGACGGTAACATCTCGATTGGTATATATGGTCAAAAAACATGTTTAATAGTCTGCCATATACCAATTATCGATGCATTGCTCAGTGGAAATTCATCTGTAAAACGAGCTACACATGAAGAAAAATGATTAACACATGATGAATCTGACTTCACTTCCTACTAAGAAGTTAGGGGGATGTGAGCAATGACGATGAGCACTGCCGTGGGAGTTCAGTCATGTGGAGTTTTCACTACACATGAATGAACTCCCACGGTTGAGAGCTTTAATTCGATACCACATTTGCCATGATCCGACACTGATCTAAGGAAATGACACATTATACAAATTAACATACTAAAAAGTGCCAAAATTACCCTGAAATGCCGATTAGTAAGTCACAAAATTAAAAATTCAACTTGGTATCCTTCATTTTCCGATTCAGCACACTTCGATTAGGGCAAAATACCGACTCCCACGGTTGAGAGCTTTAATTCGATACCACATTTGCCATGATCCGACACTGATCTAAGGAAATGACACATTATACAAATTAACATACTAAAAAGTGCCAAAATTACCCTGAAATGCCGATTAGTAAGTCACAAAATTAAAAATTCAACTTGGTATCCTTCATTTTCCGATTCAGCACACTTCGATTAGGGCAAAATACCGACTTTAAATAAAGAATGCTCAATAAGTGTGAATGAAAATTTCGCATTGAAAACTTTCATGCATGAATTTCTCATACATGAAAGCTTTAGGGGCAAAACGTGGGGGAAAATGTCATTTCCTTGCACAGAACTTTCATTTACATGCATGAAAAAATAAAAAAAATTATGCGTGAACAGTTTTGGATTCCCCGTGAATGTTCAATGTACACAGGCTTCACTGTATTTTGATTTTTTGAAAAAATGAGCTTTATAGTATAGAAGTTTTTTGAAATTATCATTAAGATTTTATGATATATTTTACCAAAATTATTGTTGCCAAAATAGAAGAAAAGTAAATCTAGCAATCTTTCAATTTGCTGAAAATTTCCAATTCGTCGGTGTGATCCGTATGACTGAATACAATTTGTCTTGTTTAATCAAGCAATTTGGTACGTCTTTGTTTAGACGAACACCGTGCTTTCGATTCGGAAACGGATTAAATTTGGACTTTCGGCATCGCCAGCTTTGCTATTGTTTATATTAGAGCTCAATTGTGACAAGTCAGATGGAAATGGTGAGGAAAATCAGAATGCCCAGTGAAAACAACCGCCAAACCTCCTATAGCTAAGTCACTTGCAACTTTCGAACACGTTTTGAAGCAGATTTAAAACGGGGCATTTGCCATGTGTGTTTTGTTTGTATTAGTTTTTTTGATAACCGGCTTCAAGCACTTAGTTGGTCAGCATGGCCAAATTAGTTTACAATTGTAAAGACTATGCTTGAGTGCAATACCAAAAGAGGTAGAATCATATAGTTCAATTAAAGGCTGATGATCTATCACCAGTTTTCCTACATTCTATAGGTTAGTGACAATAGTATAATCTGATATTAGAACTCGGAGTGGAATATTCCAGGACCTAGACGTTATTGCGCCAATTCTTTGTTTATTTTGCGAGCTTGCTCTCGATTCCCGCTTCATGCTCAGCGCCTGACCAAATCAGGCATTCAATAGTTAGCAGAATCTGGGGAAAGAGAGTGGTCACGTGACTACACAAATAACCTTTCAATTCGTTCTTCTCACACTTAAAAACATTCCATTACGATCATGTGACAGTAAGTGATCAGCTTTTGTCTCTAGAGTTTAGTGAGATTGACCTATATCTTCTCCACCTGACGTGCAGTCGCGGGTGCCATGTCTCAGCACAACCTTGCGTGTCCTACCAAAATATGACACCCTCAATCCAAAAGTTTACCTCGTGAATTGAGTCTTTCGGGATACTTAGTCTACGGTGAGAGACAGTTTGCTGTCAGTGCTACTCCTTAGACTACTCGGCTAGTATTACAGCACCAACCGACCAGCTTATTATGGAGAACTCGATATTTGAACAGACCATTCCTTATGTTATATGTGGACTGGTGAGCAAGCAGTGGTGCCATGCTGCACTAATTATCCAGTGCATACTCTGTTGCCTTTTGGGAAATCAGACTCTCTTATTACCGTTCATTGTTTGAGTTCGGTGTAACTTTATCATCATACGCATACAACTATTCTTAATGAAAGAAAGGAAAAGAATGGAGATCTCTGATAACCTGTGTAACTATACCAGCACATACAATATGACAATGCCTGTTTGTCTGACAATACTTGAACACCTAGTCCTCCCTCCCCCACACCTTGGTGCTGAAATGTTAATGATACGCATCTCGGCTGAGAACTGTACTCATTGCGCCTGCGTGCCACTTCATTATTACGTTAATAACATAACAAAAATACCACTTGGTGCCATCTCATTAGTTTCTGGTGATATGCAGATTCATATCATATCACAGAGGATTAGAATACGGCAGTCTGATACAAAGTCATGAGTGCTTCACACAAGAAGTCAAATACATCATCGTATTCACAATGAACACAACTGCAGAAAATACAGGTATGCATAATACTTCTTTCGATGGACTCAGCGATGCTGGAAATTGCAGCCTCGGGAACTGCTCGCTGGATAACAGTACTTTGATTACCAACGGATATAAGAGTCATGTTGGAGTTCTTGGTGTCCAATGCTTCATTTCGGTGCTAGTAGTACTAGCGAACAGTTTGATAATTGGCGCGATATGGAGAATGGGGAATCTGGTATTGCCTAACCATATATGGATTGCCCATCTAGCCGTGGCCGATATCTGTGTTGGAATCATGTTCATATTGAGGTTTGTTCTGAACATCATCGCCCCGGACAATGAGCCCTTGTGTAGGACCATCTTTATCTTCCTGACAGCCTCTCTTGGCTCCTCGTCCTCTGGACTCCTGGCGATGTCAATCAGAACCTATATTGACGTCAGGAGCAAAACACCCTTTAATCCGCTATCCGGGGCAACACAAAAGACAATTCGACAGGTAATAGGTGTGTGGTTGGGATGGATTGTTATTGGTGTTATTGGTCGCGCAATTCAGTTTGAAGAGACGGAAATCCTCTCCGGTTGTCGAAGCACGAATGGTATGTTTCATAAGGTGTTCGTCTTCTCCCTCTGTGTGGTGATTTTCATCGATAGTGTCTTCATTGGGCTGTTTCAATTCGCTACGTTCCGTATTGTTAAATCTCACGTCGATAACATGGCAGAGAAAGGAATGTTGTCAAAACCAAAACGCATAGACACAACAATTATAACTATAAAGTCAAACGGGAACATACCAAATCATGTACCAACAGTCTCTGCTTCCGTATCAGACATTGACAATATCACAACTAATGTTTCGACAGCTAACCTCGTGGAATCGAACCAATCTCTTACCTCCTTAGGATCGTCAATTGAGACTGACATGTCCAACCCTACAAACCCATCCGCAGACCGTGACAATCGACAGAGGGATTATAGGAAGACAAATTCAAAGAAGAGGAGGAGAAAAAGAGGTAGTTCTCTATCCGCGACCAAGACCAAAAGTGCACTCGATGCGTGGAGAGCCCGCGTGATGCACTTGGGCAAGCTGGCCAGTATAGTAACCCTACTGTTTACTGTTTGCTGGATTCCTTTCGGTATCGTGGCCACTATAAACGCCCTGTTTTTTACGCTGAGTGACACTATTGTACTCTCTGCAGCAACGCTGATGGGCCTCAATTCGTTGATGAATGTCTTTGTCTTGGCAATCAAGGGGGACGACTTTCGCTCTCAGTTTAAACAGATGCTGCAAATGTGTCAATGCTGTCGAAAATAGATTTAGACTTCTCTCACAACAAGCAAGTCACGATTTAGCCTTGATATGGCAGAGCAAGTGATCATAGATAGAATTTCAAATCTAAATTCTAATTATTCATCGCAAAATGTGCCTGTTGGAATCTTGTCTTGTTCCATACTATTTTGGTGTGTTCTATTATACTTGTCTTTTTGTTGTATTCGGGATGACGTCAGATGTCATTAACATAAACGTGATGTCTCTTCATGAATGCCATTACATTATCAGAATGTGGAAAATCATTGCCATTGTGTCTGAACTGTGCTGTGAACATATTGATATAGCTTTACTATTATTGCAATATCAATGAATAATTTGTATACAAACAAATGCATAAAGTGGTATATATATATATATATATATATATATATATATATATATATATATATATATATATATATATATATATATATATATATACATATATATATATATATATATATATATATATATATATATATATATATATATATATATATATATATATATATATATATATATATATATATATATATATGTATTAATTATGTGGGCAATTCCCCACAGGGTGATCACCATTGTATGTGTATATTACCTCTAAAGAACATCAAATTTCTGCTGGAAGTATCCGGTGTGTCACATAACCGTCTACACATATGTAATATGAGAAACGCGAGAGAATGCCGGAATATTACAAAAACGTTTAATGAAAACCCTATTATGACTTTTTATCGTCACCTAGGAGAGACTATCCAGGATATTGAATTTGAAATGCTAAATATGTGGACAATAGCTGGCGCGGGCTATTGCTGGCATATATTGTGAGTGTGTATAAGGGCACAAAGGCGTCGGGTAGTGTGAAAATTCACCTCGGTCCAATTTGATCACTAAGCGTAGTGTTTCGTGGCATATTTATATGAACTTAAAATGTTGTTATAGTGTAATTTCTACTTAGTGTTCCTACCTTAAATATCTAATCTATGTTTATATATTTGCTTATTTATAGATACTAAATGGTTTCTGTTTGCGTTATACTGCCATTGAATTGTGTTACTTACTTATATATGTTGACGGTTTATTTGTAATGATTTTAATTGTATTTTCAAGTTTGAAGTTTTTTAGATTTTAAACTGCACACATGTGCAACATAATTTTTATTCTCCATAATAATTTAGTCATAATTATGTGAACAATAAACAAATACCCATATATGCTTATCTGTACCAACAGTACAAGACAGTATATGAGTTTTACACATTGCTGTATTATTCATACAGAAATTCAGTTTCTTTCATACGGTATGGTGATATTAGCAGAGGAAATGATAGTTAGAATTAAAGTTGTTTATATAAATCCTGTACCAACTGTATTTTCTTTGTAAACTCAGTGTAAACTCTTAAGAAGGACAATAAAAACATTCCAAGTTTGGTCGAAAGAATCTTTATTGTCTGTCATCACTTTACGGAATCTACATCACTTCCAAGCATTTTCAAAATGGGACAAATAGTCACATGAGACACTCCACTCATGTTGGATGCCAATCAGACTTAAACCTTAACCTTCAGGATTTTTCAGATCCCCTACACTGATTATGCTCTTCTTGACCCAAACATCCATTTTTTCATCCAGTAAATTGGAATTGAACCATAGAGGCAAGGATAGTCTGTATTCCCATATTTTTGTTGTACAAGCCATCCCTATCTCTATCAATGCTCCTATGGTCCTATGGTGTATTCCCAAAAGTTTTTTTTTTTGTAATTTTTCATACAGCTTTTCCCAAAATGTGTCACCATATATATATATATGTATATATATATATATATATATATATATATATATATATATATATATATATATATATATATATATATATATATATATATATATATATATATATATATACACACACATTTATTTTAGGTATTGTAGACCACCTTCTTGAACCAAATTTTCAAGAATATTTCCCTTCAATCTGGGTGTTTTTCTGTTCCATAGGAAATGTTTAATCACATTTCAATAGAATCATTATCTGGGCTTGGCATGATAGGGACAGTAGAATATGCATAAATTTTGAGAGTGAAATTACGTAATTGTTAAAGTCTATATTGTTTTTCCATTTAGAGAATGCTTGGTTTCAAGTATAGTAAGGTAGTGTTATTTAAATATGTGATGTCATATTCTATTCCTAGAGATATAAAACAATTTGTCAAGTAGAGATTTAAATCCTTACATAGAGAAATTCTGCTGTCCCTCTTCCTTCCAAATTTACATTTATCTTAAGTCTTGAGATTAGGTGATATTCCTCTTAAATACTCTTTCATATTCTTAAGTTCCCATCACTCTATCTAATGAATAGGGTGGTGTCATCGGCAAACTGTTATATCCTGTTTTGCCTACCCTTTAGTCTGATCCACTCCAACACCACGGACTTCCTAAATAATTCCCCCAAGAGTACCACAGCTAAAACAAATATGTAATGGGATATCGGATCCCCTTGTCTGCTCCCTTTTTGTATTTGAATACAATCTGATGAATGCCCATTTTGATTTTTTTAAATACATCATTTTGTAAACTTTTACTAACTTCAATAGTTTGTGTACTGAAATTAAAGATTTTTTTAGAAAGTTTGAAATGAATTTCCAACATATAACATAAAAAGCTGTTTCGAAATCAACCAGAACCAAGATACCTTCTTCATTTTCTAAAACAGATTCAGTTAAAATTTCTAGGGTTAGACGAGTATTTCCCCCCTATAAATCTTCCCAGCACAAATCCTGTTTGACTATCACCTATTACTTTTGAAGATGGTTCCTTATTAATTGTACAGATATACAAATAGAATTTGTAAAGTGAATATGATTGTTGGTCGCCAATCTTCTAAGACATTCCTCATTTTGTTACCTTTGGGTATACAGATGATAATACCTAAGTCATGCTTTTTCCCGAAGAAAGAAAATCTTTAAATCTAAAAAAAAAATTGATCTTGTTCAATGCAATTTGTAGAACACATTGGTAAAGCCATCTGGGCCTGGACTCCTGTTGCCCCCACTACCAAAGACTTGTCTATGTAATTCAGTTTTAGAGATCAACTGATCCATTGCTACACTTTTCTGTTCCATTCAGTTTATGAAATGTTTTGTGAAGTCTCCAAAATCCACTATTTGCTTTTCAGGTTTACCACTGTAGAGTGGCTTGATAACATTTTCCCATTTCGTCTAAAATGTCATTTAAGGTGGTACCATTTTCAAATTTCAACTCTGAAGTTTGTATTTTCCAAATTTAGAAAAAAAGTGTTTTCTCCCAGAACACTTTTTTTTAGTTCTGAACCTGACAAAAGATCCTTGAAATTTAACGTCCCCTGATTTTTCTAGTTAATCTTTTTAACTTTAATGAGTTCCTTTTCAATTGGTTTGTCTGTTAAGTCTCCCAAAGTTTTTCAATTGTAACCATCAATTCAACTTTATTTACATATCAATTCAATTTTATTTATTTACATAGTTTTTACCAAAAGTTGGATTATATGGGGTGCACGCATGTACTTCAAACATTAACAAAATTTCTGCTTCTATTTCCTCTAAAATTTCTTTGGCGTTCCAAAGTTCTGAGTTTAATATCCATAATATGATACCCCTCTTAGATTGAACAAGTTTGGAAACTTGGTCAATGAACTTACAATACAATACAATACTATACAATACAATTGCAACTTGGCAAGAACAACAATTTACAAAAGTCGTTTAAAACTCTTAATCTAAAGAAATCTTAAGCAAAATATCTGCTAAGTGATTTAAGACAAGATACTTTATCAGAAAGGAACAAAGAGATTACACATTTTGACGGTAGGCGGAGTCGTGTCTTTAAAACAAAGGAAAAGTTTAACGTATCCTTAAATTATTTTTGGAGAGATATCGTTAAACACATCAGGAAGAACTTTCAACCAAGTCTTCCTCAAAATAAAGGTTTCTAAAATAAAGGTTTAAAAGTGTTAGAGTATGTTTAGGCGTCAGGATTAGAAAGACCACGCAGTTTCGTTTAGTAATAGTCTGCAAAGTTTGGTTTCATTATGAGATGCTAGGTGGTGCTATAGTTTCTGAATTGAAGACCAAATATCAATGACCAAGTGCATTCTGAAACATATACATTATACAAACATGACATCCTAGTGGGGTTTCCACCAGGAATAACTTCCCCGAGAGAGGATTGTCGCTCGAGGGCGTAGCCCGAGGGCGACAGTTCTCTCGAGAGGAAGTTATTCCTGGTGGAAACCTCAAACGGATGTCATATCTGTCTTATCATACCGAACAAATACAAAACACAAAGGGGGGAAAATTACAAACACCAGAGATATTGGATAAACACTCGTCGTCTGCCTTGTTGAACTAGTTTCACCGGTAGGTCACTCGGCAAACTCCGTAGGTGTTCGGGCCTAGCGGTCATTACTCTTCGGGCTAGCGGTGACTATTCAACTAATTCATGGCTGTTGCCGTGAATTATTCAACTATTTGATTAAGCTGTTAAGGACAACAGCCTGTCACTAAGGAGTGAGAAAAACATGACGATTAATCCATGGCCATTGACCATCCATAATCAAGAATCTTCACGTGAGGTATAATAAATAAGTATAATGGATGACTTGTGGAGATTAATTGTTGAGAGTGTATTATTGAAAACTATACAGCCCTAGGTATTCACATTCTGAAACAATAACATGAAAGTATAATGGATGACTTGTAGAGATTAATTGTTAAGAGTGTATTATTGAAACCTACAACAGCCCTACAGTTGCGACATTTAATTCCTGCATTAAATGCGTAGGCAGCTCGGGCATAATACACGACCACACGCCCGATTGCCGCCCGGTTTCCTGGGCATGGATGCACGGATGACCTCACAACTGAACGTAGTTTTGATTCGCAAGCTTTGCGGGTCACTGATGAGCTTGGCTTATATTTCGACTTGTTATCAATGGGGTTATGTACAACTAGGCACTGGCAGTCGTCCGGTCGACTGGTGCAGGAATTATATATCTGTACTGTAGGTATTCACATTCTGAAACATACACTTGTAAGTATAATAGATGACTTGTGGAGATCAATTGTTAAGAGTGTATTATTGAAACTTACTACAGCCCTAGGTATTCACACCTACAAAGAAATCCGCACAATTCAACAAATCATCTCCTCATTAACTCCAAAAATGAATCATATAAATCATATTAACAAAGGTCATAGCGTACAACACACGGTTACACTGTGAGCAAATCTATATATATTCTTTCCATTTCCTGCCTGAAATTGATTTTATTTTTTCTATGTATAGTTGACTGGACACGTATGGAAATATACAAAACTTCTAAAACTCTGATGCGTGACTTAATTTTTATGTCAACTTTCCTGTAGATTTTTCAATATTGACCACATGTTATATACTTTAGGCCCGTGCAAAGTATTTTACTTATGATTGTCTGAACTATATTTTAACACTTCTGCGTACTTTTTAATATTGGCCTTATGCCGGCTATTTTGAACTCTTGCAAAATTGTTTCACTTATTACAATCAGAGTTGTATTTTGTTGATATTTTTATTCTGATAAATGTGAAGACTATCCTAGAAAAAGAAAGGTGTGGAAACAAGAATGCAATTAAGATTTGTTGGATCTCGCCCTGCAACCATAGTGTACATGAACAAGTGAGCCACGAGTGATTAGTTATGATGGGTGATTCCGATCCTCGTGTGATATTATACAAATATGGACTGATCCCGAGGGCAATATCAGGTTATATGGACCGAGGGAGAGCAATATTGCCCGCGGCCTTCGGCCTTGGGCAATATTGCTCTCCCTCGGTCCATATAACCTGATTTGCTCGAGGGATCAGTCCATATTTGTTTTATTATATGACCACTGATAAATGGAAGAAGCATTAATTACACATCAGACAGATTGTTAAGAAACATTTTGATTAAACTACCTCTATCAGGTATCCTTAATACAATAATAATCATAATAATAATAATCATTTTGAAGCAATAATCTTTAAAACTTCAAAACCCTCAAATTAAATTGAGCCTTAATCCACCCTTATTGGCTTCCAAATGTTCAATCAGAAAAGTTCAGATCTTATCGAATCCCTCCCTCATTTTTTTTTTTTTTTTTATATTCTAAAATTATTATTATTTATTTTATTTTTTTAAAGATTTTTTCTATTTTCTTTCATATATTTTTAATTTTTTAATTTTTTAAAAAATCTATTTTATATTTTTATTTATTATTATTTTTTTTAAAATTTTTTTTTATTTATTTATTTATTTATTTTTTTATTTTTTTATTATTATTATTAATATATATATATATATATATATATATATATATATATATATATATATATATATATATATATATATATATATATATATATATTTATATTTATATTATATCTATATTTATATATATATATATATATTTATATATATATATATATATATATATATATATATATATATATATATATATATATATATATATATATATATATATATATATATATATATATATATATATATATATATATATATATATATATATATATATATATATATATATATATATATATATATTTTGGGGGGGGGGCAAACTGGTGGTCGGTTATGTCACAGCCCTTCTGATTGGCTGTTTGCATGCTGGGGAAATCTGGGGGTGTGTCACTATTCTGGCACTCTCATTGGATGGTGTGCCTCTTTGGGATCAGTCAATATTGTCCAGTCCATCAACTGTTTTGATGGACTGGTTGGGAGATATTCCCTAGTATAGGAAGTGGTCATAGCCTGAATTAACCAATCAAAAGAGAGATTGGTCAGTGGTCATATAATAATTAGGCTTATCCATATCCATTTTGCCACTGTTGTTTCATTCGTAAATGTGGTTGTTCTTACCCTTTTTCTGGAAAGCCCTACCCAAAAAGTTAGACATGCGCTGCAATCCGTCTTTGCTGAAGAAAAAATATTCCTTTGAGATAAATTCTATGATATCATAAACTGCAAAATCTTTTTAACATATGACTGGTTTTGAAAGGTCATACTTGCGGTTAAAGATTATAAATGTGGGAATTTGCAGAAAATATAAATGATGGGATTAGTGATAAGAAACGAAATATCAATTTCATTGGCCTTATATCATTACAGCTTATTGGTAAGTATAGTATCGTGTTGTTGAAATATCAGAGCAAAAGAGCCCGAGGCCTACTACAGAGCAGAAGTTTTGACGCGCATAGAGAGATACTGCAAGGGAAGATATACTACCTGAAACCAATCTTCATCAGTTAGAGCCTGCTCATAGTGTGCACTCTACCTTCAGGCAAGTAGGCTTGTCCTTTCAACTGAGTATTAATGTATTCACAAAACGTCATGTTTTCGGCACTATCAGGGGATGCGCGGACATTGCATTTCGTCAAAACACAACTGCGAGTGCTGTATAGTCAACGGTGGTATGTACATGTTGAACAGAAATTAAAGTGCCCAACTTGTGCTTTTGACTTCAACCTAAGCAGGTTTGTTTGTTCTTAAAAATATGAAAATGATTATAACGGGCCTTCAGAAAATATCAAATTTATTGACTTATTATAGTTGATGATTTCTATTATACCTTTCTCATACTAAAGCACTTTTGAAATACCACTTTGCCGTGCTTTGTTGACCAATATTACCTAGTTTGTGGGTGGATTTTAAAAAAATGTCTGCACATATTTGTAGCCATGGTAATATAAGAAATACGTATATTGATCAACACGAACTACATGTCAACGTAAACTAACAACTATTGCTAATCTGATACTATCACAAATGGGATGGACGTATTTGTTTTCTTTGATTTTTACGTGTGAGCCACATTTCTATGTCTTTCTATATTCATTATGGTACGAGTATGAATAACTTGCATACACACACTGACAGAATGGCGATAGTAGTATTAGTCATTGATCCAAGACTTCCGCAACATAATTAATGTTTGATTTGGTGCATTATCAACATTTATTGATATGCAAATAGACACGCTTACAGTAGAGACATTTAATTCCTGCACCAGTCAAGCGGACGTTTGCCAGTGCTTGGTTGTACACACAACCACGGATATCATGTCAAAAAAATAAGCCAATCACAGCGATGACCCACGTAGCCTGTGAATCAAAGCTACGTTCAGTTGTGAGGTCATCTATGCATCCGGGGTTGCGGTCGTGTATTATGTCCGGGCTGCCCATGCATTTAGTACAGGAATTAAATGTCGGCAATGGATTTTGATCTACTTAGCGCGGATGCGAAAACCTGTCAGGCCAAGGTTCAGGATTTAAATGTCAGTGTTTTAACACAAATCATAATATATTTCATCGTGAAAACTATAAAGATTAAGGCTGTTTATATCTTTGAAAGTACGTGTGGTTGTTATAGAAGTTGTCGAGCAAAACCTTAGTTTAACTGTTCGATGCTAGAGAGCGCTGTATGGTCAGATTAGAAATCCCAGCACCAGTGAACACACTCTCCACGCGGAGATACGCTATGCTGTGATACTAGTCGTGGAGCAATCGCGGTAGCCGGTAGACTGGATCGATGTGCCGGGGATTGCAGTAAACACAGCTTTCTAAACATGTTGTTGAAAACAAAATTCTGCTCAATTGTATTGTATTGTATGTTTATTGACTGTATAAAATACAAAATCATACATTATACAAAAATATATGAAAAACAGGAACGAAATATTTAGAACACAAAAGTATAAACTAAATATAAACTAATACGGGCTATTCAGAAGGAACTTGCCCTGTACAAATATATATTAATAATGTTACATAGTAAATTTATGATTCGCAAATAAGCATGTAGAAGAGATAGGTCCTAAGGGATAGTATATAATACACTTGCCCTGTACAAACTTATTTCAATAGGGTTAGAGACCAAGCTTTAAACACTAGATAGATGGTCTGTCTAGCAGCGGAGAGTGAGATAGGCATGTTAAGGCCCAGTCACACTTAAGGGTCCGACTATCGCACGATTTTAAAATCGGCAGGTCGGACCCGATTTTTTCACCTATCGCCTGCGTCTAAAAAGTCGGTACTGGGTTAATATCGTATATGTCGCAGTCACAATAGAGCTCGACTATCGCACGATTTAAAAATCGGCAGGTCGGACCCGATTTTTTCACCTATCGTGCGTTCGTCGCATCCGATTTTTAGGCCAAATACAAAATCGGATCCGACTAAAAAAGGTCAGTACTGATTTGCGAACCTGTTTGCAAATCAGTGCCGATTTTTGAAAAGTCGCAAGACAATTTTTTGACGCATTTTTCTAGCAATAAAATCGGCTCCGATGAATCGTAAAAGTGTGACAGCAAACATCGCACGACTACTTTATCGCAAGACAAATCATTGACGCATTTTTCTAGCAATAAAAAAATCGGCTGCGATGAATCGCAATAGTGTGACTGCAAACTTGTCTATTTTCAAAATCGGAACGTCCAGTTCCGATTTTAAAACAAGCAAAATCGGATCCGATTTTAAAATCGTGCGATAGTCGGACCCTAGTGTGACTGGGCCTTTAGCCTATGCCTTCTCTTTGCTTAATGAGCTGAATATACATATAATACACATATTTAACAATTATACAGAATACCTCCCAGTTCACCTTTTCTGGGTATTCGTGTTTGACTTCCCTAGAAACAATGCGAGGAGGTTACTTGAGGAGGAAAGTACAGTTTTCCCCATGCCATGGTTCGACTCGTTAATAGCCTGCAACATTTCATTTCTTAAGGTGGATACAGATGGACAGGAGATAATCAAATGTCTCGCGTCCTCAAGTTCAAAAAGGTCACAACATTCACATGTTCTAGTGGTCCAGAGTTCATTTCTAAGTTGTTGTTTGTCACTCTTTAACTCCACATACTAATGTCGCCATCAATTCACATTGTTTCATTAGGGACGGTAAACTGTCAGAAATTTGCCACCATACCAGGTAAGAACCCCCATTCCCTATTGGACTTAGATTATATGTCGCCTTATAGATAGTACTCCTGTACGACCAATCACTTTTTTCTATTTCCCAAGCTCTCCTCCATATCATATCTTTCCACTGGGGTTTGCTGTATATGACCATGCCTCTGAGCATCCTCATGCATTCATCATAGTACCTAAAGAGGATTGCAGTCTTTAGGATATCATAAATTATGCTCTGGGATTGATTGAGTATAAATATAACTACTGTCATCTTTTAACATGGCAATTGTTCTTAAAAAGAGTAGTTTCTTTACATAGATGAATATCTCAAGTTTAATCCACCCTAAACCCACAAAATGATGTTTGATTCGGAAGGAACCTCGAGACCTACAGCAAATCGTGGCACTATGTCTTATGATAGATATTAATCAAAATTAGTTTCATAAAAAATGTATGAAAGTCAACGTATGTATTTTGTATGCATTGCACCACCCAATGTTTCCAAACAGCTAAATCGATATGTTTCATTTCCGCTTCGTGAATGAAATCGATGATCATTAATACAATGTTTAGTAAACGAGCAATAACATTAAAAACGTACGTGTATATCTGAACAGTTAAAACAAACACACCCACGTGACCATATGATAAACCTTTAACACCTGCTGCAGCCTATATTCGAATTTTTTCTCCATATTTCAAAAGCATATTGTAGAAATCATTTACGGTAGAAATGTTAATCAAAACAAAACGAAATTCTTAATTCCCTCAAATATTCTATCGATTTCATGATTTAACACCTAACCTTTTTCAAAAATGCCTGTGCAAAGTTAGTATGACGTTTCATTGCATTTTCCAGGCTGTTATCATTCTCCAATTCTGCCAATCACCACTGCGAAGAAATGCATCGTGTCGCCATTCTCCTAGCTGTACTGGCCTTAGTGGCAGTGAGTCAGAACATTGCTCCAACATCTGCAAAATCTGAAACACCGGATGCCATGTTATCTTCTGCGATTTCTGAAAATGGGGAAGAGAGTGAGTATTGGCGATGTCTCGAAATCTGTATAGGGTCAACGATAGAAAGATACTGTAAATTATCTGTCACAAATGGAAATATGCCAGTCATTATAATGGCTACGATAATTAAAGGCTTGTATACTAGATCTAGTAGTCTAATGCAACTGCACAAAGTATGTAATGAAAAAAAAGAAAGACATATCCCGTTTCAGATTGATTGATTGGATGGTAGCAATGATACCTTTGTTCATCATTTCATATGCAGGTGTACAAGCTGATAAGGAACAAAAGTCGCAAAGTGGGAAAGCAGGAATACCACACGGATCGCTCGGTGGTTGGTGAAAATGGAAGCAGTTCAAATTATCATTATGAGGGAGTTTTGGTGGCGTGACACGTTTATCTCTCAGTAATAATTAAAAGCTTCCTGCAAACCGCACAAACAAGAACACGAGAAGAAGATCTTTAATGGGATCCGGTGAAGGGATACGTTTTATTTCACAATAATATTTTAAGATTCATCGAGTAATATTTGACGACGAGGAACACTAATAGGCCTTCGTTGAACTGTTTTGGTGATGGTATTCAGTAACATTTGGTTTCTGCACCAGTTGGTCGGTGTGGTCGTGTGAAACGTCCAGTCTGTTCACAACTTAACAACAACATAACTTAAATGTATCTTTACTAAACGTTTTATTGCACAACAAAAACAAAAATGATTTCAACTTGGAAGACTTGACATAAGTAACACAATGCTTTCATTGGAATGGAATGCATTTTAATCTCAACAAGATTCTCGACGTCAACCAACAGAAACAGCAACAGGCAGAAGAGAGGGTTTGGTGAAGGGAAACGATTCCTTCTCTATCCAACAAAGGAAGCATTATTGTACAATCTATATGCATGGACATTGTATTGAACGCATGGTTTGGTGACTTAGAACAAAAGCTTTTAAAAGAATAATATTTGAAACATATTTGAAGAGGCTCTGTTAAACTCAACTAGAACAAATTTCAGTAAAATATTACTTGAGTCCTGAATATCTTTTGAAAATCAAAAGACATTCTGAACAAAGGACATTTCTAAAACTAATGACCACTAGAGCACGCAAGCATATATAAAGTATAAATTGATATTCTTCAATAACTTGTGATATGATTAAATACCAGTAGAGCTTGGCAGCCATCGTGTTGAGTCGTCTGCTTGGAATCATGGCAACGCATCACGGAAGCTTTTCGGCATATTTTTCATAAAATCCCAGTTCATAGTATCGAACATTTATGATTAAACTACAGACAGGACCTCATTGAAAAAAAATGCAATTATCAATATACTTTTATTCAATTTTTCTGGCTTAGTGGTTGATTACCATAGCAACATAATCTGTACAGAATTCTAGTCTCAGGGCATTGCGTGAAATCCTTGTCTGGGCTTTCTGTTACTTGGCATAGTTAAAATATAATGTTGGGTCAATGCCACGACAAACTGCTATAATGAGATTTCAAGATATTTGCATAGGTGTAAGACCATATGTATCCTTTAATTGTGAATGGCTTAATAGGACAAATAGAAAAACGTTTGAACAAGCATCCCTAGAATTTTCAATAAAAGTAACTGTTAGAGCATCATAGTCTTGTTTCTTTGTTATTTTGTCGATTCCAAGACCTCATTGAGGTTTATCAGAACGATAATACGAATAGATTCAACATCTTCGCGCAGTTTGCTATGAAAAAAGTATAATAAGAACACTCATATTACCCCAACTGTTGATGATTCCATGCAATAGAAAAGCCATAATACTAGGTAAACACATAAAAATTGAGTAACTCAGACTTTTCACCTGCAGTCAATTCATTAGGGTTAAAGGGGTGATTCGCTTGTGTAATATCAGAATAAATATGCAATGCACCCCTTGAACCAGTAGATCTGACTGTTTCATCCTAAAATAAAATATCAGATTTGAAAACCCGAGATCAATGCGCTTTCCCATACCCATACATTTTCCTTCTAACTGGTGCTGTCTGGTCACAAAATCCAGATACACCCAATCAATTCCATCCTGTAAAACCCACAACTTCAAACTGTAGGTGATCCATATTGACGTTATCACATCCTGGAGGTTTCCCTCTAATGGGAACATACAGTACATACATCTAATTCCTGCACCAGTCGACCGGACGTCTGCCAGTGCCTGGTTGTATAAAACCCCATGGATAACATGTCAAAAAATAACCCAAGCACATCAACGACCTTTACGTATCTTTCTAATAACATATACGTTCAATTTGGGTAATCCATGCATTTATGTCCATGAAACTGGGTACCAATCGGGCGTGCTGTCGTGTAGTATGCCCGGGCTGCCCACGCATTTAGTGCAGGAATTAAATGTCGGCACTGTAGTAGCTCAGTTGGTTAGGTGTCGGACTATAAATCAGTAGGTTGCTGGTTCAATTGCCGCCCGGGGTACTTTGGTCTGTCCTTGGGCAAGGCAGTTTAACCCATATTGCCTCAGTCTACCCAGTTGCACAATGAGTACCTGACAGTGCTTAGAGCTTGTGCGCTATATGCTGCCAACTGCTCTATAATATCCTTCGGGGGATTGAAATGGTTTTCGTGTGGAGGAAGGTCGTGTGAGCACTTCGGTGGATACCTTTACCCTTTACTTAATGTCTCAACAGCGTCAACCACCTCTTTATATAGTGAATGGAGTTTTGAGTAATGGGCCTTGACCATCGCTAGCCGATAGTTGTTAACTTTATGGATGATATGGTTAATGTGCTCTTCATCGTATCTAGGTAATGACTTAGTAGAGCAAACATCAGCAAAATGTTCCCTCAATACATCCACAACCTCGCCTAGTTCATAGACTACCTCTTCCTTTTTGTTCCGTATTGCCATGACATTTGTCTGCTTCTGATTGCGAGACTTAACCAATCTCTAAAATCAGCAGCTCTCATGATATCATTAATTTTGTTTTGTTCAAATTCCTTTTGGACCCATTTCATTTTTTTTATATTTTTTTCGGCACTCTAATGCTGTAATCTGGTTTAATTCCCGGCCGGGGCACTTAGGTCTGTCCTCAGGCAATACAATTTATTCCATATTGCCTCAGTCTACCCAGCTGCAAAATGGGTACCTAGCATTAATAAGGCAGTGCTAAGAGCTTGTGCGCTATATACTACCAGCTGCTCTGGAATAACCCTCGGGGGATTGAAAATGGTTTCCGTGTGTACAGACCTGCTAGGGGAGGAAGGTCGTGTGAACATTTCGGTGGATACAAGACTATAAACCAAATACCTTTACTTTTGACATGCGCTAAAAGCCTTTCAGGAAGTGCAATATAGTCAAGTGTAGATGCACACCAAGATCTCTTAAACGTGTTAATAGGCCTTTAGTTATTTGTCTCCTGGTAAACAGGTACTCAGTATCAAGGAAAGCTCGTCAAAGAATTTTACAACACGTCGCCCATTTATATTATAAGGTCTCCTATTGGACCTAGAGCCGCAGAGGTGCCCAACATCATCATTGAAATCTTCGCAGTGACAGAATGCCTAGAGATTTTCATGCCGCTGTCGATACCACTTGTCGTCGGGAGAATGGCCGAAAGATGCACCTGGAGATTTTCATGCCGCTGTCGATACCACTTGTCGTCGGGAGGATGGCCGAAAGATGTACCTGGAGATTTTCATGCCGCTGTCGATACCACTTGTCGTCGGGAGAATGGCCGAAAGATGCACTTGCATGGTGCCAGCACATGATCCACCATGAGCCACCTGGACTGATGCCTGCCCATGGAATGCCCTTTGCACATTTATTGGAGAAATGCAATGGAGAACCAAACCCACAGGGGGAGTACCAAGATAGCGAGAGAGACCCAAGATTGAGGGATTGGGAGACAAGACGTCAGAAAGAGAGGAACAATTTCGAGAAGAGAACCAAAATGGGAACATGTATTTATTCTGCGGTGATAATGATATGTGAGTTAGATATTCACGAGTCCAGATAGGTTACACAATTATCACGCCATCCCGAATCAGAAGATCGCGCGTGTGTGGCTTGGGGCTTGATCTTAGACATCGTCTCTATGCGTAACTACTTAGCTTACCAGGGCCCTTCCAGAAGAATCAACTGCCTAGGGGATAGGGGGCGCTCACCTAAAAATATATTGGCGTGAGGTAAGGGGTTAGGGGGGAACCAAATAAACAATCATTGATGGGGGTGTTGTGATGAGAAGTAATACACAATGAGAGAAGGGGTGTAGAAAAATGATAAACAGTGGGGGGGGGGGGGGGGCACTCGTGTACTGCAATGTACAATGTAATTGTCTCTTAATCTCGCACTATTGGTCACTCTTTCTCGCTATCTTGGAATACATGGCAATGGGCATGCAATAGTGTAGACATTAGGTGTTTGTCCAGTGTCAAAGGCAACCATGGTTGTTTTGGGTAGTTATTTTGAAGGGCATTTTCTGTTATCAATTAAAGATAAATTTCTCAGTGTATGTATCTTTATTGACTGTAAACTCAAGATTTACAAAAAAAGTATATATATATATGAATAAAAAAAGTTTAATGTCATTAATACAAACATAAAAAAGAGCAAGAACTGAAGTAACCGAAAAATAAACACTAACAACAAACCTATTTACAAGCATTGTCCACACCGGAGACTTATCAATATTACTAAATAATTCAGACCGAGTACATAAGTAAATTGTCAATGCGGTAATGGCTTTATCTGTGTAAAGCTATGCTCGCCTGCCTTTTCTGTGCAGTTACGTAGAAACAAATTCATAACAGGGTGGATTTTGGATTCACGTTGCATTATATATTTCTCTTTATTGTTATTTTCAATTCGGCTATGATAAACAAGATTAAACATAACAGCAAAAATAATCAAGAATATGAATGTGTTCTTGTAGCACCATTTGAATAAACACATGATTATCATTACCAAGTTGACAAACAGTTGTTCCATTACTAAGACTTGAAATAAGACTTCAAAACCCACGTCCAAACCAGCGACATGGTGAAAAAAGTGAGAAAACGAAATAGAGAAAAATGAAAGCCATACCATAACGCCTAACTGTATCAACTTGGCTGATTTGTCCTTATAGACCTCATATATACCAAAAGGGTGCAAATCATAGACCTACTACCACACATATAACTTTTGCTGATATTTATCCTAAAATGCACAAATTGACCTACTGCTAAACGGTAAACGCCGTTGTCCCTAATAAATTGGCTAATGTCTATTCTTAATAAGTCATAACATTACCATTACTTTGAAAGAAACTGAGCACAAACATTTATGAAAACTACATTTATCCACTCTAAATATACCTGCATCTATACCATAATGGAGAACATCGTCATCCATACCATATTCTAATATTCATTAGCATGTCCTCTTCGGCAGAAGCAATAAATGCACAAATATTGGTGCTAAAATGTTGATAGATATGAACCTCTGCTGTGAAGTGTACTCTACTTCTGCATATTGCACCTGGGTGGCACCTAATTTTCACGTTATTGACACCTCCACATACCAATTGGCGCCTTCTGGTAATATCTGGACTGCGGAAAATCTCATTCATATAATTTCACAGAGGGTTAGGATACAGAAGTCAGCCAAAGTCGGGAGCGCTTCACACAAGGAGTCAAATACATAATCGTATTCACAATGAACACAACTGCAGAAAATATGGATATACATAATACTTCTCTTGGTGGAGTCATTGATGCTGGAAATTGCAGCCTCGAGAACTGCTCTCTGGAGAACAGTACTTTGATTACCAACCGATATAAGAGTCATGTTGGAGTTCTTGGTGTCCAATGCTTCATTTCGGTGCTAGTGGTACTAGCGAACAGTATGATAATTGCTGCGATACGGAGAATGGGGAATCTGGTATTGCCTAACCATATATGGATTGCCCATCTAGACGTGGCCGATGTCTGCGTTGGCGTTATGTTCATATTGAGGTTTGTTCTGAACATCATCGCACCTGACAACGAGCCCTTGTGTAGGACCATCTTTATCTTCCTGACCGCCTCTCTCGGCTCCTCGAGCACTGGGCTACTGGCGATGTCAATCAGAACCTATATTGACGTCAAGAGCACAACACCCTTTAACCCGCTATCCGGGGCAACACAAAAGACAATTCGACAGGTAATAGGTGTGTGGTTGGGATGGATTGTTATTGGTGTTATTGGCCGTGTAATTCAGTATGAGGAGACGGAAATCCTCTCCGGTTGCCAAAGCACGAATGGTATGTTTCATAAGGTGTTCGTTTTCTCACTGTGTGTGATGATTTTCCTCCACAGTGTCTGCATAGGGGTGTTTCAGTTTGGCACGTTACGCATCGTTAAATCTCATGTTGATAACATGGCAGAGAAAGGTTTGTTGTCAAAACAAAAACGCATAGACACAACAACAGTAACTATAAAGTCAAACGGGAACATACCCAATCATGTACCAACAGTCTCTGCCTCCGTACCAGACACTGGTACTATCACAATGAATGCCTCGACAGCTAACCTCGTGGAATCGAACCAATCTCTTACCTCCTTAGGATCATCAATTGATATTGACATGTCCAACCCTACCAACCCATCCGCAGACCGTGACAATCGACAGAGGGATTATAGGAAGACAAAGTCAAAGAAGAGAAGAAGACAAGGACGTAGGTCTCCATCTGCGACCAAGACCAAAAGTGCACTCGATGCGTGGAGAGCCCGCGTGATGCACTTGGGCAAGCTGGCCAGTATAGTAACCCTCCTGTTTACTGTTTGCTGGATTCCTTTCGGCATCGTGGCCACTATCAACGCACTGTTGTTTCCGCTGAGTGACACTATTGTTCTGTCCGCAGCAACGCTGATGGGCCTCAATTCGTTGATGAATGTCTTTGTCTTGGCAATCAAGGGGGACGACTTTCGCTCTCAGTTTAAACAGATGCTGCAAATGTGTCAATGCTGTCAAAAATAGAATTTGTATCCCCTCACAAACCCAATTCACTTATAGGATCCTCCTATTAATCTGAGTAAGCGCAAGAAATCTTTGATTTGGCTTTCCGTTCTTCACCACCTTTTATTGCTATCAGGACTGAATGGGTGGATGCTCATGGTGCATTACATGTACTACACAAATTTTCTGTGAACAATATTTTGGCAAACAACATTTCTCGGATTCCTTATGGGCTTATTAAGTAAATACATGGTCATTTCGCCATTTTTAATAAAGCCAACACTAGTTTTCTTCTATCTATTATGATAACACCAAGTGGAACTTAATATCTAGGCCATCAGTGAATAGAATAACAAGCCAAATAAAATGAAACCTCTTATCAGCTTATATAACAGCAGGAGATAGTTTCAACTGTTTTTCTCACAATTGCATTTCATTAAAAACGTAGTCACTTCAAACATGCATTTTGGGTATCAAATACCATATGATTTTCCCAGAAATTAACCTCATTATAGTATAACACAATATCGGAGGGAATAATATCACACTCTTCTTTTAAATTGACATATTTCCGAAGTAAGGTAATTTGGAAGTTGAAAATGCAAAGCACTTTTTTCCTTTCAACGAAAAATTCGAATCAACACATAATCAAATTGAAAATAAGCATGTATTTGGTTAGGTGATACCCTTCATATTTTTTCCTCCACATTTGGAAAGTTTGATGATAGAAGATTCAGCTTTAAATCACATTATATTTGTTTTTCATCTATTTAACTCTCATTTCTTACCTCATGCTGGGAGGGTACTTTTTGATGCTTAATGTATTCCTCGCCAAAAGACCGCTCAGAAAGTAAATACTCTATAAAAGGACAAACAATATGTTTATATATGTAAATTTATGTGTATATAAATATATACAATTACATACATACTAGTATATATATATATATATATATATATATATATATATATATATATATATATATATATATATATATATGTATATATATATATATATATATATATATATATATATATATATATATATATATATATATATATATATATATGTATATATATGTGTGTATATATATATATGTGTGTATATATATATATATATATATATATATATATATATATATATATATATATATATATATATATATATACACACACATATATGTATGTATGTTAATATCTATAAATTTGTATATCTATATCTATCCGTCTACCTATCTACATAGATAGATGGATACATGAATATATACATGATATGACGAGTAAGCAAAGTTTTAAATGCCCACGCAGCTCAATGATGTTCAGGAATCCCCCTTCAAATGCAGTCAAAAAGTTACAAAATTGTTTTCCGTAACGTCATTCTTTACTTCTTTACATTCTTCACACGAAGACATTAGCCGACATACGTATGGAAGAAGAAAATACGTTAGAGGGCATGGGAGCTGGAAGAATGTTATTGCCAAGTGCAAACGAGGTTCCATCGGAGCCTGAATCTTCATTATTGTGTGTGTGGTAGTTTAAAATGTATCATTTGGTGGCACATTTCGGATGCCAATCATGAGTTGATGAGGTATTGTGAAGTGATGATGAAGTTAATCACTCATTCTAGTCTGCTAAAAACAGATGATGTCACACTAAAAGGGTTGCCAATATTGCCTAGATTTCGTGACAAATGTGATAACATGATATGGATGATGTAAGACTTCATATATGATGTAAGATGTAGCGCTGCAGTGTCCACAATAACAGCCTGAGAGAAAGGCCTTCTTTGCAAAAAAGCAAACATTCGTGATGGCTGTGGCCAAGAGGTTTTCGTCTCGCAATGTGATATATTGTTATTGGCGGGGCCCTCAGGCCACGCCTATCTGGGAAGCTGCTTTGAGATGTCCATAGTCCGGACGGCCATGTTGGAAATGCTGAGGCCGGACTGAATATAATTCTCTATTCTGATTGGTTATAATATACATGTTGGCCCGGTACATTACCTTTGCCGCGGAAAATCGTGCCTTCCTTATTTTAATTTAGCATGAAGTTTTCAAATATATCAAATATTTTAAGGGGACATAAATTATGTTTTTAAGTATAGGAAGGAAATTACTAAAGAAAAAAAATACTATGTGTATAGAATGAAATCAGGAGACTTCGTAACCAAACTGGTTCGTCACCCAAACTGATGCGTACCCAAGTAGCTTCGCACCCAACATATTTCGAAGTCTCCAGCTTGCGCCTAGAATTCCGATATTTGTTTCATTTCTACAAAAATGATACAAATCTAGTCATTATAAATTATTTTCCTCTATAATGTTAATATTCTTTATTACATCCGGTTTCCTCACAAGTTCATAAATAACTTGGCCCCGCCTTTTGACTATTGATGCTTTGCATCTACAACCGTATTTGTTTTATTAGGGAAAGCTGCTGTGGGTCTTTTGTCAGAACAGATGTTCAGCATTTGGTCAATTGCAAGAAGACATTTCTAAGATGTACAATTAGAAAATTAAAGAAGGCGTTGGGTAGTGTGTTTTACAACTCATATAACAGACGTCTATTTTGATAACGACTATGGCTCATCACAATGGACTATGCTTCTGGTATTTGTGATTATAGTAATTGAGTTATATCTTTTTCTTTAATATGTTATGGACAGTTCTATTTATTTCCGTTTATATGTTTATTTGCAATTGATGTATCGTGTCTTTTGTCACAGTCAATAGATATACGTACAAATCTACATATACAATTCATTTTCCAAAGGGGGAATCAATAGCCCACATATAAAGAAAAAAAACTCTTCCGTATCAGATCCAAATAATTACAATTATATATATATATACATATATATATATATATATATATATATATATATATATATATATATATATATATATATATATATATATATATATATATATATATATATATATATATATATATATATATATATATGAATATATATATATATATATATATATATATATATATATATATATATATATATATATATATATATATATATATATCTTTATAACATTTATAAAATTTATAAAAATTTATAAAATTTTCATGCATGTAATTTGTCATATGCCTTTGACATGGCACATACATCTGGGTTAATTTGATTCCCTGTCACACTGATAGGAAGTATAGGAAATTGAGCTACGTACATTAAACACCTGCATACATTGAACAGTTTTGGATTCCCCATGACTGTTCAATGTACACAGGTTTCACTGTATTTTGATTTTTTGAAATAATGAGCTTTATAGTATAGAAGTTTTTGTGTTGGTCGGCAGTAGCCGATCCTACACTATAAGTCTTCCCTCCCCATTTATAGGGTATCTAATGGGC
>OZ012687.1:12890626-12916512 GCA_963942565.1 Maea johnstoni | reverse complement strand
ATATATATATATATATATATATATATATATATATATATATATATATATATATATATATATATATATATATATTATATATATATATATATATATATATATATATATATATATATATATATATATATATATATATATATATATATATATATAATATATATATATATATATATATATATATATATATATATATATATATATATATATATATATATATATATATATATATATATTATATATATATATATATATATATATATATTACATGTGTATATATATATATATATATATATACATACATATATATATATATATATATATATATATATATATATATATATATATATATATATATATATATATATATATATATATATTTATATGTTTATATATATACATACATATATATATATATATATATATATATATATATATATATATATATATATATATATATATATATATATATATATATATATATATATATATATATATATATATATATATATATATATATATATATATATATATATATATATATATGTATATATATATATGCATATATATATATACATATATAGATGTACATATATGTATATATATACATATATATATATATATATATACATATATACATATATATATATATATATATATATACATATATATATATATATATATATATATATATATATATATATATATATATATATATATATATTCAATATATATATATATATATATATATATATATATATATATATATATATATATATATATATATATATATATATATGTATATATATATATATATGTATATATATATATGGTGATATTAGCAGAGGAAATGATAGTTAGAATTAAAGTTGTTTATATAAATCCTGTACCAACTGTATTTTCTTTGTAAACTCAGTGTAAACTCTTAAGAAGAACAATAAAAACATTCCAAGTTTGGTCGAAAGAATCAATATTGTCTGTCATCACTTTACGGAATCTATATCACTTCCAAGTATTTTCAAAATGGGACAAATAGTCACATGAGACATTCCACTCATGTTGGATACCAATCAGACTATACAATACAATTGCAACTTGGCAAGAACAACAATTTACAAAAGTCTTTTAAAACTCTTAATCTAAAGAAATCTTAAGCAAAATATCTGCTAAGTGATTTAAGACAAGTTACTTTATCAGAAAGGAACAAAGAGATTACACATTTTGACGGTAGGCGGAGTCGTGTCTTTAAAACAAAGGAAAAGTTTAAAGTATCCTTAAATTATTTTTGGAGAGATATCGTTAAACACATCAGGAAGAACTTTCAATCAAGTCTTCCTCAAAATAAAGGTTTCTTAATAAGATATACTCGGAAGTGTTATAGTATGTTTAGGTGTCAGGCTTAGAAAGACCACGCAGTTTCGTTTAGTAATAGTCTGCAAAGTTTGGTTTCATTATGAGATACTAGGTGGTGCTATAGTTTCTGAATTGAAGACCAAATATCAATGACCAAGTGCATTCTGAAACATATACATTATACAAACATGACATCCTAGTGGGGTTTCCACCAGGAATAACTTCCCCGAGAGAGGATTGTCGCTCGAGGGCGTAGCCCGAGGGCGTAGCCCGAGGGGGACAGTCCTCTCGAGAGGAAGTTATTCCTGGTGGAAACCTCACACGGATGTCATATCTGTTTTATTATACCGAACAAATACAAAACACAAAGGGGGGAAAATTACAAACACCAGAAATATTGGATAAACACTCGTCGTCTGCCTTGTTGAACTAGTTTCACCGGTAGGTCACTCGGCAAACTCCGTAGGTGTTCGGGCCTAGCGGTCATTACTCTTCGGGCTAGCGGTGACTATTCAACTAATTCATGGCTGTTGCCGTGAATTATTCAACTATTTGATTAAGCTGTTAAGGACAACAGCCTGTCACTAAGGAGTGAGGAAAACATGACGATTAATCCATGGCCATTGACCATCCATAATCAAGAATCTTTACCCGAGGTATAATAAATAAGTATAATGGATGACTTGTGGAGATTAATTGTTGAGAGTGTATTATTCAAAACTATACAGCCCTAGGTATTCACGTTCTAAAACAATAACATGAAAGTATAATGGATGACTTGTAGAGATTAATTGTTAAGAGTGTATTATTGAAACCTACAACAGCCCTACAGTTGCGACATTTAATTCCTGCATTAAATGCGTAGGCAGCTCGGGCATAATACACGACCACACGCCCGATTGCCGCCCGGTTTCCTGGGCATGGATGCACGGATGACCTCACAACTGGACGTAGTTTTGATTCGCAAGCTTTGCGGGTCACTGATGAGCTTGGCTTATATTTCGACTTGTTATCAATGGGATTATGTACAACTAGGCACTGGCAGTCGTCCGGTCGACTGGTGCAGGAATTATATATCTGTACTGTAGGTATTCACATTCTGAAACATACACTTGTAAGTATAATAGATGACTTGTGGAGATCAATTGTTAAGAGTGTATTATTGAAACTTACTACAGCTAGGTATTCACACCTACAAAGAAATCCGCACAATTCAACAAATCATCTCCTCATTAACTCCAAAAATGAATCATATAAATCATATTAACAAAGGTCATAGCGTACAGCACACGGTTACACTGTGAGCAAATCTATATATATTCTTTCCATTTCCTGCCTGAAATTGATTTTTTTTTTTTCTATGTATAGTTGACTGGACACGTATGGAAATATACAAAACTTCTAAAACTCTGATGCGTGACTTAATTTTTATGTCAACTTTCCTGTAGATTTTTCAATATTGACCACATGTTATATACTTTAGGCCCGTGCAAAGTATTTTACTTATGATTGTCTGAACTATATTTTAACACTTCTGCGTACTTTTTAATATTGGCCTTATGCCGGCTATTTTGAACCCTTGCAAAATTGTTTCACTTATTACAATCAGAGTTGTATTTTGTTGATATTTTTATTCTGATAAATGTGAAGACTATCCTAGAAAAAGAAAGGGGTGGAAACAAGAATGCAATTGAGATTTGTTGGATCTCGCCCTGCAACCATAGTGTACATGAACAAGTGAGCCACGAGTGATTAGTTATGATGGGTGATTCCGATCCTCGTGTGATATTATACAAATATGGACTGATCCCGAGGGCAATATCAGGTTATATGGACCGAGGGAGAGCAATATTGCTCGCGGCCTTCGGCCTTGGGCAATATTGCTCTCCCTCGGTCCATATTACCTGATTTGCTCGAGGGATCAGTCCATATTTGTTTTATTATATGACCACTGATAAATGGAAGAAGCATTAATTACACATCAGACAGATTGTTAAGAAACATTTTGATTAAACTACCTCTATCAGGTATCCTTAATACAATAATAAAACATCGTTTTGAAGCAATAGTCTTTAAAACTTCAAAACCCTCAAATTAAATTGAGCCTTAATCCACCCTTATTGGCTTCCAAATGTTCAATCAGAAAAGTTCAGATCTTATCAAATCCCTCCCTCATTTTTTTTTTATATTCTAAAATTATTATTATTTATTCTATTTTTTAAAGATTTTTTCTATTTTCTAATTAATTTTTTGAATTTATTTTATATTTTTATTTATTATTATTTTTTTTAAAATTTTATTTTATTTATTTATTTAGTTTTATTTTTTATTTTTTTATCATTATTATTATTATTAATATATATATATATATATATATATATATATATATATATATATATATATATATATATATATATATATATATATATATATATATATATATATATATATATATTTTTTTTTTTGGGGGGGGGGGGGGGGGGGGGGGGTAGGGGGGGGGGGCAAATTGATGGTCGGTCATGTCACAGCCCATCGGATTGGCTGTTTGCATGCTGGGGAAATCTGGGGGTGTGTCACTATTCTGGCACTCTCATTGGATGGTGTGCCTCTTTGGGATCAGTCAATATTGTCCAGTCCATCAACTGTTTTGATGGACTGGTTGGGAGATATTCCCTAGTATAGGAAGCGGTCATAGCCTGAATTAACCAATCAAAAGAGAGATTGGTCAGTGGTCATATAATAATTAGGCTTATCCATATCCATTTTGCCACTGTTGTTTCATTCGTAAATGTGGTTGTTCTTACCCTTTTTCTGGAAAGCCCTACCCAAAAAGTTAGACATGCTCTGCAATCCGTCTTTGTTGAAGAAAAAATATTCCTTTGAGATAAATTCTATGATAAATTATGCTGCAAAATCTTTTTAACATATGACTGGTTTTGAAAGGTCATAATTGCGGTTAAAGATTATAAATGTGGGAATTTGCAGAAAATATAAATGATGGGATTAGTGATAAGAAACGAAATATCAATTTCATTGGCCTTATATCATTACAGCTTGTTGGTAAGTATAGTATCGTGTTGTTAAAATATCAGAGCAAAAGAGCCAGAGGCCTACTACAGAGCAGAAGTTTTGACGCGCATAGAGAGATACTGCAAGGGAAGATATACTACCTAGACCAATCTTCATCAGTTAGAGCCTGCTCATAGTGTGCACTCTACCTTCAGGCAAGTAGGCTTGTCCTTTGAACTGACTATTAATGTATTCTCAAAACGTCATGTTTTCGGCACTATCAGGGGATGCGCGGACATTGCATTTTGTCAAAACACGACTGCGAGTGCTGTATAGTCAACGGTGGTATGTACATGTTGAACAGAAATTAAAGTGCCCAACTTGTGCTTTTGACTTCAACCTAAGCAGGTTTGTTTGTTCTTAAAAATATGAAAATGATTATAACGGGCCTTCAGAAAATATCAAATTTATTGACATATTATAGTTGATGATTTCTATTATACCTTTCTCATACTAAAGCACTTTTGAAATACCACTTTGCCGTGCTTTGTTGACCAATATTACCTTGTTTGTGGGTGGATTTTGAAAAATGTCTGCACATATTCGTAGCCATGGTAATATAAGAAATACGTATATTGATCAACACGAACTACATGTCAACGTAAACTAACAACTATTGCTAATCTGATACTATCACAAATGGGATGGACGTATTTGTTTTCTTTGATTTTTACGTGTGAGCCACATTTCTATGTCTTTCTATATTCATTATGGTACGAGTATGAATAACTTGCATACACACACTGACAGAATGGCGATAGTAGTATAAGTCATTGATCCAAGACTTCCGCAACATAATTAATGTTTGATTTGGTGCATTATCAACATTTATTGATATGCAAATAGACACGCTTAGAGTAGAGACATTTAATTCCTGCACCAGTCAAGCGGACGTTTGACAGTGCTTGGTTGTACACACAACCACGGATATCATGTCAAAAAAATAAGCCAATCACAGCGATGACCCACGTAGCCCGTGAATCAAAGCTACGTTCAGTTGTGAGGTCATCTATGCATCCGGGGTTGCGGTCGTGTATTATGTCCGGGCTGCCCATGCATTTAGTACAGGAATTAAATATCGGCAATGGATTTTGATCTACTTAGCGCGGATGCGAAAACCTGTCAGGCCAAGGTTCAGGATTTAAATGTCAGTGTTTTAACACAAATCATAATATATTTCATCGTGAAAACTAGAAAGATTAAGGCTGTTTATATCTTTGAAAGTACGTGTGGTTGTTATAGAAGTTGTCGAGCAAAACTTAAGTTTAACTGTTCGATGCTAGAGAGCGCTGTATGGTCAGATTAGAAATCCCAGCACCAGTGAACACACTCTCCACGCGGAGATACGCTATGCATACTAGTCGTGTAGCAATCGCGGTAGACTGGATCGATGTGCCGGGGATTGCAGTAAACACAGCTTTCTAAACATGTTGTTGAAAACAAAATTCTGCTCAATTGTATTGTATTGTATGTTTATTGACTGTATAAAATACAAAATCATACATTATACAAAAATATATGAAAAACAGGAACGAAATATTTGGGACACAAAAGTATAAACTAAATATAAACTTGCCCTGTACAAATATAGATTAATAATGTTACATAGTAAATTTATGATTCGCAAATAAGCATGTAGAAGAGATAGGTCCTAAGGGATAGTATATAATACACTTGCCCTGTACAAACTTATTTCAATAGGGTTAGAGACCAAGCTTTAAACACTAGATAGAAGGTCTGTCTAGCAGCGGAGAGTGAGATAGGCATGTTAGCCTATGCCTTCTCTTTGCTTAATGAGCTGAATATACATATAATACACATATTTCACAATTATACAGAGTATCTCCCAGTTCACCTTTTCTGGGTATTCTGTGTTTGGCTTCCCTAGAAACAATGCGAGGAGGTTACTTGAGGAGGAAAGTACAGTTTTCCCCATGCCATGGTTCGACTCGTTAATAGCCTGCAACATTTCATTTCTTAAGGTGGATACAGATAGACAAGATATAATCAAATGTCTCGCGTCCTCAAGTTCAAAAAGGTCACAACATTCACATGTTCTAGTGGTCCAGATTTCATTTCTAAGTTGTTGTTTGTCACTCTTTAACTCCACATACTAATGTCGCCATCACTTCACATTGTTTCATTAGGGACGGTAAACTGTCCGAAATTTGCCACCATACCAGGTAAGAACCCCCATTCCCTATTAGACTTAGATTATATGTCGCCTTATAGATAGTACTCCTGTACGACCAATCACTTTTTTCTATTTCCCAAGCTCTCCTCCATATCATATCTTTCCACTGTGGTTTGCTGTATGTGACCATGCCTCTGAGCATCTTCATGCATTCATCATAGTACCTAAAGAGGATTGCAGTCTTTAGGATATCATAAATTATGCTCTGGGATTGATTGAGTACACCTATCCTGATATTACCATTAAACTTTTCGGCTCTCATTAAAGTGATTACCTTGTAAATACTGTCATCTTTTAACATGGCAATTGTTCTTAAAAAGAGTAGTTTCTTTACATAGATGAATATCTCAAGTTTAATCCACCCTAAACCCACAAAATGTTGTTTGATTCGGAAGGAACCTCGAGACCTACAGCAAATCGTGGCACTATGTCTTATGATAGATATTAATCGAAATTAGTTTCATAAAAAATGTATGAAAGTCAACGTATGTATTTTGTATGCATTGCACCACCTAATGTTTCCAAACAGCTAAATCGATATGTTTCCTTTCCGCTTCGTGAATGAAATCGATGATCATTAATACAATGTTTAGTAAACGAGCAATAACATTGAAAACGTACGTGTATATCTGAACAGTTAAAACAAACACACCCACGTGACCATATGATAAACCTTTAACACCTGCCGCAGCCTATATTCGAATGTTTTCTCCATATTTCAAAAGCATATTGTAGAAATCATTTACGGTTGAAATGTTAATCAAAACAAAACGAAATTCTTAATTCCCTCAAATATTCTATCGATTTCATGATTTAACACCTAACCTTTTTCAAAAATGCCCGTGCAAAGTTAGTGTGACGTTTCATTGCATTTTCCAGGCTGTTATCATTCTCCAATTCTGCCAATCACCACTGCGAAGAAATGCATCGTGTCGCCATTCTCCTAGCTGTACTGGCCTTAGTGGCAGTGAGTCAGAACATTGCTCCAACATCTGCAAAATCTGAAACACCGGATACCATGTTATCTTCTGCGATTTCTGAAAATGGGGAAGAGAGTGAGTATTGGCGATGTCTCGAAATCTGTATAGGGTCAACGATAGACAGATACTGTACATTATCTGTCACAGAAAAACGGGCTTTCAAATGGAAATATGCCAGTCATTATAATGGCTACGATAATTAAAGGCTTGTATACTAGATCTAGTAGTCTAATGCAACTGCACAAAGTATGTAATGAAAAAAAAGAAAGACATATCCCGTTTCAGATTGATTGATTGGATAGTAGGTTGGAGATGATATGGTTAATCTCTGGTTGTTATATCGACTCTATGTATAGGAAAAACATCAGGGAGAAAAAGGGAGAAGGCTAGACTAGCCCCTACTTTACTGATAGCCAGAGTCCGTTGGTATAGACCCACGCTCGTAAAGGATGTCCCAACAGCCAACCGATTTTGTTCTGACGTATTCTTATTTTTTTTTCATGTCTTGTATGTTCACAATATTAAGCTGATGCTAAGGGCCTGTCCTATTTAATACAGCCCGCTTTGTACAATTTACTAATTTCTTGATATGTTTGTTCGTAATTTGTTCTTTATATATGAATTTTGTAGCTACAACTACAGTCAATAAAGAATATATATATAGTAGCAATGATACCTTTGTTCATCATTTCATGTGCAGGTGTACAAGTTGAAAAGGAAAATAAGCCGCAAAGTGGGAAAGCAGGAATACCACACGGATCGCTCGGTGGTTGGTGAAAATGGAAGCAGTTCAAATTATCATTAAAAAGGAGTTTTGGTGGCGTGACACGTTTATCTCTCAGTAATACTTAAAAGCTTCCTGCAAACCGCGCAACAAAGAACACGAGAAGAAGATCTTTAATGGGATATCCGGTGAAGGGATACGTTTTATTTCACAATAATATTTTAAGATTCATCGAGTAATATTTGACGACGAGGAACACTAATAGGCCTTCGTTGAACTGTTTTGGTGATGGTATTCAGTAACATTGGGTTTCTGCACCAGTTGGTCGGGTATGGTCGTGTGAAACGTCCAGTCTGTTCACAACTTAACAACAACATAACTTAAATGTGTTTTTACTAAACGTTTTATTGCACAGCAAAAACAAAAATGATTTCAACTTGGAAGACTTGACATAAGTAACACAATGCTTTCATTGGAATGGAATGCATTTTAATCTCAACAAGATTCTCGACGTCAACCAGCAGAAACAGCAACAGGCAGAAGAGAGGGGTTGGTGAAGGGAAACGATTCCTTCTCTATCCAACAAAGGAAGCATTATTGTACAATCTATATGCATGGACATTGTATTTAACGCATGGTTTGGTGACTTAGAACAAAAGCTTTTTAAAAGAATAATGTTTGAAACATATTTAAAGAGGCTCTGTTAAACTCAACTAGAACAAATTTCAGTAAAATATTACTTGAGTCCTGAATATCTTTTGAAAATCAAAAGACATTCTGAACAAAGGACATTTTTAAACCTAATGACCACTAGAGCACGCAAGCATACATAAAGTATAAATTGATATTCTTCAATAACTTGTGATATGATTAAATACCAGTAGAGCTTGGCAGCCATCGTGTTGAGTCGTCTGCTTGGAATCATGGCAACGCATCACGGAAGCTTTTCGCAATATTTTTCATAAAATCCCAGTTCATAGTATCGAACATTTATGATTAAACTACAGACAGGACCTCATTGAAAAAAAATGTAATTATCAATATACTTTTATCAATTTTTCTGGCTTAGTGGTTGATTACCATAGCAACAGAATCTGTACAGAATTCTAGTCTCAGGGCATTGCGTGAAATCCTTGTCTGGGCTTTCTGTTACTTGGCATAGTTAAAATATAATGTTGGGTCAATGCCACGACAAACTGCTATAATGAGATTTCAAGATATTTGCATAGGTGTAAGACCATATGTATCCTTTAATTGTGAATGGCTTAATAGGACAAATAGAAAAACGTTTGAACAAGCATCCCTAGAATTTTCAATAAAAGTAACTATTAGAGCATCATAGTCTTGTGTCTTTGTTATTTCGTCGATTCCAAGACCTCATTGCGGTTTATCAGAACGATAATACGAATAGATTCCACATCTTCGCGCAGTTTGCTATGAAAAAAGTATAATAAGAACACTCATATTACCCCAACTGTTGATGATTCCATGCAATAGAAAAGCCATAATACTAGGTAAACACATAAAAATTGATTAACTCAGACTTTTCACCTGTAGTCAATTCATTAGGGTTAAAGGGGTGATTCGCTTGTGTAATCTCAGAACAAATATGCACTGCACCCCTTGAACCAGTAGATCTGACTGTTTCATCCTAAAATAAAATATCAGATTTGAAAACCCGAGATTAATGCGGTTTCCCATACCCATACATTGTCCTTCTAACTGGTGCTGTCTGGTCACAAAATCCAGATACACCCAATCAATTCCATCATGTAAAACCCACAACTTCAAACTGTAGGTGTTCCATATTGACGTTGTCACATCCCGGAGGTTTCCCTCTAATGGGAACATACAGTACATACATCTAATTCCTGCACCATTCGACCGGACGTCTGCCAGTGCCTGGTTGTATAAAACCCCATGGATAACATGTCAAAAAATAACCCAAGCACATCGACGACCTTTACGTATCTTTCTAATAACATATACGTTCAATTTGGGTAATCCATGCACTGTGGGGCCAAATGGGCCCAAATTGCCAAGTTGAGAGCATATGTGGGCATATCTTTGGAAGACATTTTCATATTCTCATCATTTTTGACCACATGATAGCCAATGGGGAAACAAAAAAATCAATAAACTCAAATGACCTTGATTGACCTTGGATGACCTTGAAATGACATAAGAAAACATTTTTTTCTCAGCATATCCCTCTTTCAATAACTTTTTTCTGCCCAAAATTGTCTGAAAATGAAAAATCTGCTCTCATACGATTTTGAGCAAGGCACTCTAGAATACATTTACAAAAAAATCGGTACAAAAAGTACAAAAATGAATTTTTTTCGTGAAGGTCGAAATTAACATATGCATTTTCTCTTCTACTGCCAGACATGTAAGCCCTACCAAGATGACAACCACATAACTGATTAGAGCTAAAAGTACAGATATCATTTTTAAAAAAGACTATGCCGATATCTGCTTCCGTTGCAAAGATATGTCCAATTTTTGAAATCCAAGATGGCAGCCGAGGGCGGCTATCTTGGATTTTTGAGGTCAAAGGTCATCGTAGATTTCGAAAATAGGACATAACTTTGCGATGAAAGCAGATATTGGGGTGATCTTTTTTTATGATATCTTCTCCTTGGGACCAACCTGATAATGTGGGTTTGGTATTGGTAGGGATGCTGGTTATGGCGCAAGAAAAGCAAATAAATATTTTCATATCATACTTCATAAAAAAATTCAAAAGTTGCTTTTTCTGACAAGATTTTCTCGAAAATATATACTAGAGTATGATGTCTATGATAATAAGGGGGAGTAATTTCCATTTTTGTATTATTAGGGGGCAATAACTTTGACCAAAAATCAGATATGTTGAAAATACATAGTTAAAGGTCATTTCAAGGTCATTAGAGGTCATATCAATGTCATTTTAATTCTTCAAATGTTTTGTACTCCTGCAAGCCATTTGGTGGCCAAATTTCATAAAGTTTCGGTCATGCACTCCAGAGATACAGGGCCACTTGACAATTTGGGCTATTTTGCCCCGTAGTGTGCATTTATGTCCATGAAACTGGGTACCAATCGGGCGTGCTGTCGTGTAGTATGCGCGGGCTGCCCACGCATTTAGTGCAGGAATTAAATGTCGGCACTCTAGTAGCTCAGTTGGTTAGGTGTCGGACTATAAATCAGGAGGTTGCTGGTTCAATTGCCGCCCGGGGTACTTTGGTCTGTCCTTGGGCAAGGCAGTTTAATCCATATTGCCTCAGTCTACCCAGCTGCACAATGCGTACCTAGCATTAATAAGACAGTGCTTAGAGCCTGTGCGCTATATGCTGCCAACTGCTCTGTAATATCCCTCGGGGGATTGAAATGGTTTTCGTGTTGAGGAAGGTCGTGTGAGCACTTCGGTAGATACCTTTACCCTTTACTTAATGTCTCAACAGCGTCAACCACCTCTTTATATAGTGAATGGAGTTTTGAGGAATGGGCCTTGACCATCGCTAGCCGATAGTTGTTAACTTTATGGGTGATATGGTTAAAGTGCTCTTCATCGTATCTAGGTAATGACTTAGTAGAGCAAACATCAGCAAGATGTTCCCTCCATACATCTACAACCTCGTCTTAAATAGTTTATAGACTACCTCTTCCTTTTTGTTCCGTATTGCCATGACATTTGTCTGCTTCTGATTGCGAGACTTAACCAATCTCTAAATCAGCAGCTATCATGATATCATTAATTTTGTTTTGTTCAAATTCCTTTTGGACCCATTTCATTTTTTTTTGAAAAAGATTTTTCGGCACTTTAATGCTGTAATCTGGTTCAATTCCCGACCGGGGCACTTAGGTCTGTCCTCAGGCAATACAGTTTATTCCATATTGCCTCAGTCTACCCAGCTGCAAAATGAGTACCTAGCATTAATAAGGCAGTGTTAGAGCTTGTGCGCTATATACTACCAGCTGCTCTGGAATAACCCTCGGGGGATTGAAATGGTTTCCGTGTGTACAGGCCTGCTAGGGGAGGAAGGTCGTGTGAGCATTTCGGTGGATACAAGTCTATAAACCGAATACCTTTACTTTTGACATGCGCTAAAAGCCTGTAGTTATTTGTTTCCTGGTAAACAGGTAAAAACTCGTTAAAGAATTTTACAACACGTCGCCCATTTATATTAGGTCTCCTATTGGACCTAGAGCAGCAGAGGTGCCCAACATCATCATTGAAATCTTCGCAGTGACCCTTACTTGCTGATGCCATGTGCTCGGTCTGCTGTGTTTGTACATAGGGCGTCTAAATTAGGACTTGAACATGAAAGAGCTTAGAGATTTTCATGCCGCTGTCGATACCACTTGTCGTCGGGAGAATGGCCGAAAGATGCACCTGGAGATTTTCATGCCGCTGTCGATACCACTTGTCGTCGGGAGAATGGCCGAAAGATGCACCTGGAGATTTTCATGCCGCTGTCGATACCACTTGTCGTCGGGAGAATGACCGAAAGATGCACCTGGAGATTTTCATGCCGCTGTCGATACCACTTGTCGTCGGGAGAATGGCCGAAAGATGCACCTGGAGATTTTCATGCCGCTGTCGATACCACTTGTCGTCGGGAGAATGGCCGAAAGATACACTTGCATGGTGCCAGCACATGATCCACCATGTGCCACCTGGACTGATGCCTGCCCATGGAATGCCCTTTGCACATTTATTGGATAAATGCAAGGGAGAACCAAATCCACAGAGGGAGTACCAAGATAGCGAGAGAGACCCAATATTGAGGGATTGAGAGACAAGACGTCAGAAAAAGAGGAAACATTTCGAGAAGGGAACCTACATGGGAACATGTATTTGTTATGCGTTGATAATGATATGTGAGTTAGATATTCACGAGTCCAGATAGGTTACACATATCACGCCATCCCGAATCAGAAGATCGCGCGTGTGTGGCTTGGGGCTTGATCTTAGACATCGTCTCTATGCGTAACTACATAGCTTACCAGGGCCCTTCCAGAAGAATCAACTGCCTAGGGGATAGGGGACGCTCCCCTAAAAATATACTGGCGTGAGGTAAGGGGGGGGGGGGGACCAAATAAACAATCATTGATGGGGGTGTTGTGATGAGAAGTAATAAACAATGAGAGGAAGGGTGTAGAAAAATGATAAACAGTGGGGGGGGGGGGGGGGCACTCGTGTACTGCAATGTACAATGTAATTGTCTCTTAATCTCGCACTATTGGTCACTGTTTCTCGCTATCTTGGAATACATGGCAATGGGCATGCAATAGTGTAGACATTAGGTGTTTGTCCAGTGTCAAAGGCAACCAAGGTTGTTTTGGGTAGTTATTTTGAAGGGCATTTTCTGTTATCAATTAAAGATAAATTTCTCATTGTATGTATCTTTATTGACTGTAAACTCAAGATTTACAAAAAAGTATATATATATATATATATATATATATATATATGAATAAAAAAGTTTAATGTCATTAATACAAACATAAAAAAGAGCAAGAACTGAAGTAACAGAAAAATAAACACTAACAACAAATCTATTTACAAGCATTGTCCACACCGGAGACTTATCAATATTACTAAATAATTCAGACCGAGTACATAAGTAAATTGTCAATGCGGTAATGACTTTATCTGTGTAAAGCTAAAGCTATGCTCGCCTGCCTTTTCTGTGCAGTTACGTAGAAACAAATTCATGACAGGGTGGATTTCGGATTCACGTTGCATTATATATTTCTCTTTATTGTTATTTTCAATTCGGCTATGACAAACAAGATTAAACATACTGCAAAAATAATCAAGAATATGAATATGTTCTTGTAGCACCATTTGAATAAACACATGATTATCTTTTCCAAGTTGGCAAACAGTTGTTCCATTACCCATAATAAATGAAATAAAACTTCAAAACCCACGTCCAAACCAGCGACATGGTGAAAAAAGTGAGAAAACGAAATAGAGAAAAATGAAAGCCATACCATAACGCCTTACTGTATCAACTTGGCTGATTTGTCCTTATAGACCTCATATATACCAAAAGGGTGCAAAACGTAGAGCTACTACCACACATATAACTTTTGCTGATATTTATCCTAAAATGCACAAATTGACCTACTGCTAAACGGTAAATGCTGTTATCCCTAACAAATTGGCTAATGTCTATTCTTAATAAGTCATAACATTACCTTTACTTTGAAAAAAAACTGAGCACAAACATTTATGAAAACTACATTTATCCACTCTAAATATACCTGCATCTATACCATAGTGGAGAACGTCGTCATCCAAACCATATTCTAATAATCTTAAAATGATAAGGTCATTTTGGGGCATTGCTGGCGGAAGCGACCTTGTTACTTGCTACTTTCAGCTACTTTTTAGCACCGCATTTATGGCCTACGTGACCTCACTCACTGCGACACTATTTTACACTCTTTAACCCTGTACTTTTGGCCAATCAGAATTATCTCAATTTTGCTACTTTTGCAGTGTTTCACTCATGATAAAATTTTCCACGTTTTTTTGGCCAATCAAATTCTTGGCGTCTTTCTGCTCTACCTGGTGGTTTCTGATTTCTGACAGTCGCATTTTGTCAGCCGAGCAGTCAACACGCAGTAAAAATTCTCTCGATAGTTAAGTGTGGTGAAGATTAATTGATTGCCTGTGGTTGACAAAATAAGCGGCGCTAAATCAGCATGGCAGATAAGCAGTACTTGTGCAAGAAATGCAAGACACGCCACGTTCCACCAACAGGCAAGAGATGCATGTATGGACAGATCACCTCCACGGGTCAGCAGGATGCCCAGCACTTAGCCGTTCTCCATGCTATCCAGCGGGACATGCAGTCCATGGCCACTCGCCTGTCATCCCTAGAGGGTTCTACAGAGATAAGCGACTGCACACAAGCGGGCCAGGGCAACACACACACAAGTGCTAATAGTGGTGCGTTATCTGCTGGAGTGGGGCCAGAGGTCAATCTCATGGGTGCAGATGAGGAGAGAGACGACGACGATGACATCCCATTGAGGCAGCTGTCCTGTAAGGCTAGGAGAAGGCAACAGTCACCAATTCGTGGGACTGATCCTAGTGCTGGAAATGTGGCTAACCCCAGGATCCCGAGTGATCTGGGGCAGAGAAGGGTTAATGTAGGTGTCCCGAGTGACCCTGCAGTGCATGTACACAGTATGGCTGGTGGGGGAATCCCAAGTGAATCCCGGAGTGGTGGGGAAAACCTGATGGCAGGGGGTATCCTGAGTGATTCCCGTCAAGATATCTCATATAACGGGGTCCCGAGTGACCCCCGTGAGCATGGCTTTGGTAACAGGGTACCGAGTGACCCTCGTGAAACACGTTGGGCGCGAGCAGGCGATACTCCACTAGACGGCCCCCTTGCACCAGTTCAAGTCCCAGAGCGTGCGAACATGGATACAACTGCCAATGACATCAGAGAGGACCGTGACGTGATGGCTGATGTGGCTCGTCGTCTCCTGGAGCTCGGAATGCAGGAAGCAGAACCGGGGGTGCATCACGAGGCTATTGATAGGATTCGGAGGCGAGGTAAGAAATCTGGGCAGGCTCGCACTAATGAGGATTTTGTTGTTAGGGAAGTTGAATGGCCACACTTTCATGTTTTTAAAGGTAGTGATAGGAAAGCAACGAGGTTTGAAGACATGAATTTAGCAGATTTTGTGTATGGTTTTCTTACAATGCTTGAATCACCTAGATCTCGTTTTAGTACACCAGTTATGCTAGAAATTCTCAAGGGTGTTGTTTCTGATGCCATGGACTTCCCGTGGCAGAATGTACGGAATTGTTACAGGATTATCAGTTCACAAGTGGAGATGGGATTGATTGATTGGGTTGATAGAGAACAAATATATCGTCTGAGACAGCGGTATGCACACAGGTCTACCGCACCACCTGTTAATGTGGCTGCAGGTAGGACAGTGGGTGATAAGAAGCCATGTTTTGCCTTTCAGAAAGGAGAGTGTAGTCAGGCCCGTGATCACGGCATGTTCTATCATTACTGTGCTTACTGTGCTAAGGTGACGGGTTACATGTACTCGCACTCCGAGGCCAACTGTATGCGTAAGCAAAAAGGGTCAAAAAACGAGAAGCAGGGGGAGTCACACCCATCCCCCAGAAATTAAATGAATCAAAACAGGGTGCTGTTGATGTTGTGTCAGAAAGTGTGGTTGTCTTCTCCTTGCCTCCGAAGCCTAGTGTTGTGTGTACAAATAGCAAAGATGGTGTTGTCAATGTTGATACTGATAAGAGTGCTGGGCACGATTGTGCTAGTGTTGATGTTGAGCAATTAAAGTGTCAAGTCAGTGATAGTGAGGTTCAAGGTGTCAGCAGCCATGCAGTGGATGTTGTTGTTGAAAATGTATCTGATGTGTGTTCTAGTTTCGTGTCGGGGGTTCAAGTGCAGACTGATTGCCCCCCATGTCTGTCCAACTCGTGTCCCGTTTCTGAGCAGGGGTCCCAGAGGGAGGCCCCTCTGGGGTGTCCTAAGTGTGTTGTTTACTCGGTTGATCCCAATGGTGTCGCACATACGATACTCAAGTCTGCAGGCGATGACGTCCCTAGGTCTAAATCTGCCCCTGCTGCTACTGGTCTTGGTGATGATACGCAATCATCTACTCCGTGTCCCACAGTCAATCATGAAAGCATTCAACTTTTGGATCTGGGTTCCACTCAGCCTCAGGTTTCTGGTCACTTTGGTTCATACACAGGCAGTGTTGATCCCATGCAACTCGAGCAGTTTACTGCTTACCTACATGACATTTTCTACATGGTGTACAATACAGGCATGTACAATTTTATGGGTGCCAGGGTGCCCTTGCCATCTGCAGTAAATGTAGACAAATGGGAGGAATTATTAGAGGGTTATCATGATAGCAATATTACCACCTTTTTGCATTATGGTTGGCCCATTAACTATGACAGGCGCTCCCTGTTAAGTCCCACCCATACCAATCATCCCTCCGCTTTACAGTACCCAGAGGATATACAGCATTATGTGGATACGGAGATTGCTTATCAGGCCATGTGGGGTCCGTTCAGCTCCCCACCCACTCCTTACTTGCACACTAGTCCATTAATGACCCGTCCAAAGAAGGACAGTGATCATCGTAGAGTTATCCTAGACCTCTCGTGGCCAGCTGGGGGATCCATTAACGAGGGGGTTCCTTCAGATGTCTATGTTGATGGCGAATATAGGATGCATCTTCCTACAGTGGAGTATTTGGCAGGGCGCATCAGGGAGCTGGGCAAGGGTGCCTGGCTATATAAGACAGATCTATCCAGGGGGTACAGGCAGCTCCGTACTGACCCCCTGGACTGGCCTCTCATAGCTTTCAGGTTCAGAGATAACATCTATCTGGACATATGCCCAGCCTTTGGGCTTCGGTCATCCGCTGCCATGATGCAGCGGGTGACGGAGGCCGTGGTTTTCATTCATGAGCAGGCTGGTTTTAGGAGCAGGTCATATATCGATGACTTTTTTGGGGCAGAGGCATGTTTCCAGGATGGTAGCCGAGCGGCTAGGGCTTTGCGGGAGCTTTTGGAGGTCTTAGGTTTGGCTGAGGCTGTTCATAAAGCTATAGGTCCAGTGCAGGTTATGGTTTGTTTAGGGATCTTATTTGATACTATTCAGATGATAATGTGTATTCCTGAGGAAAAGATCAGGGCTTTTCGGCTTGAATGCAGGGAGTGGTTGTCTAGACAGTTTGCGACCCGTAGGCAGGTACAGCGATTGTTGGGCCTCATAAATTTCATCTCAGCAGTGGCCCCTACTGCAAAGGTTTTTTCCAATCGTATTCTGTCTTTTTTGCGCAGTATGCCAAACCAGGGAAAGGCTAGGGTTGATGATGAGGTGCGTGCTGATATCAGTTTTTTCATCCATCTCCTTCCAGAGTTTAATGGCATCAGGATCTTAGACAAATCAGGTTTCCCCCCAGATTACATAGTGGAGCTGGACGCTTGTCTACAAGGGTGTGGGGCAATAGCAGGGGAGGAGTTTTATGCGGTTCCTTTTCCCGCTCGCATACTAGCTGAAAATCACCCAATCGCCCATTTAGAGCTATTGAACATTGTTGTAGCTTTGAAACTTTGGGCGCACAGGTGGAGGGGAAAAGTCATTAGAATTTATTGTGATAATATGAATTCCTGCATGGCAGTTCAGTCAGGTCGGTCGCGGGTCCCCTTTATGCAGAGGGCCCTCAGGGAAATTTTTCTCTATACCACTTCTCACGACGTGGAGTTGTCAGTCAATCATGCTCCTGGTGCCAGTTTGGTCTTGGCAGATGCTCTCTCTCGGGCATATGTTGGTACTAATACTGAGTGGTCTCCACAGGTTCGTGACATGCTACAGGGGCGAAGGCGGGTTTGGATGCCCGATGATATGTTCGCATTCTTATGTGATTTGTAATTCTCATTACAGATAGCCAGGCTGATTTGCAGCGACTCAGGGCAAGTGCAGTTCAACGTACTAAGCATGCTTTTAGACCTGGCACTATGGCTAACAGGATTTGTCACCTAAAGGTGTACATAGGTTTCTGTTGTTATTATAAGTCAACTGATTTTCCTGCCACTCATACTACTCTAATGTGTTTTATAGAGTTTCTTCTCCGTTCTATGAGAGCCCCAGCTTCTGTTAGAAATTGCTTAGCTAGTGTACGGTTTGCTCATGCTATGCTGGGTTTGGATGTTTCAGTTTTTGACCACTTTCAACTCAGATTACATCTCAGATCCTTAGATCTTACAGTACGTCATTTCATACATCAGGCCCCCCCCTATCACACAAGCACATCTACACCTGTTGGTCTCCACGGCTGTGTCTATGGGTACCCAGGGACTTGTGTTTGCTGTGTTGTGTGTGGTGGCTTTCTATACCTGGGCTAGGCTTTCATCGCTGGTGCCCCCCTCTGTAGCTGCTTTTGATCCCACACGCCATCCCTGCCGTAGAGATATCACTATTCACGCTCCTGGTTTCTGGATTACTGTCAAGTGGGCTAAGAACATGCAGACTTCTGGAGTTTCCCCCGCTTTTCCCATTGCTGCCACACACTCGCCTCTTTGCCCACTGGCCCTGCTCACTCATATGCTGGCCAGGGTGCCCACACTTGCTTCCAGGCAGCCTCTTTTTACTTTGCTTTCTCCTGGCTATGGCTCTATGCCACATCCCCTTACTATACATAGGGCTCGTGTTTGGTTGAGAGTAGTTGCTCAAAAGGCAGGTTTTGCTTCCTTAGGGTATACTTTCCACTCCTTTAGGAGAGGTGGGTGCACACTGGCTTTTCAGAGGGGTGTGGCCACACCTGAGATTCAGAGGTTTGGAGCTTGGCGCAGCCAGGCGGTAGAGTGTTATCTGCCAACTACCACTTCAGGCTCTGCAGTGGCTACTCGTTTGGCTGCCCCCTCTCCTTAACTATATCTTGCAGCCCTTATCTATGGTTTGCTGGACCTGCTACGTTACTATTTTAGTAACACTTCGCACTATCTTATAATAAATCTCACTTTATATGGCATTATGCAATAGCTGCACTTTAGGTTGCATGTACATGACAGGTAATTAAGGGTTCTTTACCACTGCATGGTTTAGCAGCATTATGCATGTTTAACATAAAACTTGTACTTTATACCATCACTTTGAATGAAATTGTAAAAAATAAAATGTTGTTGTATAAAGGGCACTTAAGGTTCTTATATAAATTGTTAAGGTTAAGGTGCTGCCTTAATGGTTACATTGTTACCAAATATTGATACATTGTTGCAATTTAATTCATTATATAAACATGGTTAATTATAATTTCATCTGCTCATTATGTTGTTTTAATTTACTTATGTGCCCTCCATTGTTATGGTGATTACCATATATATTTTGAGTTGTTACACAGCATATTTTCATCTGACATCTCATTTCATTTGTGTCATTTGCCAATTATAAAGGTTGTACTTTGCTAGCTTTATATGTGTATACCAGCTTTGTGTGTTGTATATGACAAGCTTTATAGATAAAAAATGATTTCATGTCCCAACCAACTCTTGAGTTCTAGTCGTTTCTTATCCAGTAATGATCTTAAAATGATAAGGTCATTTTGGGGCATTGCTGGCGGAAGCGACCTTGTTACTTGCTACTTTCAGCTACTTTTTAGCACCGCATTTATGGCCTACGTGACCTCACTCACTGCGACACTATTTTACACTCTTTAACCCTGTACTTTTGGCCAATCAGAACTATCTCAATTTTGCTACTTTTGCAGTGTTTCACTCATGATAAAATTTTCCACGTTTTTTGGCCAATCAAATTCTTGGCGTCTTTCTGCTCTACCTCGTGGTTTCTGATTTCTGACAGTCGCATTTTGTCAGCCGAGCAGTCAACACGCAGTAAAAATTCTCCCTCCCTATCCCACCCCTTTTTTTTGTGAGTTGGCATGGACCTGCTATGTTACTATTTTAGTAACACTTCGCAATATCTTATAATAAATCTCACTTTATATGGCATTATGCAATAGCTGCACTTTAGGTTGCATGTACATGACAGGTAATTAAGGGTTCTTTACTACTGCATGGTTTAGCAGCATTATGCATGTTTAACATAAAACTTGTACTTTATACCATCACTTTGAATGAAATTGTAAAAAATAAAATGTTGTTGTATAAAGGGCACTTAAGGTTCTTATATAAATTGTTAAGGTTAAGGTGCTGCCTTAATGGTTACATTGTTACCAAATATTGATACATTGTTGCAATTTAATTCATTATATAAACATGGTTAATTATAATTTCATCTGCTCATTATGTTGTTTTAATTTACTTATGTGCCCTCCATTGTTATGGTGATTACCATATATATTTTGAGTTGTTACACAGCATATTTTCATCTGACATCTCATTTCATTTGTGTCATTTGCCAATTATAAAGGTTGTACTTTGCTAGCTTTATATGTGTATACCAGCTTTGTGTGTTGTATATGACAAGCTTTATAGATAAAAAAATGATTTCATGTCCCAACCAACTCTTGAGTTCTAGTCGTTTCTTATCCAGTAATGTTCATTAGCATGTCCTCTTCGAGTGAAGCAATAACTGCACATGCCTATTATAGTGAGAGTCGTCCCCACATATTGGTGCTAAAATGTTGATAGATATGAACCTCTGCTGTGAAGTGTACTCTACTTCGGCATATTGCACCAGGCTGGCACCTAATTTTCACGTTATTAACACCTCCACATACCAATTGGCGCCTTCTTATTAATTTCCTAGGTAATATCTGGACTGCAGAACATCTCATTCATATCATTTCACGGAGGGTTAGGATACAGAAGTCAGCCAAAGTCGGGAGCGCTTCACACAAGAAGTCAAATACATAATCGTATTCACAATGAACACAACGGCTGAAAATATAGATATACATAATACTTCTCTTGGTGGAGTCATTGATGCTGGAAATTGCAGCCTCGGGAACTGCTCGCTGGATAACAGTACTTTGATTACCAACGGATATAAGAGTCATGTTGGGGTTCTTGGTGTCCAATGCTTCATTTCGGTGCTAGTGGTACTAGCGAACAGTATGATAATTGCTGCGATACGGAGAATGGGGAATCTGCTATTGCCTAACCATATATGGATTGCCCATCTAGCCGTGGCCGATGTCTGTGTTGGCGTTATGTTCATATTGAGGTTTGTTCTGAACATCATCGCACCTGACAACGAGCCCTTGTGTAGGACCATCTTTATCTTCCTGACAGCCTCTCTCGGCTGTTCGTCCTCTGGGCTACTGGCGATGTCAATCAGAACCTATATTGACGTCAGGAGCAAAACACCCTTTAATCTGCAATCGGGGGCAACACAAAAGACAATTCGACAGGTAATAGGTGTGTGGTTGGGATGGATTGTTATTGGTGTTATTGGTCGCACAATTCAGTATGAGGAGACGGAAATCCTCACCGGTTGTCGAAGCACGAATGGTATGTTTCATAAGGTGTTCGTTTTCTCACTGTGTGTGATGATTTTCCTCCACAGTGTCTGCATAGGGGTGTTTCAGTTTGGCACGTTACGCATCGTTAAATCTCATGTCGATAACATGGCAGAGAAAGGTTTGTTGTCAAAACAAAAAGGCATAGACACAACAACGGTAACTTTAAAGTCAAACGCGAACATACCAAATCATGTACCAACAGTCTCTGCCTCCGTACCAGACACTGGCACTATCACAATGAATGCCTCGACAGCTAACCTCGTGGAATCGAACCAATCTCTTACCTCCTTAGGATCATCAATTGAGATTGACATGTCCAACCCTACCAACCCATCCGCGGACCGTGACAATCGACAGAGGGATTATAGGAAGACAAATTCAAAGAAGAGGAGAAGAAAAAGAGGTAGTTCTCTATCCGCGACCAAGACCAAAAGTGCACTCGATGCGTGGAGAGCACGCGTGATGCACTTGGGCAAGCTTGCCAGTATAGTAACGGTCCTGTTCATTGTTTGCTGGATTCCTTTCGGTATCGTGGCCACTATAAACGCCCTGTTTTTTACGCTGAGTGACACTATTGTTCTGTCCGCAGCAACGCTGATGGGCCTCAATTCGTTGATGAACTTCTTTGTCTTGGCAATCAAGGGGGACGATTTTCGCTCTCAGTTTAAACAGATGCTGCAAATGTGTCAATGCTGTCAAAAATAGAATTTGTATCCCCTCACAAACCCAATTCACTTATAGGATCCTCCTATTAATCTGAGTAAGCGCAAGAAATCTTTGATTTGGCTTTCCGTTCATCCCCACCTTTTATTGCTATCAGGACTGAATGGGTGGATGCTTATGGTGCATTACATGTACTACACAAATTTTCTGTGAACAATATTTTGGCAAACAACATTTCTCGGATTCCTTATGGGCTTATTAAGTAAATATATGGTCATTTCGCCATTTCTAATAAAGCCAACACTAGTTTTCTTCTATCTATTATGATAACACCAAGTGGAACTTAATATCTAGGCCATCAGTGAATAGAATAACAAGCCAAATAAAATGAAACCTCTTATCAGCTTATATAACAGCAGGAGATAGTTTCAACTGTTTTTCTCACAATTGCTTTTCATTAAAAACGTAGTCACTTCAAACATGCATTTTGGGTATCAAATACCATATGATTTTCCCAGAAATTAACCTCATTATAGTATAACACAATATCGGAGGGAATAATATCACACTCTTCTTTTAAATTGACGTATTTCCGAAGTAAGGTAATTTGGAAGTTGAAAATGCAAAGCACTTTTTTCATTTCAACGAAAAATTCGAATCAACACATAATCAAATTGAAAAGAAGCATATATTTGGTTAGGTGATACCCTTCATATTTTTTCCTCCACATTTGGAAAGTTTGATGATAGAAGATTCAGCTTTAAATCACATTATATTTGTTTTTCATCTATTTAACTCTCATTTCTTACCTCATGCTGGGAGGGTACTTTTTGATGCTTAATGTATTCCTCGCCAAAAGACCGCTCAGAAAGTAAATACTCTATAAAAGGACAAACAATATGTTTATATATGTAAATTTATGTGTATATAAATATATACAATTACATACATACTAGTATATATATATATATATATATATATATATATATATATATATATATATATATATATATATATATATATATATGTATATATATGTGTGTATATATATATATGTGTGTATATATATATATATATATATATATATATATATATATATATATATATATATATATATATATATATATATATATATATATATATATATATATACACACATATATGTATGTATGTTAATATCTATAAATTTGTATATCTATATCTATCCGTCTACCTATCTACATAGATAGATGGATACATGAATATATACATGATATGACGAGTAAGCAAAGTTTTAAATGCCCACGCAGCTCAATGATATTCCGGAATCCCCCTTCAAATGCAGTCAAAAAGTTACAAAATTGTTTTCCGTAACGTCATTCTTTACTTCTTTACATTCTTCACACGAAGACATTAGCCGACATACGTATGGAAGAAGAAAATACGTTAGAGGGCATGGGAGCTGGAAGAATGTTATTGCCAAGTGCAAACGAGGTTCCATCGGAGCCTGAATCTTCATTATTGTGTGTGTGGTAGTTTAAAATGTATCATTTGGTGGCACATTTCGGATGCCAATCATGAGTTGATGAGGTATTGTGAAGTGATGATGAAGTTAATCACTCATTCTAGTCTGCTAAAAACAGATGATGTCAGACTAAAAGGGTTGCCAATATTGCCTAGATTTCGTGACAAATGTGATAACATGATATGGATGATGTAAGACTTCATATATGATGTAAGATGTAGCGCTGCAGTGTCCACAATAACAGCCTGAGAGAAAGGCCTTCTTTGCAAAAAAGCAAACATTCGTGATGGCTGTGGCCAAGAGGTTTTCGTCTCGCAATGTGATATATTGTTATTGGCGGGGCCCTCAGGCCACGCCTATCTGGGAAGCTGCTTTGAGATGTCCATAGTCCGGACGGCCATGTTGGAAATGCTGAGGCCAGACTGAATATAATTCTCTATTCTGATTGGTTATAATATACATGTTGGCCCGGTACATTACCTTTGCCGCGGAAAATCGTGCCTTCCTTATTTTAATTTAGCATGAAGTTTTCAAATATATCAAATATTTTAAGGGGACATAAATTATGTTTTTAAGTATAGGAAGGAAATTACTAAAGAAAAAAATACTATGTGTATAGAATGAAATCACAAGTTCATAAATAACTTGGCCCCGCCTTTTGACTATTGATGCTTTGCATCTACAACCGTATTTGTTTTATTAGGGAAAGCTGCTGTGGGTCTTTTGTCAGAACAGATGTTCAGCATTTGGTCAATTGCAAGAAGACATTTCTAAGATGTACAATTAGAAAATTAAAGAAGGCGTTGGGTAGTGTGTTTAACAACTCATATAACAGACGTCTATTTTGATAACGACTATGGCTCATCACAATGGACTATGCTTCTGGTATTTGTGATGATAGTAATTGAGTTATATCTTTTTCTTTAATATGTTATGGACAATTCTATTTATTTCCGTTTATATGTTTATTTGCAATTGATGTATCGTGTCTTTTGTCACAGTCAATAGATATACGTACAAATCTACATATACAATTCATTTTCCAAAGGGGGAATCAATAGCCCACATATAAAGAAAAAAACTCTTCCGTATCAGATCCAAATAATTACAATTATATATATATACATCTATATATATATATATATATATATATATATATATATATATATATATATATATATATATATATATATATATATATATATATATATATATATATATATATATATATATATATATATATATATATATATTTATAAAATTTATAAAATTTATAAAAATTTATAAAATTTTCATGCATGTAATTTGTCATATGCCTTTGACATGGCACATACATCTGGGTTAATTTGATTCCCTGTCACACTGATAGGAAGTATAGGAATTTGAGCTACGTACATTAAACACCTGCATACATTG
>OZ012687.1:12888351-12890426 GCA_963942565.1 Maea johnstoni | reverse complement strand
TAAACAAATTTCAAAATATAAATCAAAAAGATGATTTTGATGATGATTTTTAGAACCGTATATCTCTCCGGGGGTCCCGGTGAGGAGAGCATGTGCTTACCTGATCAGGTTGAAATGTAGGTTAGGGGCTAACCACCCCAAAATAGCTGAGAACAATGTGGCCCTAACCACAACAGCCAGTGATGTGCCGCAGTGCAGTGCAGGGTCCCACAGTATGAAGCCCTTATGTTCTACTTGCGACGACGCAAGCAGATCATAAGGTCTAGAAACATAAGTATAAAACAAAAACAGCAGGTGGTGCATGTCCAAGCCTGCGGTTTTATTTGCAATGGGTTTTGAGAATCAAAATAGCAAGCACTCAGGGCACATGCTGTAGAAGGACTAAGGAACGTATGTGCTAAGATAGTTACTCATTTCAGGTGTGACGAGAGAGAGAGAGAGAGAGAGAGAGAGAGAGAGAGAGAGAGAGAGAGAGATACAACGAGAGAGAGAGAGAGAGAGAGAGAGAGAGAGAGAGAGAGAGAGAGAGAGAGAGAGAGAGAGAGAGGGGAGAGAGATACAGAGAGCTATACAACGAGCGAGAGACATACAACGAGAGAGAGATACAACGAGCGAGAGAGGGGGGGAGAGATAGTTACTTATTTCAGGTGTGACGAGAGAGAGAGAGAGAGAGAGAGAGAGAGAGAGAGAGAGAGAGAGAGAGAGAGACCGGGAGAGAGAGTGGGGGGAGGAGAGATACAACGAGAGAGAGAGAGAGAGGGTAGAGAGAGAGAGAGAGAGAGAGGAGAGAGAGAGAGAGAGAGAGAGAGAGTTACAACGAACGAGAGAGGGGAGAGAGATACAGAGAGCTATACAACGAGAGAGAGACATACAACGAGAGAGAGAGAGAGGGAGAGATACAGAGAGAGATACAACGCGAGAGAGGGAGAGAGAGATACAGCACGAGAGAGAGAGGGGGGGGGGGAGGGAGGGAGATACAATGAGAGAGAGGGGGAGAGACAGCGAGAGGGGGGAGGGGGACAGTCGGACAGACAAACAGACATATAGATGTACAAATGACATACGTTATGCAATACTTTCACTTTGAAAATAGTTTTGAGTATAAATGTTTATAGTTAGATATATCAGTGATATCATGAACATACACAGGCCTATATTCTTTATTACAGCCGGTATTATAAACCTTGAACTTATTTGTTGATGGTATATCAGGTGTGACGACAGAGAGAGAGAGGGGGAGGAAGAGAGATACACCGGGAGAGAGATACAACGAGAGAGAGAGAGAGAGAGTTACAATGAACGAGAGAGGGAGGGGAGAGAGATACAGAGAGCTATATAACGAGAGAGAGACATATCATATAACGAGAGAGAGATACAACGAGCGAGAGAGAGAGACACACACCGAGAGAGAGAGGGGGGAGAGATACAGAGAGAGATACAACGAGAGAGAGGGGGAGGGAGAGAGAGGGGAGGGAGAGAGAGATCCCGGGGGGGGGGGGGGCACTCGGGTACAAAGGGGGGCCGCACCTTCGTTACGTATTTCGCGGAAGAAGGGGTCTTTTTTTAAGACCTCCGCATGTCCGCGATTTTGTAAAAGAAGGGTACTTTTTTGTAACCAGGTACGAAGTATGGGGGTCAAAATCCATTACATGGACGAAATATACGCGGCTCTGACGCCGAGTGACTCCCGAAGTGACTCAGGGCTTCCGAGTTTGCTACCGCCACTTGCTGCGCTAAACAAGCAGAGGATTATAAAATCTTAAGTTAAAATACGTGTTCCCGTTCATCCAATGTCAGTGTTTTGATAAAAGAAGGGGTGTTTATTTAGTGGAAAAAATCAGCGTTTTATTAAAATAAGGGTGCTTTTTTGGCCAGAAATCAGTGCTTTAGGGGTATTTTTTAATTTTGATAACGAACGTATGCACCCCCCTAAATACCCAAGTGCCCCCCCGGGAGAGAGATACAGAGAGAGATAAAGCACGAGAGAGAGAAGGGGAAGGAGAGAGATACAACGAGAGAGAGGGGGGAGAGAGACAGTCGGACAGACAGACAGATAGATGTACAAATGACATACG